>CM060901.1:847545607-847983107 GCA_030737815.1 Allium fistulosum
GAAAATAAAATGTTTTCGAAACCTGAATATTTTTATATAGAAAAATTGTAAATCATCTTCTGAGCAAGACGTCATTTTTCATTTTTCCAAATTCGGGCTCCTTTAACTCCGTCAATCTTATTTTTCTACGTTTTGCTGCATTTTCCGTTAGTAGAAATTTCGAATTTTTATAATTCGATCGTACTGCTAACGTCTGTATACCGTTGTGATCCCCTCGTCATGCTGATCTATACGGTATATTCAATTCTGTGTTTGGAAGCTAGTATTTGGTGGAATCCGTGGAAAAAGACGATAACCAGTACCGGTTCGATGTGTTATTTTGTGACCATTCATCTATCTGTCTATTGAATTCAGTTAGCCTCTAGCTTTAAATATTTATCCTTAATTCGTGTTGACTTCTCGATTCCTACTGGTTGTCATTTAAATTTTTTTTTCTCGAAAACTAGCTGTTTACTATTTCCTAGCCACTACAATCAATATTTTTAACGTTGAAGTCAGTTTCAGCATTCATCTATTAACCATTTTGCCGTGCAAATCTCTTTTCTTTTGGTCTTCATTTTTCATTTCCGAGAAAAATATAGGTAGACAAACTCATGTGAATCTGTTCAATTCAAAACTGAAGCCACTCACTTTCTTCTCACGTAGCTCCTCCTCTTCACTATTCCCACCATCACTTGATAACAATGCTTGCTGCCATTTATTTCCTCTGCTCTTCCTATTTGCCTTCTCCTCACATAATATATTCTTTTTCCTTTCTTCCCAAACTCCTCCGCCAACCACTTGACCCGCATGCTCTCTTCACCACCAAAGCACCAAAGCCGATGGTTGTAAGCCCACCATTCCGACAAATCACCACAACATCCTACTCCTCCTCTTCCCTGAAACCGAGAAATAGCGCACGCACCAAGACCCCGTGCTCCCTCTTTCATGCATGAACAGCCGCCGCATGCATCACCATCGCCAAGTCCGGCCCGTTTCCTCAAGCCGGAACCTCACCCTCCACCCACGACTGTACAGCCCAAGCCTCCGCCTCAGCCTTCCATGTCCCCTCTCTCTCTCTGATTGCTTGTTTGTAATGGCACTTCTCCACCTGACGTGCCACAATCACCACCTCCTTTGGCCTTCGGCCTCACCCGCACCTCTTCCCCTTGAACTCGACAACCGTGCGCGCTCATTTCCTATCCACGCCAGAGCTTCGGCTAAGCAGCACATCCCCACATGCGTGCGGCCTCTTCTTCTCTTCCTCCCTCACTGCCGTATGTATATATATTTGGTACGTATTATATTAAGTTATATATATGGTTTAAAAATGTTTGTTGTTATACAAAGTATATTTATGTTCTGTTGCATCATTTCAATCTGATTGAATTTTTTTTATATATATATATACAGTTATGTATGTTTTCGATTTCAAGTGATGTTTAAACATTTATACAATATGTTTGAATATAACAAGTATTTAATAGATCCATGTATATATGGAATCGGAATCATGTTTATTTCCTTTTGCCTGCGTGATTTTCGTTGTTTTATGAAGTATAGGAGGATCTTAGATATACAGGTGTTATTATTAAGTTCTAGCATGCTCTGTGTAGTCTGCATTTCTTTCTCTTTCTCTACCTAGCATGCACTGACAATATATTTCAACTTGCATAGAAAAGAAAATATAAAAGCATGGTTTTACAAATTGAAAGGTACTGGCATGTTACATAAGTTGGAAGTACATGGTACAACCCATCTAAGGTATCCTTAAGATTTTGAATTTCATGATACTTGAATTTATATTACATGTGTCAGTAGTATATAAATGTATATAATTTTAAAGTTATAAAGTCACATAGTTTGTGACGCAGCACGGAAGTAGATCTGAACCAGCGGTCAAATCTATCCCGGATCCAATCACAAATTGCGGAAACAATGAATCGATGAAATAAGATAAACTGATGAATTGATGATACCCAAGCATTCAAATCCGTTGATCTCTCGAGATACCGGATTCTAGCTATCTTCAACACGTTGATCACGCACGATACCGCGTTAGAAGATCTACGATTCTTCGACGTTGATCTCGCGCACGAGATTCCGTGAATCGGCTTCAAACTCGTTGTCCGAAGTTGGAGAAAGGAGATCACACTCAACTTCCAATTTTAAAAGAGGCACAAAGCTCTCAACAAATTTTATTCAAAAATCAACTCTTTTTACAAATGACAACACACCCCTATTTATAGGGAAAGTACAACACCACACGACTCAACACAATTACAACACGACTTAACAAACAAACAAACGACTCAAGAAAATACAAACATTTAATGACTCAACAATACACAACGACTTAAGAAAATAAAATACAAACGACTTAACGACATACGACTTATCAAACAATGCGACATAAGCAAGTAACGACATAGCAATCGGCGACATAAGAATCTTTGGCATAGCAATCAGCGACCTAAAGCTTCGGCAGCGACATAAGGATTTTGGAACGACATAAGGAATCACAGCAGCGACCTAGCAATTAGCGACATAAGAAGATCGCGACATAAGAAGCTCACGACATAAGAAGTTCACGACATAAGAGCGCTCGCGACCTACTGGAAGCATCCCGGAGCGACGTATGATGGATCGGAGCGACACGACTTAGGGTTTGGACGTTTTCGCGACTTACGATTTCGTGACTTAAGGTATGCGCTGCATCATCCTCCCCTGGTTGAAAAGAATTCGTCCCAAATTCACACTTTCTCCTTCTTTGAGACGCTGTCTTCCATTCATTATCTGGTCTGATGCGGCTCTGGTGATAACCACTCTTGAGATTGATCTTGTCTTGACCCTTTGAAGATGCAGCTCGACATAAGGAATGCATGGCATAAAGCAGACATGGCATTAGACAGGCTGCATAAGGAAGTGATCTGAGGGAGATGACATATGAAAAAGTGTGGAATGAAATAAGCACTAGGTGATAGATCCAATTCATGTAGTACAGAACTTCATAAGAACAGTGACGTATACCATGATGCTTATGCCAATAGGAATGTGTGATATAGAACCAAAACGTGATGAAAATGCGAGACGATATAAGGAAGTTTAAAATCGTGGAGCGACTTAGGAAGTCACGACTGAAGAAGTGTGATGACTCATGCCCAGATTCTTGTCTTTCCTTATCTCGTTCAGGTGTATCATCATTTAGAATCTTCCCTTGATGTGTTGCATCAATTTCCCCTGATTGAAATGAATTCCCACTCGCTTCTTCTTTGACATGTTTATTTTCATGAAACGGTTCCAAGCAGTTGACGTTGACAACGTCAGCAGTGCGGACATGATCAGGCAACTCCAACTGACAATCATTCTCTTCATCCTGTCTTTTCAACTCTTCCTGTTCTTTCAGATTCACAAGATCATACGATCCCCGCAGTAAAATAGCATCTGGTACTAGTTCAGTTTGATGTTGAATGTCCTGTAGTGGTGGTAATTCTTCGGGTAATTCCTCAGGATATTCGACTTCAGATTCATCGAATTCTGATCCAACTTCCTCAAAATCCTCAAGATCTTTACTCGTTCCTTGCCCGGTCAACACAAACAATTCATTACTATTTTTCACCTTTTCAATAGACTCTTCCAAAAATACAAGACTAGTTTCTTCAGGCAGTTCCTCTGAAATCTCATCTTCAAACTCTTCAAATACTTCAACCTCTTCAGGATTCTCAAAATCAGAACTTTCTTCATATTCAATCAACATTGATAATTCATCACTATCTTTCATTTTATTGACGAACTCTTTCAAAGATAATAAACTATCTGATTCTGGCTTCTCTTCTGTTTCACTTTCACTTTGTCCGGGCTTCTCGGAAACTAAGGACTTTACACTTGGCTGGCTCTCATCCATAAGCTCAAGTGTTAAGCAAGAATCCTCCATCATCAAGTTATTTCCCTCAACTCCGAACACAATTTCTTCTTCCATACTATCGACATCAATCTTTGGCGGTGAAGAGTAATCAACTTCTACATCCACATACTTTGACGTTGAATAAAATCTCATCAACAAATTACATTCATCGTTCTTTAACTCGACCTCTTCATCTTCGTTGTCAAACTTTGGTGGTAATTCTTCGAACGATTCCGTAAGACCGACCTCTTCAAACTCTTCTAACATTGGTTTAACCTCCTCAGGAGTTTTAAGCTCTTCACTTGCCTCGTACCTAACCAATGATTCAGCACTACCTTCCGCTTCTTCAACACTTTTGCTGAAAGATAATGGACTAGTCGGTTCCTCTTCCTTTTCCGGCTCGCTTTTAGTAGAATCATCCTCGTTTTCACATTCTTCTACAACTAAGGTTTTCTTCTTGGACTCCGTACATTCAATACTTCAATGGTCAGACTCCTGATAATGATTGCGCTTAATTTGGTCATCAACATTTGTCTTAGTGATTCCATGTACAACTGGTTCATTGACTCTCTTAGAAACATTTATACTTCAATTAACACATTTATTCTGATTGCTGGGGCTTGTAACCACACCCTTTCCTCGACTCCCCTGACTCAACTTCTGTAATTATTGGTTCATACGAGCTTGATAATTGTAGGGTAAGAAATTTGCCTTCATCATCCTTTTCATCTTATCCCACGTGACAACTTTTGATTTCCCCATTCTCTCTCTGGTTGATTTAGTTTGTTGCCACCAATTCATAGCTCTTCCTCTCAATCTTGTAGCAACTAACTTAACTTGACGATCTTAAGGCACGTTGTTGAGTTCAAAACTCTTTTCAACCTTTAATAACCAATCAAAGAATTCCTCTGCTTATAGACCACCTCGGAATTCTGGAATTTCTGTATCCATCCTTGACTCCCGTGTATGACCATTCTCTTCAACATTCCTATATCGATTTTGCCCTTGACCTGGATACCGAAAGTGAACACTATTACCATAACTATCTTCTTCAAAATTAGATGAGCTTCGATGTCGATTTTTAACATTGACTCTTCTATGACCATGCACGTCCTCTCTACTTCTTCTTTCATAATCACAATATGGCTCATGCTCGTAACCACGATAAGCTCTTCTTTCTTCATTTCGATAATCATGATTGTCTCGAAATCCACGATCTCGATTTATCGACCACGATGGTTCTCTCCTTTCTCTATCATAATGTGGCGACACTCTCCTTTGATTTCGATTCATGTTAGACATCATTCTCTCTACTCTCTCGAAACCTTTATTGAACCTTTCATCGATACGTTGTCCCATCTGTTCAGCATCTTCTCTCCCATACAAATCTACAACATTATGATGACGGTTAACACGTCTCGGAGGCATGATCAAATTTTCAACAAATCCAAATACAAACTTCACTTCGATCCAAAAAAATCTCGAATCAAAACTCCCTAACTTGTTTGAAATCTCACGAACACCCAAATGAACAAACAACTCAACTAGCTCTGATACCAAAATGACGCAGCACGGAAGTAGACCTGAACCAGCAGTCAAATCTATCCCAGATCCAATCACGAATTGCGGAAACAATGAATCGATGAAACAAGATAAACTGATGAATTGATGATACCCAAGTGCCCAAATTCGTTGATCTCTCGAGATACCGGATTCTAGCTATCTTCAACACGTTGATCGCGCACGATACCGCGTTAGAAGATCTACGATTCTTCGACGTTGATCTCGCGCACGAGATTCCGTGAATCGGCTTCAAACTCGTTGATTCGAGCGCACTCGAATATCCGAAGATGGTGAAAGGAGATCACACTCAACTTTCAATTTTAAAAGAGGCACAAAGCTCTCAACAAATTTTATTCAAAAATCAACTCTTTTTACAAATGACAACACACCCCTATTTATAGGGAAAGTACAACACCACACGACTCAACACAATTACAACACGACTTAACAAACAAACGACTCAAGAAAATACAAACATTTAATGACTCAACAATACACAACGACTTAAGAAAATAAAATACAAACGACTTAACGACATACGACTTATCAAACAATGCGACATAAGCAAGTAACAACATAGCAATCGGCGACATAAGAATCTTCGGCATAGCAATCAGCGACCTAAAGCTTCGGCAGCGACATAAGGATTCTGGAACGACATAAGGAATCACGGCAGCGACCTAGCAATCAGCGACATAAGAAGCTCGTGACATAAGAAGCTCGCGACATAAGAAGTTCGCGACATAAGAAGCACGCGACATAAGAAGTTTGCGACATAAGAAGCACGGCAGCGACCTACTAGAGCGGCATCCCGTATGTCGTTCGCGATTTACAGCTTGATGGAGCGACCTAAGGTTGAGCGACTTCTACTGGAAGCGACATAAGGAGGAGCGACCTAAGGAGCTCGCGACATAAGAAGTTCGCGACATAAGAGCGCTCGCGACCTACTGGAAGCATCCCGGAGCGACGTATGATGGATCAGAGCGACGCGACTTAGTGTTTGGACGATTTCACGACTTACGATTTCGCGACTTAAGGTATGCGCTGCATCAGTTTGTCTAGTCTGTTATAAGTTGATTTCTTTTGGTCTCTGTTTAGAAGTTTAGGTTAGCACTGTTAGTTTATAATATTGGGTAATATATATATATATATATTATATGTTGATTTATACAAAACGTGTGGTCATTAGTTTGTTTCAAAACTATTTATATTTTCTTGAAACGTATGTATATAATTTTAACGAGTTTCAAAATTTATATCGGTTAAGAAAATATATATTGTTTCGGTCTACATCAAGCTGTTTCTGATCTATTTTCATCGATCTCTATTTATCAGCTATGTTCGTCCAATTCGTGTCAATCTCTTCGTTTTGGAATTTCGTTCTTGGATTCGTAACCACTTCAAAACTCCTCTAGCCTCGAAAGGTGAGCAATCACTCACGATTAATATTCTTTTATTTATTAAATTTGATTTCAATTTAAACAACAATTGAAATATGCTGCTATTAGTTATTTACACTGTTATATATGTTATTACCTGTATCAGTTCACCTATGACATCTGACACCATTATCTGTTATTTATACAATGATAATCCAGTTTGGTTGATAAATGATTGATTGTTTGATGTTGACATTGGATGTTAAATTGTTAATGTTGAAAGTGATAAATAATTTCAAATTGAAATCGACGTAGGATAGTTAGATTTGATATATGTGTTAAATTTGATTAGATGACATTTGCATAATATGACCCCTTTAAATGTTTAAATTATTTGACACGTAGAAATTTGGTTAAGCAGACCTTGAATCTTTGAATGTATGTTGTAAAATTTATGTAGTATGAAATTTAATAATTGATATCAAATGAAGAACCGTATTAATATTAGTGGAATAATCTTTAATCTACATGAAATGGTAATGTAGATTCTAGAAATGATTATATTACTTTGCACAAACAACAATGTGAATTAATACGATTATTTCGGGATTATTTGAATTAATTATTGGATTGTTGTTATTGATTGTTGTTATTGCTTGTTTATTTACTTTGACACCATTCCAGTTATCACACTACAAGTTCCCTTTGCTATGCTTTGATTTGTGAATTGAAATGGAATCGGGTTGAAATGATAAATACCCAAATAAACTTTGACTTTGGATAGAGAATTAAATAAAACCCGATTGGTCAATAATGTGTTTTAAAAATAAAATATAGATTTTATTTGAATAAATAATAAGGTTTTAAAATGAAGTTGAAATTTGAAATTTCAATGAAAGGAAAATGTTAATATTTAATAATCTGAATCAAAATATTAACATAGTAGTTGATGAAAGAACGTTGTTTTAAAATTAATTATTTAATAATTAAAATTGGAATTATTAATAATTAAGTGTTGAAATTAGTTAATAATTAAGTTTTGAAATTATTTAATAATTAAATAAGGTTGAATTATTTAATAATTAAATAAGGTTGAATTATTTAATAATTAAATTAAATTGAATTCTTTATTAAGTGAAATTGAACTTCTTGAATAAGTGAAACTAAGTTTCTTTATTAATTGAGTTTTGAAATTTGTAACTAGGTAAATAAATAAGTCAAATTGAATTTCTTTAACAAGAAATAAAATGCGTTCTATTGAAATAAATGTAAGACTTGTAATTTAAAGGATTTGATTTGATGAATTTAATTTAAGCAAATTTGTATGTTTTGATATAATGGAGTTGAACTTAAGTAATTGATTTAATGAATTGGAAGTTAAATAGAAATTGTTTGAATGATAAATTTACTTAATGAACATTGAATAAAATTGATCAATGGATTTAAATTGATTTGAATGTTAAATTAAATTAATTTAAATGATTTCGGAATGAAACTTATATACGAACTTAAATAAATATTTGAATTGTTTTAAATAAAGATTGGAATTGAATTATAAGATTTTGAAATGGTAATTTGGAAGTTTTGAAACGAAAACTATAGAAATTGATATAGGGAGACAAATGCAATGTTGGTTTACAAATTCTAATAGAAATTGTAATTGGTTTGGTTTTGAAATAATATAAATTACCGATCGGTGTTATAAATTAGGAAAGTTATTAAAGAGACCAGAATCGGTTATGGACATACTCTCTGTCTAAACTAAAAACCACTTTAATAACTATACGCGGAGTGTGATCCAGAATGAAGTGGTTGGAATGATGTACGTGATGACTGAAGAAAGAGAACGATAATGGATAGCCTTGACACTTGTGTCAAATTGGGAATGACTAAAACAGGAGCCGTGCCGGGCCAAATGGGGTTAGCTACCTCTAGCGAACACACTTCTTCGTATACTAGTCATTACTTGTTATCGATTGGTGCACCCTCGAATTTTGGGAGTGTTGTTTCGCGGTGTTGCGATCGTTGCGGCGATGCGTTCTCACCAGTCCGGATCAGGAAAACGGTAGTTTCACTACCTTGGGTATTGCCTCATGTGCCTTGTTATACTTGTATCCCTATATACGCGACCACTACGATTTGTTTTGTGTTATACCTATGGAGTACTCCCTGATATCCCACTAGTTTACGGTGGAGTTTAAAGTGCTGTATAGACTACAACGCTTATATAAAATGTGTTAAGGGGGATAATGGTAACTCCTCAACACTATTTTGATACTTTATATTACTAATAGGCATTATCTACTTATCGTACACTATTACATAGTAGATAGTTTAACGGATCCTTAAAGAATGGTTATTCCAAACATCCTTTGAGTTACTTGTATTTCGGTTGTTATTTCACTTGAGTTGGATTTATTGATATAAGAATGTTAATCCTGACTCGAGTGTTTTGTGTTTTGCTTTACGCTCGGGTCAGACTGAGTGTACCAGTATTCGAGACTCACCTTTGGAGTTGGAGCTTCGCTTAGAGATCCAGCTATCTATCCAGTTTCAGATATACAATTGATTCTAGTGATGTATTCTGATTTTGTATTTGATTATTGTATTCGAGACTTCTGTTGTACCTTATTTAACTCTGATATGTATATAGTAGCTTCATGAACTACTATCTTTTGTTTCCGCTGCATTTATTACTCTGTGTCTGTGATCTGTGATTATTTTCTTTACTGTATATGCTCAGTTTTGCCAAATTTTATTTACAATCTATTGTTTTGAATTATTCAAGTCTAACATGTGCGGATGCGAATAGTCCAAAATAGCGGGTCGTTACACTTGGTATCGGAGCTCTGGTTTTAGGCAAAACTCAGCATATAGAGTAAATTCAATTACAAAATCACGTTCGTTCGAGCTTGAATTCCTTCTTCTTTGACTCGGTTTCTTTGAATTTTGGAACGTTCCCTTCGGTTCCAAAGTTCATTCGTGTCCCTCACTATTCGTCTTCTTTCGATTTTGGAGCATCCCATAACTCCATTTCGAATGATCTTTATAATGAGTCGGCGATCTCGCCAATCTCAAATTGATTTGTAAAGGAGTGAAACTCCTTTACAATAGGCATCGATTTACCGAAGATTTCCGTATCCTCGGTTTATGATGCTATCTATCTCCTGCTATGCTTGAATTCCACCTCTTACGATCGAATGTAGATTTGCCTCGAAATTCTGCATCGATCTTATTCTTGAAGTCACAATCGACCCGGTTAAGGTTGCCCACGATTTATATAAACTTATCTATCTTCCTATTTTGTTATTTAATTATCTCGTCTTTGTTTCAAACCCATATTTGAATCGAAATTCTCTTTGATTTGAGTCTATCAAAATTTGAATCCCTATCCTTGTTTTGAAATCTATTCCGAAATTTTCGAGTAAGGTAGTGTATTTGTAGTTAGTATTTAAATATTTTATATATTGTGTTGTTTGAGTTGTTGATGTTAATTTGGATTTTCGATCAATTCGTCTGATCAACGCTATCGATAGGATTTCCAAAACACTTGAACAGAGCAAACTGACACAATATTGTTTTCAAATTTGGTAAATGAAATAAATTTGTATGAATATATTATAAATATATATAAGTAAATTTTCTGAAATTTAATAAGTTAATTAAATTGGTTGTTGAAATGATAATAATTGATTATCACTTATTGTTCTATAAATGAATTTTTAAACATGGATTATAAACTGATTTGAAATTTAAATGAATTTAAAATTTATAATTTGAGAATTTAATTTCCAGTAATTTCAAGCTTTGGTTTTTAAAATTTTAAAATGTATATTATTGAAGGTATTTTCAAATAGAAACCGTTTTCATAGAATTTTAAAATGTTGAAATCAGTGCTTTTCTCTTTGTCGCTGGAAAATAATTTCGGTGATGGCGGCCGCATCATCGACATTCATTTTCGAGTTTCAAAGTGGGGAGACCATTCAGTAGATTTGCTACTCTTTTGTTTGGAAAATAAATTTGATTTGAACTTCTTAAGAATGACTTGATTTATAATATATATTATATATATTAAAATATGTTTTGATATATATAGTATATGTATATTTATCTATAAATGGTTTGAAATTAATCGGAAATTAATTCTTAAATTTGTGATTTAAGGATGAATTTCAATGAAGCTAATTTTTTTGAATAAATACTTAACTTGAAATAAGTGAATTGTAAAATTTTATTTGGATAATACTCAATTGCATTATATAATAACTTACCAAAATTTTCAAAAGATAACTATGTAATTGAATATTATACAGTATAAAAGGATGTTAAAGGAATTTATAAATAAATTTGAGTGGTTATAATAAGTGTAAATATACTTAATATATGTGATAGGTTATATTAAGTGGAATAAATACAATAATAATTTTGGAACAAAGAAGAATTAAACTTGTTAAATAAAATATGATTTAATAAATGGTTATTCAAATTTATGATTTTAGAAAATTGTTAATAGAGGATAATTGTATAATAAAACAATGAATAAATGAGATAAATAAAATAAAATTTTGTTTTGAAGAAATCTTTTGTTATCAAATATTAATAAATTGAAATAAATCAACTTATTGAAATACCTTGAATTTTAAATCAAATATTGAGTATAAATTATGGTAAATTGAAATTTATATGGTTGAATTAATTGTTTTACACTATTTCCAATCTATCTTCTTCCTGGTTGTTTCTATTCTCCTACCTCCTTCCTTTTCGGGGATGAAAAGTTTTGAGTGGGGAAGAGTGTAACGACCCGTAAATTTCCGATAATTTTATTTGTTTTATTTATATATTTAAATAAAATTTTGAGAAATAAAAATTTAATATTTGAAATGCGTCTAATTAAACATAGCAAACTGTAAATTTTCATCCAAAAATATGAAAGTTCATTTCGTGTGTAATTTTATTTCAATTTAATCAATTAGTAATTGATGAAAATAAAATGTTTTCGAAACCTGAATATTTTTATATAGAAAAGGTGTAAATCATCTTCTGAGCAAGACGTCATTTTTCATTTTTCCAAATTCGGACTCCTTTAACTCCGTCGATCTTATTTTTCTACGTTTTGCTGCATTTTCCATTAGTAGAAATTTCGAATTTTTATAATTCGATCGTACTGCTAACATCTATATATCGTTGTGATCGCCTCGTCACGCTGATCTATACGGTATATTCAATTCTGTGTTTGGAAGCTAGTATTTGGTGGAATCCGTGGAAAAAGACGATAACCGGTACCGGTTCGATGCGTTATTTTGTGACCATTCATCTATCTGTCTATTGAATTCAGTTAGCCTCTAGCTTTAAATATTTCTCCTTAATTCGTGCTGACTTCTCGATTCCTACTGGTTGTCATTTAAATTTTTTTTTCTCAAAAACAAGCTGTTTACTATTTCCTAGCCACTGCAATCAATATTTTTAACGTTGAAGTCGGTTTCAGCTTTCATCTATTAACCATTTTGCCGTGCAAATCTCTTTTCTTTTGGTCTTCATTTTTCATTTCCGAGAAAAATATAGGTAGACAAACTCATGTGAATCTTTTCAATTCTAAATTGAAGCCACTCACTTTCTTCTCACGTAGCTCCTCCTCTTCACTATTCCCACCATCACTTGATAACAATGCTTGCTGCCATTTATTTCCTCTGCTCTTCCTATTTTCCTTCTCCTCACATAATATATTCTTTTTCCTTTCTTCCCAAACTCCTCCGCCAACCACCTGACCCGCATGCTCTCTTCACCACCAAAGCACCAAAGCCGATGGCCGTAAGCCCACCATTCCGACAAATCACCACAACATCCTACTCCTCCTCTTCCCTGAAACCGAGAAACAAAGCATGCACCAAGACCCCGTGCTCCCTCTTTCATGCATGAACAGCCGCCGCGTGCATCACCATCTCCAAGTCTGGCCCGTTTCCTCAAGCCGGAACCTCACCCTCCACCCACGACCGTACAGCCCAAGCCTCTGCCTCAGCCTTCCATGTCCCCTCTCTCTCTCTCTGATTGCTTGTTTGGAATGGCACTTCTCCACCTGACGTTCCACAATCACCACCTCCTTTGGCCTTCGGCCTCACCCGCACCTCTTCCCCTTGAACTCGACAACCGTGCACGCTCATTTCCTATCCACGCCAGAGCTTCGGCTGAGCAGCACATTACCACACGCGTGCGGCCTCTTCTTCTCTTCCTCCCTCACTATCGCATGTATATATATTTGGTACGTATTATATTAAGTTATATATATGGTTTAAAAATGTTTGTTGTTATACAAAGTATATTTATGTTCTGTTGGATCATTTCAATCTGATTGAATTATATATATATATATACAGTTATGTATGTTTTCGATTTCAAGTGATGTTTAAACATTTATACAATATGTTTGAATATAAAAAGTATTTAATAGATTCGTGTATATATGGAATCGAAATCATGTTTATTTCCTTTTGCCTGCATGATTTTCGTTGTTTTATGAAGTATAGGAGGATCTTAGATATACATGTGTTATTATTAAGTTCTAGCATGCTCTGTGTAGTCTGCATTTCTTTCTCTTTCTCTACCTAGCATGTACTGACAATATATTTCAACTTGCATAGAAAAGAAAATATAAAAGCATGGTTTTACAAATTGAAAGGTACTGGCATGTTACATAAGTTGGAAGTACATGGTACAACCCATCTAAGGTATCCTTAAGATTTTGAATTTCATGATACTTGAATTTATATTACATGTGTTAGTAGTATATAAATGTATATATAATTTTAAAGTTATAAAGTCACATAGTTTGTCTAGTCTGTTATAAGTTGATTTCTTTTGGTCTCTATTTAGAAGTTTAGGTTAGCACTGTTAGTTTATAGTATTGGGTATATATATATATGTTGATTTATACAGAACGTGTGGTCATTAGTTTGTTTCAAAACTATTTATATTTTCTTGAAACGTATGTATATAATTTTAACGAGTTTCAAAATTTATATCGGTTAAGAAAATATATATTGTTTCGGTCTACATCAAGCTGTTTCTAATCTATTTTCATCGATCTCTATTTATCAGCTATGTTCGTCCAATTCATGTCAATCTCTTCATTTTGGAAATTCATTCTTGGATTCGTAACCACTTCAAAACTCCTCTAGCCTCGAAAGGTGAGCAATCACTTACGATTAATGTTCTTTTATTTATTAAATTTGATTTCAATTTAAACGACAATTGAAATATGCTGTTGTTAGTTATTTACACTATTATATATGTTATTACCTGTATTAGTTCACCTGTGACATCTGACACCATTATCTGTTATTTATACAATGATAATCCAGTTTGGTTGATAAATGATTGATTGTTTGATGTTGTCATTGGACGTTAAATTGTTAATGTTGAAAGTGATAAATAATTTGAAATTGAAATCGACGTAGGATAGTTAGATTTGATATATGTGTTAAATTTGATTAGATGACATTTGCATAATATGACCCCTTTAAATGTTTAAATTATTTGACACGTAGAAATTTGGTTAAGCACACCTTGAACCTTTGAATGTATGTTGTAAAATTTATGTAGTATGAAATTTAATAATTGATATCAAATGAAGAACCGTATTAATATTAGTGGAATAATCTTTAATCTACATGAAATGATAGTGTAGATTCTACAAATGATTATATTACTTTGCAGAAACAACAATGTGAATTAATACGATTATTTCGGGATTATTTGAATTAATTATTGGATTGTTGTTTTTGATTTTTGTTATTGCTTGTTTATTTACTTTGACACCATCCCAGTTATCACACTACAAGTTCCCTTTGCTTTGCTTTGATTTGTGAATTGAAATGGAATTGGGGTGAAATGATAAATACCTAAATAAACTTTGACTTTGGAGAGAGAATTAAATAAAACCCAATTGGTCAATAATGTGTTTTAAAAATAAAATATAGATTTTATTTGAATAAATAATAAGGTTTTAAAATGAAGTTGAAATTTGAAATTTCAATGAAAGGAAAATGTTAATATTTAATAATCTGAATCAAAATATTAACATAGTAGTTGATGAAAGAACGTTGTTTTAAAATTAATTATTTAATAATTAAATTTGGAATTATTAATAATTAAGTGTTGAAATTAGTTAATAATTAAGTTTTGAAATTATTTAATAATTAAATAAGGTTGAATTATTTAATAATTAAATTAAATTGAATTCTTTATTAAGTGAAATTGAACTTCTTAAATAAGTTTCTTTATTAATTGAGTTTTGAAATTTGTAACTAGGTAAATAAATAAGTGAAATTGAATTTCTTTAACAAGAAATAAAATGCGTTCTATTGAAATAAATGTAAGAATTGTAATTTAAAGGATTTAATTTGATGAATTTAATTTAAGCAAATTTGTAAGTATTGATATAATGGAGTTGAACTTAAGTAATTGATTTAATGAATTGGAAGTAAAATAGAAATTGTTTGAATAATAAATTTACTTAATGAACATTGAATAAAATTGATCAATGGATTTAAATTGATTTGAATGTTAAATTAAATTAATTTAAATGATTTCGGAATGAAACTTATATACGAATTTAAATAAATATTTGAATTGTTTTAAATAATGATTGGAATTGAATTATAAGATTTTGAAATGGTAATTTGGAAGTTTTGAAACGAAAACTATAGAAATTGATATAGGGAGACAAATGCAATGTTGGTTTACAAATTCTAATTGAAATTGTAATTGGTTTGGTTTTGAAATAATATAAATGACCGATCGGTATAATAAATTACGAAAGTTATTAAAGAGACCGGAATCGGTTATGGACATACTCTCTGTCTAAACCAAAAACCACTTTAATAACTATACGCAGAGTGTGATCCAGAATGAAGTGGTTGGAATGATGTACGTGATGACTGAAGAAAGAGAACGATAATGGATAGCCTTGACACTTGTGTCAAATTGGGAATGACTAAAACAGGAGCCGTGCCGGGCCAAATGGGGCTAGCTACCTCGAGCGAACACACTTCTTCGTATACTACTCATTACTTATTATCGATTGGTGCACCCTCGAATTTTGGGAGTGTTGTTTTGCGGTGTTGCGATCGTTGCGGCGATGTGTTCTCACCAGTCCGGATCAGGCAAACGGTAGTTTCACTACCTTGGGTATTGCCTCATGTGCCTTGTCATACTTGTATCCCTATATACGCGACCACTACAATTTGTTTTGTGTTATACCTATGGAGTACTCCCTAATATCCCACTAGTTTACGGTGGAGTTTACAGTGCTGTATAGACTATAACGCTTATATAAAATGTGTTAAGGGGGATAATGGTAACGCCTTAACACTATTTTGATATTTTATATTACTGATAGGCATTATCTACTTATCGTACACTACTACATAGTAGATAGTTTAATAGATCCTTAAAGGATGGTTATTCCAAACACCCTTTGAGTTACTTGTATTTCGGTTGTTATTTCACTTGAGTTGGATTTATTGATATAAGAATGTTAATCCTGACTCGAGTTTTTTGTGTTTTGCTTTACGCTCGGGTCAGACTGAGTATTCGAGACTCACCTTTGGAGTTGGAGCTTCGCTTGGAGATCCAGCTATCTATCCAGTTTCAGATATCTAGTTGATTCTAGTGATGTATTTTGATTTTGTATTTGATTATTGTATTCGAGACTTCTGTTGTACCTTATTTAACTCTGATATGTATATAGTAGCTTCATGAACTACTATCTTTTGTTTCCGCTGCATTTATTACTCTGTGTCTGTGATCTGTGATTATTTTATTTACCATATATGCTCAGTTTTGCCAAATTTTATTTACAATCTATTGTTTTGAATTATTCAAGTCTGACATGTGCGGATGCGAATAGTCCAAAATAGCGGGTCATTACAGTTTTACATTCACGCTTGACTAATATAATGACGCAAGTTAAAAAAATCTAAAATCATCACTATTATATGTTTGTAGTTGAATTGGATTGATATATAGTCGTTGGATGAATTTTTGAATGATGTATATATCTTGTCACAATATACACATCTTATGTATGTACACAGCTTAAGAAAATTATAAATTTGAACACGTCACATTAACCTATTATTGATATCCACTTGATGGCAAGAAAGTTGGAGATCAAGTGGCCGCTGTCGATCAGCCGTGTATAAACCGAACTAGTAGAGCTGCTGGACGAATAGTACTTTCAGATTTAGGAGAAACCAGGTATCATGAACCCACCGAGAGCATTTGTCAGGCTAAACACTCGGGGCAGACCACGATTACCACCATTCAGTAGAACCTGCAGAGCTAGAGTACTTGGCTAAGATGGCGAGAAAATTGGTGAATGAAAATCAACATCGGAGTAATGATGAATGCGGCTCTTCTCCTAGCCGAAACCATTCACCAAGAAGATAATGCATGAAGAATACCCCAGTAAGTTCATTATTCCGATGATTCCATCATATAATGGAAAGACAAGTCCGAGGAAACATTTGATGAAGTATGAATGGCATATGGATTTGGCCAGAGCAACTGATGCTGTCTGATGTCGTTGTTTGCCCATTTTCCTCGAAGGTGTTGCGATTATGTAGTTCATATGGCTTCCACCGAGATCTATATCATCCTTTGATTAGTTAGCATGAAAGTCTATTAAGCAATTTTGTTTACAAACCACTCATCCTAAGGGCATAATGTCACTGTCAAACCTCTTCCAAGAAGCGGGAGAGTCGTTGAAAGGTTTTTTGAACAGATTCTACACAGCTGTGGTGGAAGTTAGTAACGCTCAGGAAGATATTGTTTTGATGGCACTGATAAGGGGGATTCATCCTGATACTGATTTTGGGAGATGGCTAAAGATGAAACCCCCATCGACGATGAATGTGTTTTATAGAAAAGCAAACCAGTTCTTGCGCTTGGAAGAGGCAAGTACTACTACCTGGAAGGTCTGTGTCGGGCAGTCGGTGGAAGCTATTTATAGTAATGTTTCTGTGAAGCAGTCCAGAAGGAATTTCGAGAGCATTTATGTCAACGTTGAGAATGAAAGTGGTGGTCGAAATGAAAAATGACGAGAATAAAGACTGAAAGTTTGATTCTCAAAGACGCCCTAGATTTCTGAAGTACAATAATTACACCCAGCTGAATAATTCGATTGAGAATGTATACCTTGCAACCCAACGTATAGAGCTGTACAAGAAGCCGGCTTCGAGGGAGTCGATTGAGTAGGAGAAGAAATATGGAAAGTATTGTAGGTTCCATGAAACACATGGTCATAACAGAAACGAGTATAGACACTTAAGTGATGTGGTCGAAGATTTGATAAGAAAGAAAAAGTTACAATAGTTTATCAAAGTCTCACAGTATGGCGGGCAAGGAAGTTCTAACCACTAAGGAGCGTCGTTCCAATGGAGGCAAGCCGGGCTTGGTGAGGACGAGCCTAGGCGACTTGGAAAGCTACTAACCATCAACACTATTTTCAGAGGATCGCATCTAATGAAGAAGAGCTAGAATAAAATGGAAAGATATGCAAGTGCTTTGAAAGCACGTGGATAATGAGAGTTGCTTTGCCGTCGAAGGAGCTCTCGCAAAGCAGCTTAAGACAATGACTGATGATATCGTTTGCAGAAACAAGAACACTGATGGAGTTGAAGCCACAACTTTGGATCCCTTGGTGATTTTCGGCCATGGTTGGGCTGGCTATTATGAGAAAGGTGCTGGTTGACCCTGGCAGTTTAGTCAACATTTTGTTTAGGAAAGCTTATGACCAGATGCTCTTGGAAGGCAAAGACTTGAAACCATGTAAATCATGTATTCGGGGATTTAACGGGACAATGATTGAACTCATTGAGTGTGTGGATTTGCCCGTGGTGTAGGGAGAAGTTGGCCGCAAAAGAGTACGGGTTGTGACCTTCATCGTGTTGTTTATTTTCTTGACCTATAATGCATTTTTAGGCCGATCGGCCCTAGCTGATAGTTGAGCAGCCATTGCCCCATGGTACTTGAAGATTAAATTTCCAATAGAGAATGGAGAGGAAGTTATGCAGGGAGACCAGGGGCTTGGACGTTAATGCTACGTCGTGAAGTTGAAAGTGGCAAGGCGAGGTGAGAAAGGAAAGGATGTGGAGAAGACTCTATGCGTCAAGTCTTTAAATGCATAGCAACCACCGCCTAAGCCATGGCTCGGGCAGCACAGTAGATTCCATAAGGATATGGATCTGTGGAAAGAGCCAGATGATTACGGCTCCTGCAGAGTTGACGATCAATATCCCGATTGGTCACGGCGATCCTACATGGGTCGTGAAGATCAGATCCCAAATCGATATAAGGATGATGAAGGAATTAACTGGTTTTTTCGGGCGAACCTGGATATGTTCGCCAGGAAGCATTCCGACATGTGTGAAATATCACTGGAGATAGCGTTCCACGCATTAATTGTGAACCTTAAATGCATTCCTATAAAACAGAAATGCAGTAGCTGGATCTAGAGAGATCTGATGCACTGAAAGAAAATATGGATAAGCTGAAAGACAATGACTTCATCCACAATGCTATGTACCTGGAATGGGTATCCAATCCGATTCTAGTGAAGAAGTCCAACGGGAAGGAGAGAACGTTCTTTGACTATTCTGATCTGAATAAGGCATGTCGTGAAGACAAAAGTTTCCCTTTTTTCTACAAAATTACCATGAATATCGAAATTAACCTCTCCAATGCAATGCACTCCATCTTCGTCTTCATCCTCATTGTCGTCGTTATCCTTTTCTTCTTTATCTTTCTCTTTATCATCTTGATTCATAGGGTTATGAATTGCAAGATGATTTGAGAATCTCCCTCTTCAATGATTATTGGAATTGCTTGATTATCCAATAGATGTTTCTGCAAATTCCTTATTATTTCCCTGCCTTCTCTTATTTCTTTTTGAACCAAATTTGTATAACTCCAATTTCAGTAAGCAAGGTGAGAACGTGCTTCAATTTCTTTTCAATATTGCCTAGTTTAGAGAACGTGAAGTCGGGATATGGGTTAGATTCTTCTCTTAGACGCTTGGAGTTGGATGGATCCATTTTTGACTAATTAATTTTGAGTTTTCAGAAGGAAGCATATGAGAAAATGGGTCTAGAGTCAAAATATGGTGTCTAAATGATTGGATTTTAAGTTTTGAAAGAAGTAAGGAAAACAATTTTGTAAAAACGACTAGGTATGTCGACATAAACTACCGAGGTATGTCGACATGTATAGAATATTTTTGTTTTCCATTTTTCTTTCTAATTTGTAAATAAAAGTTATTATTTTTAAATTTTTGTAAATGAACATATTTCTACTTATCTTCTTAATTTGATGAAAGTAGTTTGTGCTAATGGTTTAGTTAAAATATCATCCATTTGATATTCTGTATTTGTAAATTCTGGTGTAATAATCTCTTTTTTATGTTATCTCTTAGAAAATGATATCGTATATCAATACGTTTTGTCCTAGCATGATCTGATTGATTTTTAGATAAATTTATTGCACTAGTGTTATCATAATATATTGGCGATTATTTTATATTCAAACCAAAATCTCTTAGAGTTTATTGCATATAAATGACCTATGAACAAGCTAAGCTGCTGATATATATTTTGCCTCTATTGTGGATAGAGATACAGAATTTTTCTTTTTACCGAACCAAGATACAAGTGAGTGTCCCAGAATGTAACAGGCTCTACTGGTACTTTTTCGTCAGATTTACATCTAGCATAATCAACATTACTGTATGATATTAAGTCAAATGAATCTTCTTTTGGATAGAAAAGCCCATAGTCTAAAGTGTTATTAACATATCTTAAGATATGCTTTATAGCTTTAAGATGTGTCCCCTTAGATTGCAACTGATATCCTGCACATGGACATACACTATGCTTGATGTCGGGTCTACCAGCTGTGATATAGAGTAAAGATCCTATCATACCTCTATATAGTTTTTAATCTACATCTTTTGAATTGACATCTTTATAAAGTTTCTCACTTGTTGCTATAGGTGTTGGTTTACTGCTTGTGTTAGACATTCCAAATCTCTTTACTAATTCTTTAGCGAATTTTTCTTGACTTATAAATATTCCCTTGTTTAATTGTCTAATTTGTAAACCTAGAAAGAATGTTAATTCTTCCATATGACTCATTTCAAATTCTTTAATCATTATTTCATCAAATTCTTTATTTAGTTATTCATTTGTTGATCCAAAAATATCGTCGTCTACATATATTTGTATAAATTGAATATCATTATTAACTCGTTTTATAAATAGCGCAGTATCAACTTTGCTTATTTCAAAATTATATTGTATTAACTGTGATTTGAGTCATTCATACCAACTCTAGGTGCTTGTTTTAAACCATATAATGCCTTTTTAAATTTGTAAACATGATTAGAGAGTTTTTCATCTTTAAAAAATGGGGGTTGTTCAACATATACATCTTCTTTAGTAAAACCATTTAAAATGCACTTTTGACATCCATTTGAAATAATTTAAAATTATTATGATTTTCAAAAGCAAGTAAAATTCTTATGGCTTCTAATCTGGCTATAGGGGTAAAGGTTTCATCAAAGTCTATTCCTTCTTCTTGGTTGTATCCTTGTGCAACTAAACATGCTTTATTTCTTATGACTTCTCCTTGTTTATTTAATATATTTTTATAAACCTACTTAGTTCTAATTACAGATTGATTTTCCGATCATGGAACTAATTCCAAAACATCATTTCGAGTGAACTAGTTCATTTTATCTTGCATGACAAGAATCCATGAATCATATAATGATGCTTCCTTTGGATTTTTGGGTTCGTTAGTTAAAATAAATGCAACATTACTCATCTTATTTAGTTGATTTATAGTTCGTACAACTGATTCTATACTTCCTAGAATATCTCCTTAGTATAGTCTTTCAAAAATTAAATTCTTTTATTTGGATTTGAATTATTTGTATTATTAATTTTATTATCATTAGTTTCATTATTTGTAGTTTCGTTATTCTCACTAGGATTAAGATTTTCTTCCTCATTATTACTGATATTGGTACTTTAAATTTTTTATCAAATGAAACATGTAAAGTTTTCGATAGTGTTAGTTTTAGTATTTAAAACTCTTAGGCCTTACTTCTATATGAATAACCAATAAATATGCCTTTATCTAATTTAGCATCAAATTTATCTAGATTTTCTTTTGTATTTAATATAAAACATTTAATATAAAATATTTACTACCTAAAACTTTAAAATAAGATACTTTTGGATTTTTATCAAAAAAATTCATAAGGTCTTTTCTTGGTTATTGGTCTTATTAAAATTCTATTCAAAATATAACATACTGTAGCAATTGCTTCAGCCTAAATTTTTTTAGTTAAATCACTATCATTTAGCATAGTCCTAGCACATTCTTGTATAGTTCTAATTTATGTTCCACAATTCCATTTTGGTGAGGAGTTCTAGAAAAAGAAAAGTTATGTGTTGTTCCTTCCTTATTACAAAAGTTTTCAAAGTTTTTGTTCTCTAATTCTCCTTCATGATTACTTCGTATTGTTTTAGTTTTAATTCACTTTTGATTTTGAATTTTCTTAGTGAAAATTTTAAACATTTCAAATGCATCACTCTTATATTTAAGAAATATTATCCTAATTATATCTTGAAAAATCATCTACTATTACAAAAACATATTTATTATGATTTATTGATTGAACTTGTGATGGTCCAAAAAACTCTTAGTGAAGAAGTTTTAAGGGATGCATAGTTGAAATCATGTCTTTTAATTTAAATGAACGTTCGTGAAGTTGTTTTCAAGTTGACAAGCATCACAAAGATTATGGCACTAAAACTCATTTTTGGAAGTCCTCTAACAAGTTCATATCTAACTACTTTGGATAAATATTTAAAATTTAAATGACCAAATCATTTGTGCCAAATCCAAGGGTCATTATATTCGGCCAAAAGACAGAGATTACAATAAACACTTTCATGCTTAAAATGTAAATGTTACGCTTCCTAACTCCTTCAAAAATAATTATAGACTTGTAATCTACGATGTGGAAAATGTCTTTTTCAAACTTAATTTTTGAAACCCTTATCACATAATTGACTAATACTAAGCTAATTATGTTTTTAATTCCTAACTAGCAAAACTTTATAAATAATAGGAGTTTTAGAATTACCGACATTGTCGATGCCGCTGACGTACCCTTTTGAGTTATCTCCAAAGTTAACTGTTCATCCATCTTTGTAAACAATGTCCTTTTAGATCACCAGATTTCCAGTCATGTGTCTTGAGCATCCATTATCTAGTATCCATTCATCCTACTTGATTTGTGATGTATGGTTATCAGGTGTCTGTTCAATATCTGTCATATAACATACATATTCCTGCAAATTTACTTTATACACTTCTAAAAAATCAAGTGGCTTTTCAATATTACTAGTATCCTAATCTATTTGAGGGTAACATAAGGATTTTACAACTTTTTCTTCAAAATGTTAAAAAAAGTACTATTAGCATTACCTGTCATTTATATTTTCCAAAAATAAAATAAAGAGTTTTTGGAAACCTAATGTTCTAATACAAAATAAGGAAACAATGTAGTATAAATCATACTAGTGTGAATGGATCTTAAGGCTACTTTAACACTGGAGGGGATAAATAGTGTTATAAAACTTATATGGACTTTTCAAAATTATTTCAAGGTTGAAATTCAAACACAGATAATCAACACGGATATATATTAACAGAAAATTATATATATATATATATATGAAATAAAAATAAAGTAAAAATAAGAGAGATGACACAAGGAGTTTTAAATTGGTTCAGATTAACCAATTCAACGTCCAGTCCTATACAGTGTATATATAAATTTCCTTTCCAACGCCTACTTTAATCAAGTCGGAAGCATACTAGAATACGATCTTGATTTCAAGGCAATAGGATATGCCCTCCAGACATTCGAAGCTCAGGGTAGAATCTCTTGATTTAATCAAACAATGAGATCACCCAATTGATTTAAGCGGGCAAAAAGCATACCCACTTAATTTGAATGGGCAACAAGCACACACATTTGATTTGAACCGGAAAAAAGCATACCCATGCAAACAACAGTAGAGAATTGTTAATTCCAAATACAAACAGTTGTACTTTGGATACAGAATATCATATAGCTCTTTGACAGTCCTTTTATCTTTGAATTGATGAGAGAACACATTCAAATCAATGAGTAGATTATAGAGAATGAACGTAGTAAAGTAGAAAATGAATTTGAGTGATTTTGAAGAGTATAGAAAGTGGATTTTGTTAAATATATAATTAGAATTTAGAGAAAGAAGAATATATAGAAAATCAGTTATTAAAATTCATTTTATAGTTCCTTTTATATAGTGTATGAAAGGATGTGTCTATTCGCAAAGACATGCAACCAAAAATCATAACTATTCAAAATTCAAATGGCATCTCTTCAACGACACATATATCGACATACATATGTAGGGTAAGTCGACATACCCTTTTCTATTTTGGAAAACAGAAACACGTTAAATGTATTACAAAATTCTGAACTCTTGTAACATCATTTAAACATAATTTTTTAAATACTTGTAACATATAAAACTTATATAAAATATTTGTAGAAATATATTTTAAAAATAAAATAAATACTTAGAAAATAAAATAAATATTCTGATAAGAGAGTATTCAATGAAAAGAAAGTTGTTATTAGAGAACTTTAACAAAATAATCTAATGTCTATTTACTATATACTATAGTCTTGAACTCTTCATGTCTTTGTCTTTAAACTCACGAGTTTTAAATATGTTGATCATCTCTGAATATTGATCTCTAGTCTTTTTACTGGTTAGTCATCAAACTTCATTATCCTGTACTTGTACAAACCTGTATAATATCCTGCAAAATATTCTATACTACTTGGGAAGTCATCAATACTTATATTTATATTATTGTTATCATCAGAATCGATATTTGTGGTATTAACAAATCACTCCCACATTGTTTCTAAATTTTCAGTTTCATTCAGCGATAGTTCATTCTCCGACACTAACATTTGAAGGCTATGTTTTACAATGATATTTTTGGACATCTTTCATTCAGGCTTCTACTCTCTTGTTGTTAAGGCACTAAATTTCATTTTTTTTTCTATTACAGTTCTATCTGTAAAAATATAACTTATTAGGCCGGTCACAATATTTGGGCATATAAGCAATGAAAGTTGTTGTGGAAACGAGTGTGCGGTATATTCAATATTCCTAAAACAGGCAAGTACACTTTCCTAAAATACAATACTTTCTATATTTCCCAACTTGATAAACTCAGACTTAACCGGTTTCACTATACATATAATACACCTAAACCATCCAACCTTGTATAAATTTCTTGAACTACTATCTTCACAAACAATAACGTCAATCTTGTTTCAGCTAATGTTTTCATTACCTTGTTATTTCCAATTATATCAATATTTTTCCTTTTACTTGCCAGTATAATATGTGCTTAATTATGGGTGTGATCAACTTTTGATTAACATGATACCAAAAATATTATTTATGATAATCTTATCATCTATCTAAATGGTTCAAAGGACAAAAATAAAGAGATAATTTTTACAAAGGATTTTCACTTAAATTAGCTCGTCAACATAGGAGAATAAGTTTATAGCACAACACTTATAAATAATTAATTTTGAGGATAAATGATAAATTTATTATTATTTTACATGAAAATAATAAATAAAAAATATGGGAGAATAAGTTTATAACACAACATTTAAATCAGCTCTTCAATATAGGAGAATAAGTCATTGCTTCAGCCGTGGTCTACCTAAAAATAAAAAAAAGACAAGCACCATTGTCCCAGTGGTTAAGTGATTCGACTTTGGTGCGAGAGGTCACAAGTTCGAAACTTGCGTAGTGTGATTCGAACATTTATTGACACATGCTTTGTGGTTTGTTGTCCCAGTGACATGTTGTATCTACGTACCATTTCAAAAAAAATGAAAAAAAAATCATACCCAGTTCGTTAACTACAAACTAGATCTTCATATATAAGTATTTGTTAATGTATAACGTTCAGTATAATTACATCTGAAGATTTTAAATCGGTTGATTTAGAGAGTGTGTTGAAGGTTACCATGGTGAAGATCTAACAATAGGATATCCGAATGCGGAATTTGAGGATTTTGTTGTATGAAAATGGAACTTTTGATTTATTTTTATTCTTTCGTTATGTATGGGTATAATTTGGATCTGTGATTTTTTTTTCTACTCCTTTTTGATAGTTGAGTGTAAAAGAGGACGAGTGAACACGAAATGTAGTTATTTATAATTGCACCCTTAAATAATAGGGTTAAATACCTATTTCTAATAACCCCTTATATAATTATTTTTGGATATTCATTGACATGTCTGCATATAAAGAAAATTTTAGAATTACGTTAGTTTGTAAGGACATAAATAAGTATATCTCAAGATGATAACTTCAACAAGTAGCACCAGTGAAATGCTTTTGCAATGCAGGATTACAATGCAAAACTTTCATACTTTGGGCTAGCAAAGGAAGGACCAATTAAGGATGAAACACATGTTTCCACTCGAGTAGTTAGTACATATCATTATGCTGCACCTGAATATGTAATGACTGGTAAGCGTATTAAACATTTATATCGGATATTATTAACAGACTTTAGTTTTGGAAAATGGATTCATTTTTTCAATATTTAAAAAAATTATGATAGATGCAAAAAAATTAGCTCTTTCAAAATAAAATCAAATATAATTCCTTTATTACCTCTGTTGTGTAATTTTTCGATGAATTTCAACTTTTTAAGATTTTCTTTTAAGTCAAACCCCTCCAAATTTAATTTTCGGTGGGTCATCCATTGTTTTTCTTTTCAGTTTTGGGGTTATTGCCAAATTTGCTTTTAACTACAGTAAAATAGCAAATCACTTGATTTGGTTCCATTTTACATATCACTCCCATAACAATTTATTTAGGACGGACTTCCTTTAAAATTATACCCGTTACCCAAAATTGGTATCCCTTAAACGGTCTACTTTGTATTAGGTGTAAATATTTAATATTTCTGGATTTTTTAAGTAAACATAACATTGAAATTCAGGACATTTAACTGCAAGAGGCGATGTGTGTGATCCAGGGTAGTGTTACTCGAGATGTTAATAGGATGGAAAGCAGTGGATAGTAGCCGGCCAAGCCGAGAACACTACCTGTTGACTAGGCTCGGCCTCTACTAGTCCCTAAATTCCATGTACCCTAAAAAATTTGAAACTTTATATAAATATGTATAGGGAAATGTAACATATGCCCTAAAGGCACATGTTAGGATTGTTAAATTACGGATATGACACTCCTTGAATTCCAACTTTTTTTAATTGTGTAAGAAAGGGTAAATTGGACATGTAAAATAATTTTTCTTATATTTTAGCAAATAACTATCATTCGAAAAATACTAATTTTACTTACAAAATTATAATATGATTTGTTAGATCACAACACACATGGAGTTCTTTTTGTAACATTTATTTAGTACTTTGTAAATAAGAATATATTTCCATTTAAAAATTATTGTGAAGCTATTAGTGACACATACGATTGATATAAAAAGCTAAAATTTTGATATACACTTGTGCAAATATTTGCTCAGTTGGCTGCTGCGATTATTATGTGAACTGAAACAACAACGTTACAAGTTTGACTTTCATATATTCAGCATTTCTGCCATGATTATTATGTGAAAATATTTGTCAATTTAAAAATATTTGTTTCATTGAAATTCCATGAAAAAATCATCATAAAGTCTTACATATTTTTCTTATCAAAAATTTCTTAAACACAATTCAAAAGTCGTCGACCTTTACGTTGGTGTGTCGATGGTCATTTCAACGGCAAAGGATATTCTCACTATAGTCAAAACAATTTAGACTTTAACTTTACTACAACTAAAAATCATTGCAAAATAGGTAAGTGCGATGTTAGCTTATCCGATGTTTTTATTAACAAAACATTAAAATGAAAAACAATCGTCATTTTATCGGCGATACATCGAGATTCCCAACATATTTTTTTCATCGGCGGTGTATATTCTTATTTACAATGTTCTAGTAGTGATGATTTCAAAGCATCAAATTTCTGTTTAAAAAGTGTGAGACTACAAATATATAATCTTATTTCCAGTTATATCATTTCTTTTAGAAATGGCTATTAAGTGCAATTGTTTTTTTGAATATGATACAAAATCCTATTTGTAAAAGGTCTTTTATTTATGATTATATAAAACTATATTAAATTTTCGTATAATAATAAACGAGATTATTTTTTGAAAAAACAAAAAAATACAAAATTTATACACAAGTAAAAATAAAAATGGTGTTTAATATAAATTTGAAACAAACAAAGAAGCAACAATGATTTGTTAATAGTCCAAATAGAAAAGGCAAAATAAAAAATAGAAAGAAAAAGTAAATATTAATACGAAAAAATTTATCATTGTTGAGATTTGAATATGTAACCTTAATACTGCTCTAGAAAGTTCAAATATAAATAAAGATTATTTTTTGTCATTATTGGAATTGAACTACCACATCCTATGTTTATATTAAAGAAATTTATAGAACTTCCAATTAAAAAATTGCAACTATATTTTCAATTATTAACAAAACATATATAAAGCGAGTTTCGCTACAAAAAATTACGCAAAGGTAATTGCATCACTTGCGATCTAATTGAAGGAAATAATGACAATAATATTTTTATTATAATTGTTATTGTTTAATTTGAAAATTAACCTCATGTTTAATGCATGGACCAACAAGTGAGGTAGTATACTCTATGATGGTCGGTGATTGCGTTTAGAATTGTAACTCGTTGCATTTTTCTCAACTAGCACCGGAATTCAGACTTAATTTTATTAAAACCTTATTATCTGATCACAATCTATGAAATAATAGTAAAGCGAAAGAATTTAAACTCTCTTATTAATCCTTCGAATTTCCTCCTCTCCTTAATTCTCTCCAGATATTTTAGTTTCCTTTCAATTTGTTATTATTATTATTATTATTACAATTTCTACTAATTGTAACATCCCACTATTTTGGACCATTCAAATCGACAATAAATCCACACATGTCAGACTTGAATACTCCAAAACAGGGGATTGTCAAGAAAATTTGGAGCAAATAAAATCAAATACAAAATCACAGACACATAATATCAGAATAACTCGTAGTAGAAATAAAATACCATAGTAGTTCATGAAGCTACTATATACATACTCTCAAAACATATACAAAATCTCATAGTCAAAACAGATACAATAGAAGTCAGGATACATAAGTCAATAATACATAGACAATACTGAATAGGAAATAACTGGAATAGAAGTCGATGAATCGATAGACAAATAAGCTCCAACAAATCTCTAGCTCCAGAAGGTGAATCCAAAGCTGTGATTCTCAGACTGACCCGAGCATAAAGTAAAACACAAACGCTCGAGTCAGGACATACATACTTATACAATGTAATCCAACTCAAGTGAACTATAATAGCAATGCACAATAACTTATAGGATGCTTGGGATAGCCCATCCTTTAAGGATCAGTCAAACCAACAATTAAGTAGTAATAAACACTATCATAGAAATATCCATATTAAAGTAAACAATGCAAATAAAAATGTAAATGTGACTAGGGTAGCGTAGAACTGCAGTAACTGCTCACCTCTAGCCACACTCTCAAAATCAAAGGTGTGCATCAAACAATCACAAGGAAATCAAATGACACACAAAGCAATGTACCCGTGGTTATAAATTTCAAAAATGATTTATAATCCGAATTAATATGATTCATTTAAACCATTAAAAAGTGAAGTCATTATTCCTTCAAATCAAATATTCAATTCCCAAAAATTTTGCTTTTTTATGAGTTCATTTATTCAGTTATATACTTCAATATTGAAATTTCAGCTTTTTGCAGCACTTAGAAAATGCTGCGATAAGTTATAATTGATAACAATTCAATTTAGCAACGACAGCTTTTACAAAACTGCTGTAATAGTTCAGTTTTAGTTGCAAAATAGTTCAATTCAGCAAAGAAGGCTTTTACAAAACTGCTGTAATAGTTTAGTTTTAGTTGCAAAATAGTTTTTTTTTTGAAAAAAGGGGTTCAAACTTTTCTATTAAGAAATAAAAATCAAGTCCAACAAGATACAAGAGCAAAAGCCAATAACCGGCCCAAAACAAAAACCAAAGACAATACAAAAACTATACACGTTGGGCTCAATAACAAATACAACCCATACCCAATATCAGGCCCAAAGATTGGAAGCCTCCAGAAAGAACCAGATGCTTCTCGATAAGGAAGAAAGCAATACGACTCTTCATTCTCTTCATAACTCGATACTTTCCAAAAAGAAACATCGCGAGAAACATAAATGGCTGCTGCCATGAAAGATCTGATCTCCTCCTTTTACTTCTGAGACGACAAAAACTACAGCGAACTCCAAATGAAAACAGTTAGGACTCGGAACGCCATCCCTCCAGAATTACTTGAGTAAGTATACTATCTAAATCTACTTCTTTGTTCCTTAAAGCCTTCAAACTAACGAGGATTTTTATGATTCCAGGTCAGGGAAGCTGCAAAAACTCTTAACAACCTTCAAACAAGAATTTAACAGTTTAGATCTGAGAATCATCTCCGATCTGAAAGACTTGCTAAACCATATGAAACATCAGCTGTTTCTCAAGACGACTCTAAACAAGATAAGTTTTTGATATGGCTTCTGTTTTCCTCAGTAAAGCTGCTTCCTTTGAAGCTTCTAATATATCCATAATAATTCAGCGTCTTGTTGTCCAGGAATCCACAGACAAATTGCTCCACCCAATAACAGGCCTAAGAAGCCTCCCGAAAGAACCAGATGCTTCTCGTCATGGATGATGCAAAAACTCTTAGATAACCTTCAAACAAGAATTTAACATTTTAGATCTTAGATTCATCTCAGATCTGAAAGACTTGCTAAACCATAGGAAACATCAGCTGTTTCTCAAGACGACTCTAAACAAGATAAGTTTTTGAAATAGCTTCTGTTTTCCTCAGTACAGTTGCTTCCTTAGAAGCTTCTAAAATATCCATAATAAATCAGCGTCTTGTTGTCCAGGGATCCACAGACAAATTGCTCCACCTGCAGATCAATAAACTTAAAAACTACTGTTTAGTTAGAGATGAAAAACAGTTATAATGTAATTTAGAGAGGGAGAGAATCATTGTAAGATAAAACAGGTACTCGAGATCTGAAGCCAGAAGACATAGGAACAATAAAGTGGCAAAAAGAAACAGGAATTATGATAATGTCCCCAATTCAGCGTTGGGAGGTATGGCCCCATTTCAAAGCTATTTCCGAGTTCATGCCAGTGCTGTTCTGAAAATATTTTGATTTTGCCATTCTGATGTTCATAGTTTGGAAAAATTTTAAACAAACTTTCGACCCTTCTGTAAAACGATTTTGAAAAATCCTTTCATTTCTTTCTTTCCAAATGTGCCAGACGCAAACTGAGAGTGAAAGTTGGAACAAATCAGACTTGAAATTTCGAGCGTTGGATATAGAAACAATTTTCGTTAAATCCTCCTTCAGGATAAAAGAAAATGTACTTTTCGGTTTAACGAAAAAAAATTTACAACTCCAAAACCAGATCTTTTCTGTAAAGTCACATTGAAAAAATAGATGGTCTATATTTTCAATGTGACTATTACAAAACACACAATTCTGATCAACCACTATCTGCTTCTGAATTAATCTTTCTTTTGTCAAGAGAAAATCATTTATGGCCTTGAAGAGGCAAACTGCCATTTTAGGAACATGAATTTTGCTCCATACCATAGTCGCCCAAAATTTAGTATCAAACCTAGTTCGAACCGAGTTCCAAACTTTTTTAAACTGATATTGCCCATCCGAAGTGCACTTCCAAGACCAGAAATCCCTCTCTTTGTCATTGTGAATCTTTACATCTTCAATTTCACTCTGTATTTGAAATAAAAAGCTATACAAGTCCCACTTCCATTCACCATTTCTTAAAATCCTGCTAAGCATTATATTATCTGTACCAGTTCTAAAAGCAGTATCTCTACCAATGCGTTCCATAATAGAACTCCCATTTAACCAAGGATCATACCATAACGAAGTAGATTTACCATCTACAATGTTAAGGGAAAGACAGTTCAAGGCTTCGTGTCTATTTTTTAGAATACACTTCCACACCCCAGAATCATCCGAACGCTGGTTAATATCCCAGAAACTTTTAAGCCCTATGTATTTTCCATGCATGAATACCGCCCAACTGCCTTCTAAGTTAATGATTTTCCAAATCAATTTGATATATAGCGTTTTGTTCATCTCTTCTAAGTTTCTCAGACCCATACCTCCTTCTTCTTTTTGTCTACTTAGAACCTCCCACGGGATCTTACTACTGCGACTTTTCCAAAGAAAATTTAATATCATATGTTTAATCTTCTGAACAGTAGCAACAGGGAGGTAGAAACATTGCATCCAAAACTGAATTATAGGGTATATAGTAGATTTTATAAGTTCCAGTCTCCCTGCTAAGCTCAGCATTTTAGTTTCCCATCTTCCAATCCTAACTTTGATCTTCTCTATCAACGGAGAACAATCCTTATCCCTCAAGTTAACGCTTGACAGAGGAATACCCAAATACCTTATAGGAAGGGTAGATTGTTGAATGTTGAGAATAGAACAGATGTCTGTACAGCCATCTACCCCTTTCCCAAAAAAGATGTTAGATTTCTCCACACTTAACTCCAAACCCGTGACCCTTTTCAAGGTTTTAAAAACTTCGTTAATAGCATGCGCAGTTTGCACATTGGCTTTAGTAAAAAGAATGATATCGTCTGCGTAAATCAAGTGAGTCAATTTGTTACCAAAGTCCGTAACAGGAGGGATCAGACCACCCCTTACTTTTTCTTCCATAAGTACCGTAAAATATTCCATCACTAGGGTAAATAGGATAGGAGAAAGTGGGTCTCCTTGTCTAAGACCATTAGAGCCTTTAAAGTAACCGTGCGCTTCTCCATTAACAATGATAGAAAAAACTGGGGTCTTAATAAGATTTCCAATAATTTTTATCCATTTATCCATAAAACCCAAGCTTCTTAACATGTGAATAACAAAATCTCTATTAATCGAATCATATGCTTTCTTTAAATCAACTTTTATACACATGTATTTATTATCCTTTCTTCCGAGACCTCTAATTAATTCATGAGCTAACAAAATACCATCTCCTATTGATCTACCATTTATAAATGCCGTCTGGTTATGAGATACCAACTTATCCAAAAAAGGACCCAATCTATTACACAGGATTTTAGAGAGAACCTTGTATAAAGTGTTACAGCATGCAATTGGTCTGAAATCTTGAATACAGGAGGAATGGTCCTTTTTTGGGATCAAATGAATAAACGTGTGGTTCCATTCTCTAATGATTAGACCCTTTTGAAAAATATCATTTAAAGCTTTATAAATAATATCTTTCGAAAGATTCCAATGCTTCTTGAAAAACAACGAATTGAAACCATCCGGTCCCGGCGAAACAGTGTCTTTGATATCCCACAAAGCGTATTTGATTTCTTCTAAAGAGAAATTCTTATTTAAAAAATTAGCCCCAAACTCAGAAATAACCGTTTTGCAAATCACTTCAGGAAAATGATCACATAAAGGTTGATTATAAGTTTGCTTGAAAAAATCAATAGCCTCTTCAACAAATTTATTGTCCGATATCACCTTACCGTCCACATTAAGGTTAGTCAAACGGTTTCTACTCCTTCTGTTAGACATTTTAGCGTAGAAAAAAGCAGATCCCTCATCACCCATCATCAGCCAGTCACATTTAGCCTTTTGTTTTGCCGCCATGAATTCTTTTTTTAGTGCAAGATCCAAGTTGGTCTTGGCATTTTGAAATTCCAAAGCTAAGTTATGGTCATTAGAATTTTCCAAAAGTTTTTGAAGACTAGAACATTTATCTCTCATTACATTCACCTCTTGTCTGATGTTACGAGAATTAGCACTCCATCTCTTGAGATCCCTCTTAATGTTTTTGAGAATGTTAATAACTTGGAACAAAGGTCTGTCGATTTGGTTGGTAACCCAAAGTTTCTCAACCAGAGGAAAATATTGGTCGCATAAAGACCAATGATTCATGTATCTAAACGGACTATTCTTAACCCTAGAGTTAGAGGTAAACGAGACGAGAATAGCATTATGATCGCTCACCGTAGGAGGTAAGAATTCAACTGATAACTCAGGGAATAAGTTAATCCAGTCAAGGTTAGCAAACACCCTGTCGATTTTAGAGAAAATATTTCTACCCGGGCCCGACCACCAAGAAAATTCGAAACCTTTAATATTTATCTCATTAAGACCAGTAAATAAAGCCATGTCATCTAATTCAAACAAATTATAAAAAGTTGCTGGATTACCTCCCTGTCTTTCTGAGGGTCTACGGATGCAATTAAAATCCCCAAGGACCATCCATGGCCTATAAATATTTATAGCATCCTCCTGCAGATTCTTCCATAATCTTTTCCTTAGTTCAACAAAATTTTGGGCATAGACAAAAGTTAAATTACATCTAAAATTCGAGGAATTGATCAGTTCAATAGAAATGTGTTGGTCACTCATACTAATAAAATTGAAATCCCAAATTTTTGCATCAATAAGAACCATAATCCTACATTTAAAATAGCAAGATATATTACTTATTATTCTCCAACCATCTTCCAACGTTTTTTCCAACTTCATAATCTCTGGAAACATCAATTTGTTTTCCAGAATACCAAAACAGCTAATTTTAAATTTGTCTATAGCTTTCCTCACTTCACCCATTCTGTTAGGGTTATGAAACCCTCTAACGTTCCAGCAGGCCACAGACATTATAAAACCTTATTGTTTCGGGTCCTCAGGGGTCTACTGCTCGAGGACTCCCCTTTGTCTTCCGAAGGAATACCTAACATCTGAACCCACTTAGGGTTCTTTCGGACCAGCTTATCCTTCTGAATATTATCAAATTCTATATCTTGGGGCTTCGGAAGAAGTTGTTCTTCCATTTCCTCCTGAACTGTGTCTACATTATCATAACTATTTTGTTCTTCTGCCACTTTAGTCGTTCCTATGTCCTGATCCAGATTCTCTTGTACCTGTAATAAAATACTATGATCAGTCCCTCTCCTGTAATTAACATTATTATAAGTTTCATCATCAAAAACTAAATCATTAGAAGTTAAGGATATTGGAATAGAATTGTGATCCGATGATGACAATGGGCGTTTGAGAATAGAAATGTGAGTCGATGGTGATTTTGGAGGAAATGATCTCAGATCTATGGCTCCCGGGGTAGTTGGAGAAACAGGAATGAATGGCTCCCTGGTTCCTTGATCAGGAGGACCTTCCGGCCTGGCCAGAGGAGCATTGGAGCAATCTTCACTGACTCCTGTTTCGGTAGAAATAACATGATCTGACTCTGTACCTTCGGAAATTGCCCCCTCACCCCGCTCTACTGAGGATGCAACTTTCCCCAAGTTCTGTTCCTGAATTGAATTAACAATTACATTTGTAGAGTTTTCCCTATCTTCTGTGTCTTCCGCCACTACATTATTGTAAGGGACAACCCCTTCATCATTCTTGGATCCAATTTCAGTAGCATTTATCTCCTTTTCAGGAATATTTGATAACTCAATTTCACAATCAACTATACCAGGCTTATCGGAGCTAACAGCTTGGGTCTCTTTAGGGACCCAGGACTTGGTCATAGGACATTCATCAATTAAATGTCCGAAACAAACACACTTGACACAGATGGGAGGAGGGTTTTCATATTCTACTTCTTGAATGAAACTCCTCCCATTCTCGTCTCTACCTTCAATGGATTTAGGCATTCCATATTTAACATTAACCTCCACCAAAACTCTGGCGAAGGCTAGTCTAGATTTATTTTTAGTGGCCTCATCCATCTTAATAGGAACTCCTATGGTACTAGTTAGAGCGCTAATTGCCTTATTGCCCCATAGTTTAAAAATTAAACCAGGAAGTCTAACCCACATGGGCAAAGAAGTAAGGAGATCTCTATCAGTTCTCATATCTGGGGATAATCTCTTCATAATAATCAAGTTCCGGTCCATAAACCAAGGACCTGATTTTAAAATCTTATTGCAGTCCTCCTCCAATCCGAATCTCACTACGAAAAATCCATTATTCCTAGAATGAACAGAAAACGGCTTCTTAGTTTCCCAAACCCTTTTGGCATAACCCTCAAATGTCCGGAGCCAAGGTTTATACCCAACCACATACAGCAAAATGCATAAATCCCAACCTCCCTCCGCTTCTTTGATCGCTTCATCAGATAGGGAACCTATCCTTTTACCATCTGCTACAGTAGGCTCTATAAACTCCAGATCCAGGTTACCTGAATCCCCAACTGCTCCTTCTTTTACTGCCTCACTGTATGAAAATTTCTTTGCGTTTTCTGAAACAGTGAAAATGATTTTGGAATTGCCTCCAAACATCGCAACTTTCTGCTTAGAAAATTTTGTTTTGCCTGTCCGCCCAGTCTGATCCGAAAGCACCCTCCTACCCTCAGTTCTACCTGTTCTGTTCGAACTTTGCCCTCCCAAAGTAAGCCTCTGATCCGGACCAGAAGGAATAGGTGCCTTGCCCCTTTTCCTTCTCACCTCCTCCCAACCTTCCGCATCCCGCAGACCCATAATGAGGAGATTGAAGTGAAGAATGGAAACAAGATAATAACGGAGAAAGATTAAGAAAACTAGGAAAAAAGGAAAGGAAAAAAAGAGAAAAGGGAAAAACCCTAATCTCCAGATCTAGATCTGGGAGCCGCCATTAAAAAAGAATTTTGTTAGTTGCAAAATAGTTCAATTCAGCAAAGACAGCTTTTACAAAACTGCTGTAATAGTTCAGGGTTCAATTTAAAAGGTTTAGTTCAATTACATTCAAAATCACATTTCAGTCAACTGCGACACTTAACAAGTGCTACAATAGCTCTGTTATTAGTTTCAGGTTTTAATTTACTTTCTACAACTACAGCACTTACCAAGTGCTGCAATAGCCCTTAGTTCATTTTAGCCTTTAGTCCACTTCTATAACTACATCACTTACAAAGTGCTGCAGATTCTTATTAGTTTAGATTTTAGTAAATTTTCAGAAACGATAGCATTTCTGAAGTGCTACTAAAGACATTTCCAGATTTACAATAGAATTTCAGCAACAAATAAACTTCAATTTAACCATTTTAATTATATAAAAATCATATTTTTTCCACTTTAAAATGGTCATTTAAATACCCTTTAACTTATGATTTTTATAAAGTAAATTTCACAAATAAATATCAATTTTTTTCATTACTTCACTTATTAAATTCAAGTGTACAATTTTCCTATTCTTTGCATTCACTTAACACTTTAATTTAAATTTCCATTTCAAAATAAAACTTAATTTCCATTTTTATTTAATTAACTTAAACTTCCATTAAAAATGAAATCACAAATTTCCAAATTAAGTTATGTTCAAAAATCATAATTTTTTCCACTCATTTATTTAACATTTTTAATACATAGAAAAATGATTATCACTTTATTAAATAATTTTAAATTCAATTTAAAAAAATTATCATATTTTTCATTTTAAAATACTTTAAATTTTTCCAGAAAGATATATAAAATAACCACGGGTCTGTATAATGTTTTCTAGCTTAAGTCAAGTGATACGAATGATATATCATTTCAATCCGTAATTTACAAAGAAAAATCCGGGTTCTATCATTTTAAACCCGCAATCCCTAGTTAATAACAATAAATAAAAATCGCTCAGGCTTATCATTTCAGCCCATAATGATTTTTCCCTATTCTAAAGTCCGTTCGGGTTTGTATCATTTCAACCCATAGTGATTCTATTTTACAGGGAACTTGCAGTGTGATAAACAGAAATAAATAAACAGTATAACAAAATATAACATTATCAGATGATGTGATAGGTTTATAATAGGGTTTAACATCATATAATACATATCAAAGGCAGGTATAACATGATATAATATTTTCTACACATTCACTTGTTGTCACTTCACAAATTATATAAGTATAAATTTCATGTGTGAATACTCACCTTTTTATGCTGGATTTAGCAAAACAAAACACGCAAACAAATTCCAGAAAGTACGATAGCATGACTTTTAGACTAAAGTAGAGAGAGAGCCAAGGTTATTGATCTTGTACACAACAATTTAAACAAGCAAATATAAATATATTTTCAACACAAAATAAGTTGAAACAAAAATGGAATTTGAATTTACCAAAGAGACAAATGGCTTAACCATGCTTTCAAATCATAAATTCTTGACCACTACTCATTGCTTGCTCGTCCATGTATGTTATTTGGCTCGGGTTTGGGTCAATATAGGCACGGCTATATAGGGATGTGAAGGGTTTTGGAGTTACAACATGGAATACAAAAGGGTTAAGGCCAAGAGGTGAAGTGTTAGGTGCACATAGGCTCGGCCTATGCCATATTTGGGCTCGGCCATGCACTGGTTCAGGTCAGGTCAGAGGAGAAGTTGATGGCCAGAGGTCATGTCATGCTGGTGGTGGAGCTAGGGGTGGTGGCCGAGGCAAAGTATGGAGGTGGTGGAGGAATATAGGTCGGCTAAGCATTGTTTTATGGAATTTTAGCAAAGTTTTGTGGTGTATTGTTCATCCTAGAAGTCACGGCCAGATCTGGACAGCGGGGTAGGTGGTTGGCCATGGATGATGAGGAGGAGGTGATGGTGGTGGTCGGTGAAGATGATGGTGGTTGTGGCCGAGCAAGACTAGAGAAAGCAAGGCAAAAATCAAAGAAAATGAAGTAGAAAATAGAAAGAAAATTGGAAGCCATTGCTTACAAGAATTTTTAGAATTTTGGAATGGCCGAGAGTTGTGATGAAATGAGAAACTTTTGACGTGAAAATTAAAATAAAACTCACAGCTATACTAGAGGAAATGGACGGCTAAAGCTGGAAAGTGAAAGGGCAAGCAAATGAAGAGACTAGGCAATGTAAAGTCATAAATTTTAAAAGCTTTTGTCTCTTTGAATTTCCACTTTCTTTTTAATTCAATATAAACAAATAAAAGTAAATTAAACAAAACGAAAGTTAAAACAAAATAAAGTAGAAATGAAAATAAATAAATAGTCTTAGGAAAAATAGAAAATAAATAAAGAAAATAGTTTATTATATTGAAACTAGAATTAAAATTTGTAAACAAAATACAACTAATATAGGAAAACTCCAAACACGACAACCTTCACACAATTTAATTTAAACCCAAAACAAAATAAAAGATGGCAAATAAAATAGAAAATGAAAATAAAAATGCAAATAAAATTCTGTGTGTAAAATGCTGAATTCATCAATTTCTAAAAAGATTAAAACGGAATCCGACGAAAGAAAAACAGAACGTATATCAGAACCCATTACTATTTCAAAGGAAAAGGTTAAAATTAAAATTTTCAAAATTTCAAAAAGTCACAGTTTGACAAAATATAATATTTCCAAAAAATCAATATTTAATTGTATTTGGAAAAAAAAATAGAGACAAAATCCAAAATACCCTGGAAAAATATAAACTTCAATTTAAAATTATGCAAAGATCAAAGTTTCAAAATAAAAATTTATTTAAAATATTTATTAAATTTATGGGTTGTTACACTCTCCCCCACTCAAAGCTTTTCATCCTCGAAAAGGAAGAAAATCGGAGAATAGGAATAGCTAGCAAGAAAAATAAGAGAAATAGGAATAGTAGTAGGAAAAATGGTGAGTTAGGATAGCTAGGAGGCAAAATGGTTGAAAGACAAGGATGAACCATTTATTTAAAACTATATAATTTCAATTAGAATTCTTTACTATTTAATAATTTGGTTAAATCCATTTTATTATCCATAAAAGTCATTTAATTCAAATTGTTAGTTAAAGAGGTAAACAATATTTAAAACACTTTAAAATCCTTTAGAAAGGAAAATAACTGATCAAAATATCCTTTATATAATACTTTACCAAAATACTTTTATAACTCGATGTCTTAACAAGTTTATCCTCATTCCTGCAGACTCTGGCCATGCGTTGATCAGGCGCAAAGCTAGAATTCTCCAGGTACTTAGTAGACTTGTTTCAACACCCAGTGAAAATACTGGAAAACTTTTAAAAACAGATATGGAAAGTACAATCCAAACAAATCAACCAAAACATTGTCTAACCATGGATCGCAGATACACAATGGTTACGCCTGGATCCCCCAGGAAACAATCCATATCCGTAAGCTTTCTCAGCCCTGTGAATTACGCCATGATGACTAGTAGACCGCAGATACACAACGGTTACGCCTGGATCCCCCAGGAAACAATCTGTATCCGTAAGCTATCTCAGCCCTGCGGATTTCGCTACTAAATACGACCTACATAGATCGCAGGATACACAATGGTTACGCCTGGATCCCCCAGGAAACAATCCGTACCCCTAAGCCATCTCAGCCAGGCGAATTACGCTATGCAGTCAAGCTCGTAATACCATGGGTTACACCATGGAATTCGATGGATACTCGAGTATCATATCCGGAAAACCAAAATCAGAGAGAATGATATCGATAGAATGAATCCAAGATGTGGCCACAAATCGAATATCAAGTAGAAGGCACTTTCCATATCTTTACTTCGAAAATATGTATCATACAGTACCTTTTCAAACCACTTTCAAATATCATACTTATATAAAGTACATTATATATAAGATTTCATTTCAAATCAAATACTTTCCAAAATCAATAGTTTCGAATCAACTTCATATTTATACAAACAAATTTTATATAAGTTCGACAACTCCCAAATCAAGTATTTAGTAACACAAGGTTCTCAAATTTAATTTTTTTTCAATATCAATACAATTTTCAAAATCATATACACTTTCACCAAATTATTCTTCCAAATCAAATATCTTCAGTTTCAAAGTTTCCAAAATAATAAATTTAGAAAATAATCCAAGTTTCTAAATCAATATAATTTAAGTCAACCAATTCATTTCCAAAATCAATGGTTTTCAAAATCATCTTATACTTACATAAGGTCCATCTTATATCAAATCAAAATTTTCCAAAATCAATTTCGCAGTATGAAGAGCCATATGGAATTGAACATCTTTGCTTTATAAAAGGTGAATAGTTTTGTATACAAAATAGTTTTGTAAATAAAATAGTTTGTAAAATAGTTTTGTATATAAAATAGTTTTGTAAAATAGTTTGTATGTAAAATAGAATAAAATAGTTTGTTTAAGAAAAATAAAAGAAAATTGTTTTGAAAAAAAAATGGTTTTAAATTGATAGTAGTTTTGCATAAAAGAAAAAAATTCCAACTATATTACAAAGATATCCAACCCAACCACTTCCAATTTCAGCGTCAAGTATATCAATGATATTAGAATATAAGATGTACATATGTCATCATTTCGCAACATCACATTCGATCGCTCGCTCGATCACACAAGTTCGCTTTCGAACTAGTATTGTCCATTCGACTTCCCAAATGCGGACTTCGATATGGTTTCTCGACTAGAAGCCATTAGTCTCCTTGCATAGCCATATACTATGATAGAGAATTCTAGAATCAAGCCCAAAATCCAGATCAAATATTTTCCATCAAGAATCAAATGAAAAATCCTAACACGAAATGGTGTAATTCACCTCGAACTTGGGAACTCAAACCTGGATCAAATTAATTATGCGAATAAAACAACATACGTACAACTTATGTATCTATTCCAACTTGTTAAATATATAGTTTTATAAAGATGTTACTAAGTTAAAACATTTAAACTAAATTTTATTCAAAATATTTTTAAAAACTAAATTTCATATTAGTATAATTCAAAATAGTCTTATTCATTTACTTACAAAACTGTTTCCAACTTATTTAAAGCATATTACTACATACTTTAAACATACATACCAAACTTATATACTTTATACTTTTCAAAATTACTTAGCTTTGAAAAGTTAACCTTGATTTAGAAGTGCTCGAACCTACAAAATAGTCGAAGAAATCATATTTTCAACCCAAGAGTTGGAAATCACCAACAAATCAGTAAATTAATTCCAAAAGATAGGGTTATATCAATCAAATCCGAAACTCAAGGACTGAACACCGACTCATTTCAAACTGTTCAAATATATACATATATCTTTCGAATATCAAATCACACTTCAGAATTTGAAATCAAAATTGGTTTCACAAATCAATCGCATAGCAAAGCTACTGAAGTGGCCTCTCCCCCACTCTGAAACTCGAAAATCAATGTCGATGATGCATGCTTTCATCACCGAAATTATTTTCCAACGACATAAGTGGGTTCTGGACTTCTATTTTCTCGAAAACTCCTTTTGAAATTTCTTCGAAATCATTTGAAACTCATTAAAATCATTTGAAACATTTCGTATTCAGAAAAATACTTTCAAATCGCATTATTATATATTTTCAAAACCATAAACCAATTTAAAAATGCCGGAGTTCAATCACTCAAATTTCAAATTCAAACCCTTCAGTTATAAATCATTTTATATGAATCAATTTCTTATATAATTTTCAAAATTTAAAATCCTTTCGAAACTTCAAATTTCTATTTTAAAAAAAGTATATAATCCTTATCGAAAACATTTCACCTTTATATAAAAATATGGTCATCCTTATCAAAATAATAACTTCGATATATACACAATTTCCCAAAGTACAGTCAACCACAAATTTTCCAAGGGATGATTCAAGGATGGATTTCAAAACAAAACAGAGATTCAAATTTAAAGGTACCCTAATCAAATAGAATTTTGATTCGAAGATAAGCTCGAACGAAGATGAGATAATTAAATTACCAAATAGAAGATGGATAAGCCCATATAAATCGCAGGCGACCTTAACAGGGTCAACTGTGACTTCAGGAATATAATTGATGCGAAAATCTAAGGCAAATTGACCTTCGATCGCCATAGATAGAATCCAGGTATAGCGGAAGATAGATAGCATTGTAAACCGAGGATACAGAAATCTCTGATGAATCAATGCCAATTGCAAGGGAGTTTCACCCCTTTACAAATCATTCAAAGATTAGCGGAATCACTGATCTTTATAGAGGTCATTCAAAGTGGGGTTATGCAATTCTCCCAAAATCAAAAGAATACAAATAGGGGAGACAGGAATGGATTTCAGAACAAGTGGAAGCATTCCAAAGTTCAAAGGAATCCTAATTGATAAGAATCCAAACCAAGGTTAAAGATATATAACCTATATTAATACGAAAGAATTCCCATTCATAACATGGAAAAGGCTCAAATTCATATCATACAAAAAACAGGAGTATAAATGTTCTTAGTTTGACAATTTCAGCTAAGCAAAAGATACAATAGAGTTCACTTAAAGCAACCTATCATACTACTGATTTTGCCATACCCAAAATAGATTCCTATAAATAATTAATCTAGATCAAACAAGCTAGAAGTTCAAAATTTAAGTGGATCCTAATCAAAGAAATTACTAACAAGGTGGATACGAAAGGAATGAAGTTTAGAATTTTTTTACTTTCAAAGCAAGAAAATTTATATCAAAATAATCTTTGAAAATTCCTTAAAACCATTTGAAAATCATTTTATACTTCGAAAATACGTTTTCTCACAAAAAAATGATTCTGAGATTGATTTCACTCATTCTAGGGTATTTCTACCCTATCTCTAATGAGTTTTTGCTCCGCAGGCTAAGGTTTGCCTAAACCCAAATCTCTGATACCAAATGTAACATCCCACTATTTTGGACCATTCAAATCGATAATAAATCTACACATGTCAGACTTGAATACTTCAAAACAGTGGATTGTCAAGAAAATTTGGAGCAAATAAAATCAAATACAGAATCACAGACACAGAATATCATAGTAACTCGCAGCGGAAATAAAATACCATAGTAGTTCATGAAGCTACTATATACATACTCTCAAAACATATACAAAATCTCATAGTCAAAACAGATACAATAGAAGTCAGGATACATAAGTCAATAATACAGAGACAATACTGAATAGGAAATAACTGGAATAGATGTCGATGAACGATAGACAAATAAGCTCCAACAAATCTCTAGCTCCAGAAGGTGAATCCAAAGCTGTGATTCTCAGGCTGACCCGAGCGTAAAGTAAAAACAAGCACTCGAGTCAGGACATACATACTTATACAATGTAAACCAACTCAAGTGAACTGTAATAGCAATGCACAATAACTTAAAGGATGCTTGGGATAACCCATCCTTTAAGGATCAGTCAAACCAACAATTAAGTAGTAATAAACGCTATCATAGAAATATCCATATTAAAGTAAACAATGCTAATAACAGTGTAAATGTGACTTGGGTAGCGTAGAACTGCAGTAACCGCTCACCTCTAGCCACACTCTCAAAATCAAAGGTGTGCTTCAAACAATCACAAGGAAATCAAATGACACACAAAGTAGTGTACCCGTGATTATAAATTTCAAAAATGATTTATAATTCCAAATTAATATCATTCATTTAAACCATTAAAAAGTGAAGTCAATATTCCTTCAAATCAAATATTCAATTCCCAAAAAAATTTCCTTTTCTGAGTTCATTTATTCAGTTAAATACTTCAATATTGAAATTTTAGCTTTTCGCAGCACTTAGAAAATGCTGCGGTAAGTTATAATTGAAAACAATTCAATTCAGCAAAGACAGCTTTTACAAAACTGTTGTAATAATTAAGTTTTAGATGCAAAATAGTTCAATTCATCAAAGACGGATTTTACAAAACTGCTGTAATAGTTCAGTTTTAGTTGAAAAATAGTTCATTTCAGCAAAGACAGCTTTTACAAAACTGCTATAATAGTTCAGGGTTCAATTTAAAAGGTTTAGTTCGATTACATTCAAAATCACATTTCAGTCAACTGCGGCACTTAACAAGTGCTACAATAGCTCTATTATTAGTTTCAGGTTTTAATTTACTTTCTACAACTACAACACTTACCAAGTGCTGCAATAGCCCTTAGTTCATTTTAGCCTTTAGTCCACTTCTGCTACTACAGCACTTACAAAGTGCTGCAGATTCTTATTAGTTCAGATTTTAGTAAATTTTCAGAAACATAGCATTTCTGAAGTGCTACTAAAGACATTTCCAGATTTACAATAGAATTTCAGCAATAAAAAAACTTCAATTTAAACCATTTTAATTATATAAAAATCATATTTTTTCCACTTTAAAATGGTCATTTAAATACCCTTTAACTTATGATTTTTATAAAGTAAATTTCACAAATAAATATCAATTTTTTTCATTACTTCACTTATTAAATTCAAGTGTACAATTTTCCTATTCTTTGCATTCACTTAACACTTTAATTTAAATTTCCATTTAAAAATAATACTTAATTTCCATTTTTATTTAATTAACTTAAACTTCCATTAAAAATCAAATCATAAATTTCCAAATTAAGTTATGTTCAAAAATCACAATTTTTTCCATTAATTTATTTAACATTTTTAATACATAGAAAAATCATTATCACTTTATTAAATCATTTTAAATTCAATTTAAATCAAATTATCATATTTTTCATTTTAAAATACTTGAAAGTTTCCAGAAAGATATATAAAATAACCACGGGTCTGTATAATGTTTTCTAGCCTAAGTCAAGTGATACAGATGATATATCATTTCAATCCGTAATTTACAAAGAAAAATCTGGGTTCTATCATTTCAAACCCGCAATCCCAAGTTCATAACAATAAATAAAAATCGCTCAGGCTTATCATTTCAGCCCATAACGATTTTTCCCTATTCTAAAGTCCGTTCGGGTATGTATCATTTCAACCCATAGTGATTCTATTCTACAGGGAACTTACAGTGTGATAAACAGAAATAAATAAACAGTATAACAAAATATAACAATATCAGATGATGTGACAGGTTTATAACATGGTTTAACATCATATAATACATATCAAAGGCAGGTATAACATGATATAATATTTTCTACACATTCACTTGTTGTCACTTCACAGATTATATAAGTATAAATGTTATGTGTGAATACTCACCTTTTTAAGCTGGATTTAGCAAAACAGAACACGCAAACAAATTCCAGAAAGCACGATAGCACAACTTTTAGACTCAAGTGGAGAGAGAGCCAAGATTATTGATCTTGTACACAACAATTTAAACAAGCAAATATAAATATATTTTCAACACAAAATAAGTTGAAACAAAATGGAATTTGAATTTACCAAAGAGACAAATGGCTTAACCATGCTTTCAAATCACAAATGCTTGACCACTACTCATTGCTTTCTCGGCCATGTATGTTATTTGGCTCGGGTTTGGGTCAATATAGACACGGCTATATAGGGATGTGAAGGGTTTTGGAGTTACAACACATGGAATACAAAAGGGTTAAATCCAAGAGGTGGAGTGTTAGGTGCACATAGGCTCGGCCTATACCATATTTGGGCTCGACCATGCACTGGTTCAGGTCAGGTCAGAGGAGAAGTTGATGGCCAGAGGTCATGTCATGCTGGTGGTGGAGCTAGGGGTGGTGGCCGAGGCAAAGTATGGAGGTGGTGGAGGAATATTGGTCGGCTAAGCATTGTTTTATGGAATTTTAGCAAAGTTTTGTGGTATATTGTTAATCCTAGAAGTCACGGTCAGATCTGGACAGCGGGTTAGGTGGTTGGCCATGGATGATGAGGAGGAGATGGTGTTGGTGGTCGGTGAAGATGATGGTGGTTGTGGCCGAGCAAGACTAGAGAAAGCAAGGCAAAAATCAAAGAAAATGAAGTAGAAAATAGAAAGAAAAGTGGAAGCCATTGCTTACAAGAATTTTTAAGATTTTGGAATGGCCGAGAGTTGTTATGAAATGAGAAACTTTTCACGTGAAAATGAAAATAAAACTCACGGGTATACTAGAGGAAATGGACGGCTAAAGCTGGAAAGTGAAAGGGCAATCAAATGAAGAGACTAGGCAATGTATAGTCACAAGTTTTAAAAGCTTTTGTCTCTTTGAATTTCCACTTTCTTTTTAATTCAATATAAACAAATAAAAGTAAATTAAACAAAACGAAAGTTAAAACAAAATAAAGTAGAAATGAAAATAAATAAATAAATAGCCTAAGGAAAATAGAAAATAAATAAAGAAAATAGTTTATTATATTGAAACTAGAATTAAAATTTGTAAACAAAATACAACTAATATAGGAAAATTCCAAACACAACAACCTTCACACAATTTAATTCAAACCCAAAACAAAATAAAAGATGGCAAATAAAATAGAAAATGAAAATAAAAATGCAAATAAAATTCTGTGTGTAAAATGCTGAATTCATCAATTTCTAAAAAGTTTAGAACGGAATCCGACGAAACGAAAAATAGAACGGATATCAGAACCCATTACTGTTTCAAAGGAAAAGTTTAAAATTTAAAATTTCAAAATTTCAAAAAGTCACAGTTTGACAAAATATAACATTTCCAAAAAATCAATATTTAATTGTATTTGGAAAAAAAATAGAGACAAAATCCAAAATACCTTGGAAAAATATAAACTTCAATTTAAAATTATGTAAAGATCAAAGTTTCAAAATAAAAATTTATTTAAAATATTTATTAAATTTATGCGTTGTTACACTAATTCTCTCAATTATCATTTTATATTTAAATATCAATATTTAGTAATTTCTACATTAATTCAAAAAATCCTTCTGAGATTTATCATATTATTTTACATTCAAGTCAATATATTTGAATTAATTAAGCGATCTAAAATTTGAAGTTTGGAAATAAAACCATTGAACCGATAGTCATTATTTTTTAATTTTTTTCGAAGTTATACAGGGGAACCCGATGAACCGATAAACTTCTAGTGAGAATTACGTTGTGCCTATCCAATTCAACTCATTGCACCTTTAGCCCCCTGAACTCTATTTTTTGCAAGTGCGTGCAAGGTAGGGCTTAAACCTGAGTCCGTTACCAGGCACCAATTTTTCATTGCGCCACATTTACGGACTACTAATAGTCATTATTTTATGTAACAAGCCCTAGTTGATGATAATTTTAGGTGTTGTATACTACACTTATTTTGACAAAAATTATAGAACTAATATTTCATTTCAACCTATATAACTTAAAATTTCCATAACTATTTACGAAATTATCTTTTGTTTTCTTACATTATTCCAATCAAGTTTACATAATTTATTTCCTTCTAAACTATTATTTAACTAAAAAGAAAAATATACATAAAATTTCTTTTGGAAGTTGTTATTTTATTGTAAATGAACATATACACAATTTTTTCTTTCTAAAACATGTATTATTACAAACATATTCAATGTTTTTTCATTTTAAAATTGGTAAAGCAAGTGAATTCTTTATCATTAATAAAATTTATTTTTGTTAAGAATGATACTAAATTAATTTTAGGTGATAAATAATGTAGTGTGTAATTTTGAAAAACATGAATATTTTCAAATAATATGTTTTGTGAAAATATAAAATTTGAATTATGTATTTCCGTAATTTACATTAATTAATGGATATATATATTATATTTCAAGTATAAAATTTTTCCTTTAGTATTTTATTGTCTTTTTTAAGGCAAATGTTAATTATTTTTTAAAAGTTCTCATATAAATTAAAATTATTAAGGTCTAAAACAACGTTTTTAAAATCACGTATAATTTTTACATAATTAAATAACAATATGATCTGTAATGTTTCTTCTAATTAACATTTCTATTAGTTAAATAACTATTTTGTATCACTTAGATATTATAATATACTTATTATTGATGTTGATATTAAATAGAAGAGTTTTAAATGCATAAAAAATAAATGGACCCATTACTGCTACACATTTATTTTTAGGTATTTTTGTCATTCCTTTCAGTAATATTTGAAATTCAATCTATATATCATTTATCTTTTAAACAAATATACTACAAACTAAATGTTAAACTCAAAATTTATGTATATTAATATTTATATGTCGAAATTTATAAAATATGAATTTTGAAATTAATTATGAGTACTAACTATTATGGACATTTTCGCCTACATCATGGTGAATACGAAAGGATGTCAAAGAGTATAGAAACGTCCAAATGGTGCATAATAAAGGCGTTACCTTGTAATCACAAGGGTAAGGTAAAGTGTTAGAGGCAAATGTGGCACAATCTTATAATATACTCAAAGCACTTGTAAAATGTTCCTAAGTCAAGACATGCACCTTGGTGGAAACTGCATCTCAATCCGAGCTACATATTAGAAGATATGATCATCTTAAAATATGTCCACCACTTGACTTTCTTAGGCCCCACCTTAGGGAGATATTACCTACTTCAAGCAAATGGAACATTTAAAGGCATTACAATACTCAACTTAATAACATGAAGCTATTGGGTCCAAGTTTCATTCAATTCCGACTTAATATGAAAGAGTTATCGCACAAAAACATATGGAGCAAAGATGGTTGAGAATCATGCTTCCAATGAAGAGGTTAGAGTTCGATTCCTAGCAAACACATTGTTTTTATGGAACAAGTTGAACAGTTCGGTAGGGAACCTAATTGTTTACTGTCTAACAGTTTACTACCTAACAGATTTCTACCCAACCTCACACATATAAATACCTTATGGATGAGCACAACTATGGAGGAGAGAATGGATGTGCAATAATACCGGACTAGTTCGGAGCTCTAAAACAACCTAACTAAATCTCTGCCTAGCAGAATCTCTCGAGCACTTCTAAACACAAGGAATCTTCTTAACCATATCCAATCACCTTAATCTTAGCCATATCCAATCACCTTCAAATATCTAGTCCACCACCCAACATCGAGTTATGGAGGACTAACCTCATGATTTATGGCATCATAATACCACCGAACCTAGGCACCTTCAGATAGAGGAACTACCGGATAGAGACACCGCCGGACAAAGGCAGCGTGGAGCAGAGAGACCACCAGGCTAGGACACCGTCGGGTAGAGAGACTGCCATACCGAGGCATCGCCGCATAGAGAGATCGTTGGACAGAGACACCATCGACAGAGCGACCATCGGACTGAGGTGCTGCAAACAGAGACACCGGCAGACAGAGAGACCTCCCACCGAGACACACTGGATGGAGGCTCCACCAGACAGAGACACCGCTGGACAGAGACACCACCAGACCAAAGCACCACCAAATAGATATTCCACCACAAAGAGAGGCCGCCAGACTGAGGAACCATCAGACAGAGAGACCGCCGGATAGAGAGACTGGAAACTCTGGGTCATATCTTGTGTATATGGAAAGTACCGAACCGAGTATGTTATAAAGGAAAACTACCTATTTTATCAAGCTAGCCTCCCCATACCTTCACTCCTATAAATACCTAAGCCTCTAATAACAATTGGGACATATCTTCCGGAGAGGCACACTTATAAAGGTAATAGCGAACAAGTTAGCAAAAGCCAAAAATAGGCTAATAGGAATAGCCTAATGGAACGGTCAAATAAGAATAACCTAATAGGAATAGGCTAATAGCAACAACCGAACATGAATAGCCAAATAGGAACAACCAAATAGAAATAGGCTAGTAGGAATATATGAACATGAATCACCAAACCAACTTCTTTGGGTCTATATCTTATGTTCTATTATGTAACTGATCATCATATTTTGTACCATAAGCATTGTACCAAAAATCAGTATAAAGGATAATGAAAATGAATAGTGGATATAGGCACATTCCGACCGAACCATTATAAATCTTATGTTCTTTACTTTACTGCAATTTACTTTCTGCATAACCTATGTGTGATCTTCTCTTTGAAAATCAATCATAATATAAATAAAACAACTGTTTTATATACCCCGTATTCATACTTCTACAACAAATAAATTGGAGGTGTTCGCCCACTTTTCGTGCAAACATTTTTAGTGCTTTCATTGACAGTTGATTCTCAATATTCCTTTGAAATCAAAGAATAAGGTTGGTGCTACCAACTAAAATGTAGGAAACACAAGCGCACCCAGTCAAATAACTGCCAATCATGATGATCATTTAGCAAGCACTCCAATGCCAACGAACTTAATTATTAAAGGCGATCCTGATCGAGTTGTGGCCATGCAAAACGAATGTTTTGCTTCCCAACAACAAGCAACAGTGGAACAACTCATGGTATGCTTGGGGAAGCGGCAAACTATTGGTCACAACACTAGAACACAAGGGAGATCCCAATCTAGGGGTTTCAAAAAGCGAAGGGGGTCGCACTCTGATAAGGAATCCGATCAAGAAATTCTAAGAGTTAGAAGAAGAAATGTTGGAGGGATGAAACAAGCAAGAGTTCAGCCTAAAGCTAGTCTAAGAAGTGGTTCAACATCAAACCGGATAGGGATGATGCCAAACCAAGGCCAGATGTAGCGAACTCGTCTTATTCCCTCATTGAAATTGTGGTCGATAAAGTATAAAATGATCATTGGAACCAATCTAGGAGCCATAACCATGCCCATAACTGAAGATCAAGTCATCATAGGGAGGATGACAAAAATTGTTTCCCCTGAATAGAATGGTCAAGCTATCACTGCCGATCATCCGGACCGGAGGATAAGATAGCCTGAATCTTTAGACGATGTATTTAACGTAAACAAGTGGAATAGGGAATTGGATCTAGATTTAGCCATACCTTCTCCCTACAGATAGGACAACCGGGAACCTCAAAGATTTCGAGACACCTACTTTGGAACCATATCAACGACTAACTATGTAACGATCTGCCTTTTTGGAAGGTTTAAATCGACACACATTTCAACTCAAACCATTCAAAGGGGCAGATTGCTATGGGGTAAATAAGAAAAAGCAGAGAAAGAAAGGAAACAAGCACAGAATCTCACAATGGAATGACAAAATATAATAATCAAATAAATAGTTCATTAAGCTATTTTACAAATAACATTTGATTACACTTTTACACTACAGGTCAGAGTTACATACAACATGAATAAATAAATAAATACAGCAGAATAACATGATGTAGTGGTATGAATATAATAAATAGTAATAGTACAAATCTTTGTCTTCATCCTCCAAAAAGTAGTCTTTGATACACTGAAAAGCTCAGACTGACCCGAGCAAATTAAAAAGACAAAACGCTCGAGTCAGAACTAAAAGATCTTACGTAAGTTAAATCAACAGTAATAAATATGAGTGTAACGGCGTCGAAGATGTTTACGGGGTTTGTCATCTCCTATCCAGTGTCAACGTGAGTGCAATAACTAAGAGATGTTCGAGATTTACATCTCTTAAGGATCCGTTAAACTATCTACATACATAGTATAATACGCTATTATAATAGTGTCTACAGTAAAGTAAAGTATGAAAATAGCGTTAAGGCATTACACATATCCCCCTTAACACATTTTATATATTCCCATAGTCTATACAGTACCGTAAGCTCCTCCGTGAGGTTTACTCAGAGGGCACTTTAGAGGTATGGTACAAACCATACTCGTAAAAGGCGCGATGGGGCATGTGAACATGGCATGCAGGCAATGCCAGTGTAGATATACCGTTTGCAGATCCGGACTGGTGGTAATGCATAGCAACTACTACCGCCCACCTCGGAACACACTCCCATAATCAAAATCATGGGGTGACCACCAATCATCACAAAGTCATAATATGGTATCGAAGAAATGTGTCCGATCGAAGGTGCGACCTCACTTGGCCCGGCATGGCCCTGTTTTAGTCACATCTAAGCAGACTCACGGGAGTTAGGGTCACGTAAATACCTCATATAGAATCGTACACCAAACCATCCTACTTCATTTCTGGAATCTCCACCAAGTGCATAGTTATTAAAGTGGTTTTCGGTATTGGCAGAGAGTATGACAATATCTGATCCCGGTCTCTTTAACAACCAACCGCTTATTACACATCGGATGGTTCTTTTACATTTCCAAAACCATTCCATATTGATACCAAAATATCATATTCAATTCAAACCATATCACTTTCGAAATTATATTCACAATTAGGTTAAATTATCATTTCAAAATCATCATATTTACTTAAATATGTCATTTAAATCCCTACTTATGTTATAACATCATTTAATCGTATTCTACTTAAAAATCGAGGATTTAAATATAAGACTTCCACTTTACAAAACCTGAAATTCAAAAAATAGTTTAGATAGTTTAAAATAGTTTAAGATAGTTTAAAATAGATTAAAATGGATTAATATAGTTTAAAATAGATTAAAATGGATCAATATAGTTTAAATAGATTAAAATAGATTAATATAATTTAAAATAGATTAAAATAGTTTAATATAGTTTAAAATAGATTAATATAGTTTAATATGGTTTAAAATAGATTAAAATAGATTAAAAATAGATTAAAATGGGTTAAAATACTTTAAATGGATTTAAAATAGATTAAAATACTTTAGAATTTTGATTTAAACCAATTTCCAATTCTAACCTTCAAACTTGGATTTTCAAAGTAATTCAATTTATATAAATCAATTTCCTTCAAAATATCATTTAATCTAATTCAAGATTTAAGGGTTTTAAATCGTTTAATTTAACCAATCCGGTGTCCGTATAAAATTTTCTACCCTATGGTCAAGTGATACAGATATTTATCATTTCAATCCGCAAAAATTTAAATTTACGGGTATATATTATTTCAACCCACAATCCCAAATTCCAAATCAATGAAAATCGCTTGGGTTTATCATTTCAACCCATAACGATTTTCTCCTATTCTATATGATCATTCGGGTATGTACCATTTCAACCCATAGGGATTTTCCAACAATAACTAAGGGAACTTGCAGTGTTATGACAATATAAATATAACATCAAATCATTCAATATCAACAATTTAACATACATCACAATCATCACCAAATCAACCAATAAACATCAATAGATAACTGATTATCATTAACATGTATTAAATTGACAATTAAATTCAATATTAAATTAAATGATGATTAAATGCAATAAAAGTAAAATTTAACTAGAATGACAATTTAAATATACCAAACATCAACCAATCAATTCCAAATCACATCATAAATTCAATTTAACTAACATAAGATAATTTAGTAGTTGTGAGTGGGTTAAAACACTTACCTTTGATTTATAGTCAATTTAAATCCAATAAAAGCCTAAAATTCCAATAGAAGAAATTGCACATGAATCGAAGTTTATATGCAAAAGATATTCATGTTATAAGAAATATTATTAAAATAATAATTGGTACACGTTTAAAAAAAATAAAAAAAGTTTTAATACTTACGTTTTTCTCAAGATAGGCTTCAGGCAAAGTTGGAAGAACAAACTAAGATGATGGCAGGACATGTAGGAAAAAAAGGATGAAACTCATGTTTCATAAAAGAAAGCTTTTGAATTTGCAAAATGAGAGCTTTTGAATTTGCAAGTTCACATTAAAATGATTCAAGGAAAGGAAGATTTGAAATGGAGACCTAAACATAGGAAATGAAGCGGCGACAAGAAAAAAAATGATGGAACAATTTTAAAAACGTGAACAATTTGCTGATGAGATTATAGCTTCAGTAAAGAATAATTTGAACTAAATGAATATGAGGTGTCAGGAGAAAGAAAACGTAAAATAAGAAATAAAGCGGCAGGTTATTTAATAATAAAGAAATGAAGGTGGAGGGACAAAATGAATGTCATGTTTCTAAAATGAAGGGTTTAGAAAATATAGGCTAGCAAAATAAATAAATAAAATATGAGGTGGAAGAAGGCTGCAGGAAAACAAAATGAAAAGAAATGAAGTGGCTATAGAAATATGAAATGAGATGGAGAAAACAATAAACTAGCATTTTTTTTACTTTAGGAATTGGAGGTAGGACATGGTGTAAAGAGAAGAAGAAAGGTTAAATAATATATATATATATATACATACATATAAAATGAAACTCACGTTTGAGAAGATGTAGCTTCAGGAAAAAGAGGAAGGAAATAAACGAAAATGAAGAAATAAAAAAATGAGGAAAGAAATGTGGTATGTATTAAATAATGGTGAAGGAATGCACAGACCAGATGTACACTACAAACAAACCTTTGGAATTCAAATTTCAAACTTATCTTCTCTTTATTACTTTCGTTAACTCCCATAAACCCATAGTTACACCTGTTTAATTTTACATTAACACATAATAAATAAAAATAAATTCTTTACACAAATTTGTGTAATTAATTAAGGTAATATACAGCATTAAGAACCTTTCATTTCTCTTTCTGTGATTAGATTAGGAATTTAAACAAACATGTTAACATTTCGATTAAACATTTTACTAGGAACGCATTAACATACATTAAACAAATATGACAGCATAAATGAGGTAATATAAACAGGTGTATAATACACACACACACATCTTTATCTCCACTTATGGTTTGCATTCATAAATAAAAGGTATGCTACTAATCCACGTAAGGCGGCAATGAATGTAAGAGTAAATTAGAAGAGCGAAGATGGAAAGGTAAATTATGTTGCATTTAAAATCTAATCAAGTCTAAGTAAAAAGGAAATAGTCAAGTGTAAATCTATTTTACCCCTTTACAATCTCCTATTAACATTTAATTTAAAACCATATGAGATTTCAAACCTAAATAATCCTTTTTTGATATATAATTGGATCTGAAACATAAGTTTATATTTTGGTACAAACATATATGTAGTAAACCAACACTAAAATTAGAAACATGAACTGAATTAATTGGAAATAAATCACCCAATTTAAATTTATTTCAATATACATCTACAATTAAAGTCTTCTCACTTTTTAATTAAAAGGTTCCAATCACATTAATTGCCATTGAATTCTAAGTTAAATAATTGATTTCTTATTCCAGTAATTAATCTGTAAGCTAAAAATACATTTCAAACAAATAAACATATTTTACTCCTTTACTAAACTTATTCATTTCAAACAAATAAACATATGTTCCATGAATATAATTTTCAAAAAAGCTTACGATCAAATGAGGATGGAAGCCAAGGATTTGAACCCGTCTAAAGCCCGAATTCATGGCTTTAACGGCGCTGTGACCGAAGCTGTCGGTTATGTCGAATTGCCTGTGGAGTTGGGAGAAGGTACCACAGGAGAGTGCGCATGTTGACATTTGTTTCTTGGATGTTGATTATCCCTATAATGTTTTTCTAGGTCGACCGGCCCTTGTTGAGTTTCGTGTAGCTCTTGCTCCATGGTGTTTGACTTTGAAGTTCCTAACTGATAATGGTGTTGGAGTTGTGCATGGTGATCAAGCGACCGGACGAGCCTGTTATGTGGCTGAGTTGAGGATGCTCAACGGAAGGAGAAATGTAAGGGTATGGACAAGTCTCTCTGCATCCAAGCCATCGAAGATTGACAACCAGTGCCTGGGCCTGGGCTTGAACGCCATAGTTGGTTCTATAAAGACATAGATCCGAGAAATGATGAGGAGGAGCCCAAAGAGACCAAGGCTACACCGGCTGAGCTAGCAATTGGCATCACAGTCAGCCACGACGACCTGTCTCGGGTCCTAAAGATCGGATCACAGCTCAGTCCCTCGATGATGAAAGAACCTGCTAGATTTTTCCAAATGAATATTGATGTGTTCGCTTGGACTCATTCTGATATGTATGGGATCTCGCCCGCCATTACAAGCCACACATTAAACATCAACCCGAGGCATGTCTCGTTGAAATAGCACTACACCATACTGCACATTTTGCCACACCCAAATGCGGAAAAATTGCCACGGTCTTAAGCCGTGGCAATTTTACCATGGTCTTGAGCCGTGGTAAAATAAATTACCATGGTTTTTGACCGTGGCAATTTTGGAACGGTCCTAGACCGTTCCAAAGTTATCAAAAATATTTCACCCTTTGCCGTGTATACTTCTCAACAACTCTCACACCCTTCTCAAAAAAAGAACGCCCCTTCCAAAATTAGCCCTTTCTCAAAATCCGGATCTACGCCCCTTCTCAAAATCCTTGTCGATGCTCCTTAAATCGCCCCGAACAAACATGAATCTCTCTGCTCTCACTCAAGCCATATAAATCCAAGTTTGCGCTCAAATTATTCTTCTTGGTTTCGAGGTATTCATACGAAAATAGAGATAGTTGATTTGTTAGATTTTTCTGGTTTAATTTGATGTCTGAGATTAATGCTTTGCAAGGTTGCAGATTTGGAAACGAATTTGTTGAAATAGAAATCGTTCTTCTTTTTTCTATTTGGTGTCTGATACGAATTCGTTGAATTTGATTTGGAAACAAATCCATGTTTCTGTTTTCTCCTTAATTGGTAGTGCCGGTTACTATAATTTGTTCACTATGACTAAAAATGTCAATATCTTATATGGGTCTGAATACCTTGATTCAGGGTGATAAACCCATCTCCATAAGTTCTGATCATCAACCCACGGTATATGTAATTCCTTAGCACACAGTGTAAGGCACTTTGTTCCAGTTTCCTTCTCCAGTGAAAAGACCTAAATGGTTGAACTTATTTGCATCAAATTCAAAGTGAAATATACATACTAATAGTATATCTATGAGCACTCAGCACCTCCATTTGCTTATGTTCAAACTACCACTGTTCTTACAATCAAAAGGTGATTAGCGATTTAAAATGAAATTTGACTGAAAATTGGTTTTAAAAGAATCCGCCGAGATAACGTAATCATCCATAGATTTGAAGTCCTAGAGAACAAAATACGCTTGAATTTGAGTCCTCTATCAATATTACCTTTTTACCACCATCAATAAGCACTGAATCACATAGCTTGAAATACAGTTCTTTACAAGACGAGAAGCTCACAGAATCAACAGTTCAACAAACGTATGTTGTACAATAATAGTAGCTTAATTCTCCAAACTTGTGGTATTTCATATCCTCAATACCTGTTTTAGTTATAAGATTTAAAACTAATATAACAAAAAATAACTAAAAATGGTATGTTGGCTATTAATCAATGTTATGTTCACTTACAATCTTGGAAACCTTGTTCACTAAAAATAACTAAAAACGATATGTCATTTGTCAGTTCCTTTTTTGTTCCTTGATTTTCTAAACTTATATCTTGGAAACCTTTTTTGTTATTCATAAATAAAACATTGTATTACAACATATAAATGAACCTTCTTTCTTGATGAAAGAGTACTAAATGGATAGTATTGCAATTTTCCCTACCATATGTTCATAGTTCAAAGTTACACTAATTGTACATAGAAGAAATATTATAATTTTTAGGAAAAAGAAAAAATAGATTATTTTAGTATGCATATATAGTTGGAATTTTTGAAGCTTGGACTTTATAAAGCTGACAGCCCATAGCATGTACCATTGCCAATTTTTCATTAGTTGATTCATATTCATGGTTTGGTACATTGAGTAAACTGAATAAATAAATTGGTTCTTATAAGATTAGTCATAATTAAAACTTTAAACCTTTGCAAAAAATATCTCATTCATATCTTAAACATGATAGTTTAGGAAGAACTAACCTTTTAGAAGTGTTTCATGGTCGCAAGGCAATCAATTTTGATTGTTATTTTCGATTATAGTATGGCCAATGGAAGAGCCAGAGAGTTTTATTTTTTAAACTTCTTTCAAACACAGAGAATTTATTATTAATCATTTATTTTTGTTTGTGAGAATTAAATGGTATTTGTGGTGACTTATTGATTAACTTTGGTAGAATAGTTTATTTGCATTACTTTAGCATTTATATTATAATAAAATTGGACTAGAATTTTATATGTTTGCTTGACAAATATATTGTCCATAATTATGAGTTTTTATCTTTGATCTTCTTTATTATTGTATGGATGTATTTTGATTATAATTGTTGAAACAAAAGAATATAAATTATTTGGGATTTTACCTATTTCATTTCATATTATAATTGTTTATTTCAAATGCGAATCAAAAATGACACAATAAGAATAGCTAAGATTCTTTGGCAACTAACACATCTTTTTTTTTATGAATACATATTGAAAATAAATTTGGCAAAATGCTTGTATTACTTACATACAACTACTTTTCCCTTCCTGGAGAATGCTATTAGCAGCAATTTCTAGCCTGAAATTGAGCTTCAATTTTAGGACTTAAGCTACATTAACTATATATTATCATACTAATTATCAACTAAACCGATTCCATTAACTTTTCAATTGTTTTGGATGGTTCTGCAGGTGATTTGCAAAGAAGGCAGACCCCATTCCTCCATTTCCTAACAAACATCTGTGCAATACAGGAGGTACCTTTTATACAGGCCTTTCTTACTCTCAATGCATTTTCATTTATTTAATCCCATGTGATATACTGTTTATCTTATTGTGCCTGAGTTTTGTGAAAGTCTGGTTGCACATTTCCTTCTTCAAACAAATTTTGTGTGCGAGCTCAATAATGCACTAATAATCTTAATAAACCATGAATGATTAGTGGGAATTTCATATAATTGTGTTACTGTCTGAGTTTAGCGAATTATAACAGCACAGCGTAATCTTTTTCTGAAAGGAATTTGTATTAGTCAAGGATGGATTTTTTAAATTATACTTGCATTGTTTAAAGAAGCAAACTGTTTTAGAAAGTGTATTTATATATAATAACAAATTCAAGAATTGTTTGAATCTACCCAGTTGCGGCCTGAAAATTTACACTTCTTTAGAAACTAAAAATAAATATATACATTTGGTCAAAATTGTTATACATTTTGATTAAAATTGTTTAATATATAGCCGATGGCTGCTGTGATTTAATGAACAAGATAAATCACTATTTAAGCATGTATGCAGTCCCTAGAACTAAAAATTTTGTGGTTGCATGAGTCCATAACCAACTGAAAATAAAAAATGAACACAAATCATTGTTTAAGCATGTATGTAGTCAAGAACTGAAGATATTCAAACATATATGAAAACGAAAATGAAAAACTGACTACTTGAAATGTACATAGTCAAAACTTGGAGAGTTGAGCATATATAAAAATGAAAATGAGTCGAGCTCATTGTTTAAGGCTAAGGGGATGGCTTATGCACTCAACCAAGGAAATCCAAACATCATGGAAGCAACAATGTTCCATGTCCAAATTTGGGTAGATAATTGCGAGATCTAGTACTATAGAAATTAGCAATTATTAAAAAAGATTCTGATTTGCAACTATAATTCAGTAGATTAAGATGGAAATAGAATTTATTTGTATTCAAATAGAATTTCGTGCACAATGTATATGTATATCATTTATATATTTTAATGATTAATTTTTTTCTACTACGCACGCACAAACACACCTTTGGGATAGTTATTTTGAGCTTGTCATTTACACTTTGGTTTCCAACATGATCAACTGCATCTTCTACAGATGCACAAGTACCCTGTTTTGAGCTTTTATATGACGAGTTTTGATTTGTGGTGCAGTCATTTTCAAATAGAAATAGAGTTTTGATGCTTGTCATTTACACTTTGGTTTCCAACATGATCAACTGCGTCTTCTACAGATGCATAAGTACCCTGTTTTGAGCTTTTATATGATGAGTTTTGATTTGTGGTGCAGTCATTTTCTTGAGTAGCAATTCTATAATCCGATATTGAAACTGATACATTAGTTGTTGAGGCATCCTTTTCTATATTGTTTTTATTTGCTAGTACTAAATGTGCTTCTGTGTTGTTGTGTAAGCTCTGTGGTTCTGAATAGACATTTGTTGTTTCAGCATTAAGAAAATTATTTATTCCCTCTACTGAAATTCCCTTTTTTATTATAAATCGAATCCCTTTTTGTTGGGTTGAATTAGTTTAGTTAGAATCGCGAACTTATAATAAACTCTTTTATCTTTAATAAAAAAACTCTTTATTTTATTAGTAAGATAGAAAGAAAGGACGGAAGGATTTATAAAATTTCGTAAACTTAAAGTGGATTATCATACATATTCATGTACTTAAAGTGGGTTATCATACATATTCGTGTAGAAAGATGAATAGGTACACTAAATGAAATTTAGTGTTATTGGATGCAAGTAGTGAATATGATCACATTACCAATACAGACGCAAAAAAAAATCAAATGTTGAAAGCTGTGAAACGCTTGGCCCCTCGTCACATGGGTAGCAAATTGTAAAAGCAGCCCATGTTTGAATCGTTAAGGACCCCATTCACATGCACATTCTCCTTAACCAATTAATTAATGCGTCTGTTGTTAATAAAATTTGGTGTTCATTCGGTACAGTGTGGAAACTCATCCGGCAAATTAACAAAGTCTGATTAGCATGCAAATTAACAAACTCATCCCTAATCAGATTAATGCAAAATTTATAAACGTGACCTGATGGTGTTGATGATGTATGCTAGCATTTAAATTACTCATTTTGTCAATTTATACTAGCATTTAAATTACCCATTTTGTCAATTTATTTTTGTGCTCTTTTATAGTTATTACTACTGACAAAAGTTGATAATAAGTTACAAACAAATTTGCAACTATCAATATTCAGAGGTTGATAATAAGTTACATATAGGTTACATTGAAAGCATTGATAAATGATACTGACGACATATATTATTACCATCCTGCTGTAGATCTTTAGTCTTCTTACTTTGGGACTTGAATTATGAAGGCATATAGTAGCCTTATTTGGTAGTAAATTTATAGTATATTGAGTAGGTTGGAGTTGATCCATTACTCAAGATATATAGGTAGAATGTTAATCATATATTGTAAATGTATATCCTAGTGAAACATAAGAGCATGTGCACATGTATATTCTATATTAAAACCACTTATATTCACATGATAGAGCATGCATTAACGTTATCATCATTAAACATGTTACTAACTAGATGTTTGCCTCTGTGTGTTTCGCGTATATGACCATGCTTATCGCCATTGTTATACCCATATCTCCAGTAATTGTAGCTCCCTCTGAACGTATCCTCATCTTTGAAATAATTTGCTGCCGAGTTATAATAAAGAGGCAGGTCTGGACAAGGCCAAAACTCTGCCTTTTTGCCTGAAAACTGCTCTATGTTTTCTTTCAGAGAGTTGATGCCTGAAATTGGAAACAAATAGTACAACATATATTGTAACTAAAATGACAGTTAAAGAGGAAGTGTTTGATTATTTTCTTACCAGACATCAAATTCAGGAATTAAGATGTTGACATTTTGTGTTGTTTATATATTGCATGCTCATATACTATTTATTTACCGGTTTAGTTTTAGATGACCGATTTGTATTTATTTTACTGTACTTTTTTCTCTAGATTAATATTGCATATTGTCAAATAGATACACTCAAATAGTATCCATTTAAAATTAACGATCTCTTTATCTTTTTGTTGTTGTAGGCCAGTGCAAATTCGACAAAAGAAATCACACGTCGTCAAGTATGGGTGAAGACTCACACCAAAAAAGACGGTACCATATCAGATTCGGCTTCTACATACTTCGTAAGTTAAACAGATAATAATTCAGCTATTCTATAAAGTCTTTGTAGTAAATAACATCTCAAGTATTACCATATTTTAGGATAAAATTGCAAAAGCAAAGGAATCAATCATCGGTAGTGATGAAGAAGACTTGCCATTGGATGAAGATATCCTATCACAAGTGTTTGGCAGGGATAAAAGAGGTCAGACTCGAAGTATTGGAGCCAAAATATCAAGGACTCAAGTTAAGGCTTGTACTATTGCACGTAAACAACTCAAAAAGGCTCAAGGAGGCACAGAAGACTTGAAAGCTAGAATGGATAATATGGAAGGTACATTGAAGTCATTGGTCGGCTTGTTGAAAGGACAATATGCAGGTCAAGAAAATCATTTACCGGACATTGCTTCAAATGAAGGAGGAAGTGGTACACCACGTGGAAGTGTTGGAAGAATGCTGAATAATGATTTGGTAAATTCATTTAATTCGTCTGGTTTAGCCAATCAAAAATGCAAAATCCTGAACATTGACCTTGAGGTCATTGCAACAGCCACTGTCTGTAAAGATTCGACAGCATCCATTATACATGGAAAATCATTACCTCCAACACATGAGAAGTTAGTCGTGGACAATATACTGCTACCAGAAGAGAAAACATGCAAACAAAATCATCCTCTTGCTATGACCTTTGGTGAAGTTGGAATCGGTGGTTATCTGTGTCATCCAAAGAGTAATATTCGATATCTATAGACCCATAAGCAGATATGTATTATTATACTTTGGCAATTTTAACTGGGTTAATTCCTGAAAATACTTTTAATCAAAGCATCTGAAATGTGTCTATAGTAACATCTGCTCAACACTAACATAATTTCTGTTTATTTTCCACTGTTGACTTTTTGCATATTTTCTGTTTATTTTGCAGCTAGGGATTTTGCTTAGGGAGAGAAGCATCTAAAATATCTTTAATTTGCGTCTGCACGTAGGCTACTGAGTTCAATTTGTTGCCTTCGCTTATATATTAGATTCTACAGTTAGCTTGTAGTTGTCATTGCTTCACTAAGAACTGCAGTCGTTTTACTATGATGAAGTATATGCTTGGCGAATTCAGGAATAATTTCTTTTCTGTTGTTTAGTGTTTACATGAACAATAGATGTTGTTTACTTGTTTTTCTATGAACTGATGGTTTCACTATGAAGTTGTATTATGAACTGAAAGTTGTAATTTTGTAATCAAGCACTTGAAGTAGTTGTATTATAAATTGGGTTTGTCATCAATTACTGGTTTTGTATTCACGTTATTTATTCCATGTACTATATATATTCCATGTACTATCATGAAACTGCATTTAGGAATGAATTTGAGCTTTGGTTAAATTGGTATAAGCTGGGGCATTTTGTAATTTTTTACAGGGTCGTGGCAAATTAGTATTTCGCCACGGCTCAAAGCCGTGGCAAAATTTTATTTTGCCACGGTCCTTAGCGTGGCGAAATACTAATTTTCCACGGCCCTGAGCCGTGGCGAAATACTAATTTGCCACGGCCCTGAGCTGTGGCGAAAAATTTGCCACTGCCAATTTCGCCACGGCTCAAAACCGTGGCAAAATGATTTAGCCACAGCTCATAGCCGTGGCGAAATCGCTTTTCTGGTGTAGTGAGGAAAGACGTGGCATGGATCCAGAGAGAACTGCTGCCCTTAAAGAGGAGGTGGATAGGCTCAAAAGCAATGGGTTTATTCATGACTCCCTCTACCCTAAATGGGTATCTAATCCTATACTTATGAGAAATGTGAATGGAAAGTGGCAGACATGTGTTGACTATTTGGGTTTAAACAAAGCATGCCTGAAAGATAGTTTTCCCCTTTCGAGAATTGACCAACTGGTGGACTCAACCGCAGGACATGAGTTGCTATCTTTCATGGATGCGTATTATGGATATAATCAAACCCCAATGCACATCCCTGACCAAAAGCACACCACTTTTATTTCCAACGTTGGATTGTACTACTATGTGGTAATGCCATTTGGATTGTAGAATGATGGAGCAACTTATCAGCGCCTAGTCAACTGAATGTTTAAAGATCAGACTAGAATGACGATGGAGGTATATATGGATGATATACTCGTGAAGTTGCGACAATCAAGCGACCACATTAGAAACTTAGCAGAAATGTTCGATATCCTCTGATATTACAAAATGAAGATCAATCCTCTGAATTGTTCTTTTGGCGTTGCATTAGGAAAGTTCTTTGGTTTCATCATCAATGCTCGCGGAATCGAAGCTAATCTCGAGAAGATTCAAGTAATTTGCAACATCCAAGTGCCAAGGACCATTAAACAGGTATAGAGCCTAAATGGGAAGGTTGCCGCCCTAAGTCAATTTATTTCAAAGCTACTGATAAATGCATTCCTTTCTTCAACTTGATAAGAAGAGGTAAAATGAACTTTGAATGGATATAGAATTGTGAAGACGCATTCTGAGCTTTGGTGAACCATTTAGAGAGGCCTTCCATCTTGTCAAAGCCAGTGGAATACAAAGACTTATATATCTACATGGCCATGTCGATACACGCTATAAGTGCGCACTATTTCGCGAGGAGAGTCAAATCTAGAGACCTGTCTATTATGTTAGTAAGCGATTAATAGGAGCTGAAAGGAACTATCAGAAGATAGAGAAATTGGTATACTACTTTTTGATTACTTCATGAAAGCTCTGCCCCTATTTTCAGGTTCACCCTATCAACATTTACATCGATTAGCCATTATGATAGGTTCTACAACGACCTGAAACGTTTGGAAGGTTATTCAAATGGAACATTAAGCTGAACTAATTTGACATTACCTATCTCCCTCGTAGAGCCAACCAGGTATAGGCACTGGCGGACTTTATAGTTGAGTTCACTACAAAGGATGATCTCCCAGAGAGCAGTGAAGCCACTACCATCTGATGGAAAATGTATACGGATGGATCCTCCAACGATCGTTGCTCTAGAGCCGGAGTCGTACTAATAATTCTGAAGGATCGATTAATTTGCTACGCTTTGAAGCTTGACTTCCTTACAACGAATAACGAAGCCGAATATGAAGCTCTGATTGCTGGACTCAAACTTGCCAGAGAACTGGAAGTAAAACATCTTGAAATCTTTTGCAATTCCCAGTTGGTAGTATACCATGTCAGCGGAGATTACTAGGCTAAAGGACAACGACTCGCTCTGTACCTTATCCAAGTCCAAGAGTTATTGACTGACTATGAGTATTATGACATCATACACATTTCTGAAATCAAAATAAAGAGTCCGACTTATTGGCAAAGTTTGCTAGCACCGGGGATGCCTAACAAATGGGCTTGGATCCAATCGAAGTATTAGACGCTCTGAGCATAAATCAGATGGAAATCGACTGGGTACTAGACGTGGAGCCTGAGAAGGAATCGTGGATGACTCCGATTAACGAATATTTACTATGGGGAATCTTTCTCGAATGGAGGAATGAAAGACGACAAATCCTCTGTAAAGCTTCGTGATATATCATTCAGGAAGGTGTCATGTACAGAAAGGGTGCTCTATTCCTCTGCTCTGGTGTATCGCTCATGATGAAATAAAGTGAGTCCTAAAGGAAGTTCGTGAAGGGGAATGTGGCGATCACACTGGAGGGCAAACCCTACCAATAAAATAATCCTTAATGGGTATTACTGTTCAACCATCAACCGAGATGTTGCTGATTATGCTAAACAATGTGACAAGTGGCAGATGTATGCGAAAGTTCCAAGAGCTCCGCCGGTAGAAATTACACAAATGGTCAGTCCATAGCCTTTTGCCATGTGGGGAATAGATATTATTGGTTGTTTACCAATCTCTAAAAGTAGTGCGAAGTACGATATCATAGCAGTTGATTACTTCACTAAATGAGCCGAAGCAGAACATTTAACCACTATGACGATAAAGAAAGCAACCAATTTCATTGTTTGAAACATAATCCGTCGTTTTGCCTTTCACGAACCATTATAACTGATAATGGAACCCAATTTGACAGCGCTGAATTCAAAAACTTTTGCCATCGGCATCATATTAAAAAGAGATTTCCAGGAGTTGTTCACCCTTAAGCAAATGGACAAGTCGAAGCTATGAACAAAATCATAAATTCCATTTTAAAGAAACGTTTAGAAAAGCTAGATGTAAGTGGATGAATGAACTCCCAACAGTATTAAAGGCTTACCGAATCACCTGCAAGTCCATGACTGGCCGTACTCTATTCGTCCTTGCTTACGGCTACGAAGCCGTCAATCTCGTTGAACTCGAAGTCCCTTCTCATCGAGTGACCTACTACGACCCCAAAAAGAATAGAGATCTCCTCTTAGAATCTCTAGACTTTGTAGATAAGAAGCGCGAAGAAGCTGATTTGAAGGCAGCTGCACATCAACACCGAGTCGTCCAATACTACAACACTAAAATCCGATCTAGGACCTTTGAAATCAGCGATCTCGTCTTGAAACGAGTTTTTTTTTGTCCCGTCACATATGAATCCTATTTGGGAAGGACCATATGTCAGTGAATAGAGGCTTGGAGAAGTAACTTTCAAGCCAGCGACTGTTAATGGCATCACACTCCCAAGGGCATGTCATAGCGTGCATTTACGACGCTATTTCACTTAATTTATTCTTTTTCATTCAGTTGTATTTAATTTTCAAATTTTCTTTAGAATTTGATTTTCCAAATATGTAATAAGACAAATTATGTCATTTCTTTCTATTTGGCAAATAAAGTTTGAAATTTCCTTCATATGTGATTGTTGTAGCATTGCATATTAGTTACGATACCCGACTAACTGATATTGACATGTCCAAGCAGGTCCCCAGAGTTGGAGCTAGCCGATTACATAAGTTTACGATTGAACTAAACAAAATGAACATGGTCCTTCATTCGATGATTCTCGCTCACAGCCCAATGAACGGAGTACCTAACGAGAGATGGATGTGACTTAACCATTCAATAACCAAATCAATCCTATTGAGCGATGGTACAGACGTGAATTGAAAGTGATCGTGACACGACCGATCGCTCGATTAGCAACCCCAGACTTAGGGGCAAGTCAACCAACTAAAGAAAGTGTGGTCCAACTATTTTCCGAAATAACTCTAAGTCCCCAGAGTGTGGACTGGAGTATAAACACAAGTTGGGTGCAATCTGATCAGCCGTTACTAACTTTTATCCCCAGAGTGTGGATATGAGTATAAACAGATAGATGAGTATGGTTTGACCACTCACGATTCCATAAACTCCAATCTGAAACCGACAAGAGGAGTATAAACTCGCTAAGGATGGAGTTTAACCATCCATTATCTAACTCTGTTAACCCGAGACTGGAGGCAGAAGTATAATCACTTATACTACTGAATCTGATGGCATAACACTATGGCCCGAGCGTAGTGTTTGGTACAACTTGAGGCCACATCCACATAGAGGACCATAGTAAAAATTAATGGATGATTATCTGAATTAACGAGCAACGAATTACAAGTACATTGAATGGAAAAGTAATAGCTCGATACTTAGGTAAGCTCACATAAGAGTTCAACAGAAAATAAAGAATTTTTACTTACGCATTAAACTTGGAAATCTTAGTACAAGTTTATCCAAAAGCATGTGCCATACTCACACAATCATCGTTAAAAAGAAAGAAAAAAACTATAAAAACTAAGCCGAAGTGACGGCTACTTCTTTTGCCCCTTCTCTCTTTTGGATTTCTTGGGAGTGGCACCACCCGAAACTCTACGTGTCCTTCTCTTTGATCCTTTACCACCCTTGGCATGAGAGCTTTTAGAAGTTCAAGGGAGTTCTTCGGGAACTAACCTGCTGGTGGAATGACTTGCAGTGGGATAAGTCTTGGATCATCGACATCTATATCAATGGGTTCAGTTTCAGCTTTCTTCTTCAACAACTCTTCACTCTCGATGCACTTCTTCAAGCTGAGCTCGTCAGTGTGTTAGGAGGCACCTATGATCACGACATCATCAGATTCATCTGGTAGCGGTTGATCATCGGCCTTTTCATCAACTAGTTCTCTCATAACTTGAGCATCGGGCCCTAGAATGTCCGTGGCCATCGGAATTTCAATAAATGCCGGTTGTTGCTCCACAGCGCACCGCTTCCTGGAATTTGACTGGGAATCAGAAGACCTGCAGATTCGTGGGAACAAGAAAAGAAGTGCCATAACTATTGGGCATGAGGAATGAAATCTCTCGAATAATGGAGCATAGAGCGGGATACCTGTGTCCGGTTGACTTTCAGTTGTCGTCGGAGTGCTTCTTTCTTGAATGGGGGTCAGCACCTTTGATTGATAACCAGGTTAGTCTGGATCATAGCTCAGATCCCGTCCCGGGTCAAATGAAACTGATGCTCCAGCTGTTTGAAGTGAAGAGGGACCTTTGGGATCAGACTCCGAAGCTTCAGCGACGTTTTTCCCTTTGTCGGAGGGTGCTAAAATATCAAAGTATCGGAGCCTTGCAGTGGCAAGATCTAAAGGTTCATTCCCATGAAGGATCTCCCATATCAGTTTCTCCTCATCCAAAATCAGCTTCTCTAAGGGCTTTCTTCCTAGTTTCAACGATATATTCCCAAACCTCGGCAAGTGATTCGAGGTAGCCCTCTCCGAGAAAACTCAAGTACGATGGTTTAGAACATTAGCATTATATTCAATAATTAAAGGATCAAACATGTCCTTATTCTCATTTTGGCCATCCTCTTTAGCATCTTCCAACTAGGCTTCAATTTGTTCTCTGACCTCATTATGGCCAGCTTCCCTTGCCTCTTCTTTGAGAGCTTTGATCTGAGCGAGCTGCTCGTTTAGTTCACTTTTCAACCCCCGAGCCTCAACAGTCTCTTCACAATACCTTTGAGACTCCTCCTGAGCTTCAAATTTTTCTTCCTTCTCTTTCTTAAGGAGTTCTTCGAGTTCATTAATGTGGTGGGCTAGAGTGTTTTTCTCTTTTTGCATTGTATCCTTCTCCAGAGCAAGTACACCATTACGGCTAAGGACAGCGTCCGGCTCCTTTTTATGAGCTATTTCCAAACGACTAACTACTTCGGATGTTTCTTTAGCACTTATCTCTGTTGCGGCTAGCTTTGTTGTTAACTCCGTGATCCCATCATCATGATGTTTGATTATGTCTTTATCATGGATTGCCTCCACTTTAAGGTAGTCAATTTCATGTTGCCTTTCAGTAGACACCTCAGAGATTTTCTCGGCTAAATACTGGAATGCCTTATGCTGTATAAAAACATCATTGACACATGCAAGTGAAATCACTTTAGCACTCCCTAGAATTGTATGGATAGAAGGAAGAAACTTCAGCCCATTAAAGTAGATTTTTGGAAAATTGTACTTTGGCAAATCTTTATACCGTAGAGGCCTTAGGAGCTGAAGTAGTCAAAGCTGGATCAGAGGTAACATAGGATGTTATCTTGACCAGTGATCACAAGGCTGTCAAGAACCAGAAGAACCCGAATGATGCTCGGGTGGCACAGTGGTTTGGGGAACCTGAGAAGAGATCTGGGAAGAGGTCTGATTTCCGCTGTGTACAGGAAGGTTTGGCTAAACTTTCTGATGAGATGATTGAGATTTGGACTTGTGTTTGAAGCATGAAGACTCCCTTGAACTATAGCTTCTTTCCCGAATGTCATCCCTTTCTCAATACCTAGCCGAGTTTGGACCACGATTGGATCCATACTGTATTGAGGAGCCCCATAAGCGATCAAAGCCACGGGAATGAGACATAGCACCTGCAAACCAAACAAGAGCGTATAAGTAACCATCAAATACGAGGTAGAAAAAAATCGTGCAGTGAAGTGCGCATGATTATGAGTGTCCTAGTGTCCACCCAATGGACCGTTCCTGTAGCCTTGCTCATAGGAGTGATTTCCCCATTGCTAGTGGAAGTAATGTCATCACCAATCCCGATAGGAGAATTAACCCCCCCAACACTAATGTTGGAAAAGTCAAAAATGTCGATGTCGTCTGGAATCGGTAGATTTGAGAATCCTTCTACCGAACTTTCTAAAGGCTGAGAGGAAGATTCTTCTTCAACAGAGGTGACGATGAACTCGGGCTCTTTAGCGTTTTTTCTCTTATGGAGTTTGTAAGCGAGCTTTTTTCTTTTTCTTGTTAGCATATGAGATTGCACGTCTTGTGATGATTCGACCACAAGCGCGTTGCCCGGACCTACATCATCGCCTCTAGGCTTGTTGGATTCATCACCTCTAATTTCACCTTCTTCGGCATCGTCCTAAGCCTCCTCGACTAAGGGAACGACAGGGCTACCAGTGCCACCTTATTGCTCTACAACATTTCTTTACAATGCAACGCTTCCAAAAAGCTCGATACTACAACCTTCCTCTATCAGCCAGAAAGAGATAACCACTCATCGATTACAAGTGATCTGACATCCCTACCCGTAATTGGGGTGGCACGGACTGCAGATACTGCCCTAGAAAAACTATCGCCTTTTGGACGTGGGTGGACACCTATAAAATTTAAAAGTATTAGTTAATTCAGGATACGACTTAGGCTAAAGAATTTGAGAATAAAGTCAAGGCAACACTTACGTCCTTCCAACCATCACCTTAATAAGCCAGGCGTCCAACGAACGTAAAACCGTTCATGTTTAAAGTATAAGAGAGGCTTCATGATGCAGCGCTCACCTTAGGTCGCGTACGACCTAACTCCAAGGTCGCTGAAGAAGTGAATCGTAAGCAGAGCAACTCCTTAGGTCGCGCGCAAGAAGCTCCAGAAGGTCGCGAACGACCTATGCCCTCCTCCTTAGGTCGCGAACGACCTATGCCCTCCTCCTCCTTAGGTCGTGAACGACCTATGCCAATTCCAGTAACTCGCGAATGACCTATCGTAAGTCGCGAAGCCTCGCTTTGGAATCCTTGTGTCGAGAATTTCCCTAGGTCGCTGATCGCGATGTCGCGAGCTTCGTTAGGTCGCGATATGCCTTAAGTCGTTGATGGTTTCCAGCCTAGGTCGCGAGCGCTTCGTTAAGTCGCTAAGTCGTCCTGAAGCTTAAGCTGAAGTCTGATGTCGCTACTGAAGATTGTTGAGTGGCTGTTGGTTTGTTATTTGTTGTTTCTTTTAAGTCGCGTTGGTTTTTGTTAAGTCGTTTGTTTTGATAAGTCGTATGTTGTACCCGTGTTTTGCTTTAAGTCGTTGTACTATTTGTGTTGTATTTGTAAGTCGTGTGTGTTGTAATTTCCTATAAATAGCGGGTGAGTTGTATCATTTGAGGGAGTTGATTTTTGAATAAAATTTGGTTTGTGCTTTGTGCCACCATTAAAATTGGAAGTTGAGTGTTATCTCCTTTCTCCATCTTCGGATATTCGAGTGCGCTCGAATCAACGAACTTGAAGCCGATTCACGGAATCTCGTGCGCGAGATCAACGTCGAAGAATCGTAGATCTTTTAACACGGTATCGTGCGCAATCAAAGTGTTGAAGATAGCTAGAATCCGGTATCTCGAGAGATCAACGGATTTGGGCATTTGGGTATCTTCAATTCATCGATTCATTTTGTTTCATCGATTCATTTTCCGCGAATTCATCAATTCGTGAGTGGTGTGATCCTGTAGGCTGCGTCATTTGGTATCAAAGCTAGGAGATGAACTTTTCCAAGTTCGTTGGGTGTGAAGTTTCGAGATTTGAAGTTTGTGTTTGAATTTGTTGAAGATTTAACAATGCCTCCAAGAAGAGTTAATCGACATCAGAATGTTGCAGATGTGTATCGAAGAGAAGATGCTGAACAGATGGAGCAACGAATTAGTGATAAATTCAATGAAAAGTTTGATGAGGGAATTGGTAGATTGGAAAGGCTCATGATGGATATGAATCAAACTCGACAAAGAGCATCGCCAGGTTCAAATCAAAGTGGACATAGAATTTCACCGTCAAATTCCGAGAGGAGAAGAATGTCACCACCATCGGATTGGGAAAGAAGAGAACCGTCAGTTTCGAGAGGAAGAGACATGCGTGGTAGCAGAAATGTTGATGGTCAGAATCGACATCGACATATGTCATATTTGGAGGAATCCAGTGGTAGTAGCTCTTGTCGAAACCGTGGCCAAGGGCGAAATCGAAATAGAGATTCCGAAGATGATCGTCGATGGGAGTCGGGGATGAAAACAGAGATTCGAGAATTCAAAGGGGGAATGCTAGCGGAAGAGTTTCCGGATTGGTTATCAAATGTTGAAGAAATTTTTGACTTTAAGGAAGTACCCGAGCATCGTAGAGTTAAGTTGGTTGCTACACGATTGAGGGGAAGAGCTATGGCATGGTGGCAACAAACTAAACTTACACGGGAAAGAATTGGAAAGTCGAAGATTGTTTCATGGGAAAAGATGAAGAAGTTGATGAAGGCTACTTTCTTGCCTTATAATTATCAGTCTCTTATGTATCAGCGCTTACAGAATTTGAGACAAGGGACAAAGTCGGTAAATGTTTATGCAGATGAGTTTTATCAACTGATTGCTAGAAACGATATCATGGAAACGGAGGAACAATTGACATCCAGATTTGTTGGAGGATTGAGAATGCAAATTCAGGATATGGTAAATATGTTTGATCCGAGATCCGTTGCTGAAGCACACCAGAAGGCTCTAGCTTGGGAGAAGCAAGGTAGAAGAGGAGGTGGTGCGTTTACAAGTTCGAGCAATTAGGTGAAGGGGGCTAGTAGAAATACTAATGTTTCCAAGGCTGTTAGTAAACCGGTTGTCAATGAAGCTGCTAAGACCAAGGTCAACAACAATTTCAAGTGTTATAACTGTCAGGAGTTTGGTCAGAAGAGCAATGAATGCCCGAAGCCTAAGAAGCGAGCGATGGTTGCTGAGGTTGAGGATGAGGATGCAGAAGTAGAATGTTCCAATTCACCACAGGTTGAGGAGGAAGAAGAATTATTGATGGGAGACGAGGGATATTCTTTAATGATGAGGAGATCTTGCTTGACGCCAAAGCAGGAAGAGGAGACTAGTTGGTTGAGGAGTAATATTTTTCAGTCAACATGCACTATTTTGGGAAAAGTTTGTAAGTTTGTTATCGATGCAGGGAGTTGTGATAACATCATCTCTACAGATGCCGTGAAGAAGTTGGCGTTAAAGACAAAGAAGCATTCCAAACCCTACAAATTGGCTTGGCTAAGGAAAGGTGGGGAAGTGAAGGTTGGTCGAAGAGCTTGTGTAACTTTTTCCATCGGAAAGAAGTATAAGGATGAAATTTGGTGTGACGTGGTGGATATGGATGTATGTCATTTGTTGTTGGGAAGACCGTGGCAGTTCGATAGAGCCGTGCAACACGATGGTAGGACTAACTGCTATAGTTTCATGTTCGATGGAACTAGAATCACTTTAGCTCCTAAAAGGCGACAACAAAGTGAAAGCAAGTTGGAGGAAATCGAGGAACTAAAAACTCTGTTATCTTTGAAGGAATTTGTCAAAGAAGTAGAGGATAGCCCTGAAGTATTTCTGTTGATTGGACGTGAAAGTAGTGAAGCAGTTGAAATTCCTGAGGAAGTTAAGCTAGTGTTGAAGGAATTTGAAGATGTGTTTCCTGAAGAATTACCAAAAGAGTTACCACCGTTGAGAGACATACAACACCAGATTGATCTTGTTCTGGGAGCTGTGTTACCACATAGACCACATTATAGAATGAGTCCAAAGGAGCACGAAGAGCTGAGAAGGCAGGTGGAAGAGTTACTTGAACAAGGGCGTGTACAAGAAAGTTTAAGTCCTTGTGCAGTACCAGCCTTGTTAGTGCCAAAGAAGGATGGAACTTGGAGAATGTGTACAGATAGTCGAGCACTAAACAAGATTACGGTGAGGTACAGATTCCCGATGCCAAGATTGGACGACTTGTTAGATCAGTTGAGTGGAGCTGCTATCTTTTCAAAGATTGATCTGAAGAGTGGGTATCATCATATTCGAATTCGACCAGGGGATCAATGGAAGACAGCCTTCAAGACACGGGAGGGGTTGTATGAATGGCTGGTCATGCCATTTGGTCTTTCGAATGCACCTAGTACTTTTATGCGAGTGATGAATCAGATCTTTCGACCGTTTATTGGAAAGTTCGTGGTGGTATACTTTGATGATATATTGATATACAGTGGAAGCACAGAAGAGCATCTACAACACTTGCGTGAAGTGTTGATGATACTTCGTCAGGAGCAATTTTACGCGGCAACGAAGAAGTGCATCTTCATGATGCACAATGTTTTGTTCTTGGGGTATGTATTGTCCAAAGAAGGTATCCAGGTGGATCAAAGTAAAGTTGAAGCAATCAGGGATTGGCCACAACCCAGGACTGTAACTGAAGTGAGAAGTTTTCATGGTTTAGCATCATTCTACCGAAGGTTTATTCCACATTTCAGTAGCGTGATGGCACCAGTGACAGATTGTATGAAAGGAAAGCAGTTTGTGTGAACTGAAGAAGCTGATTCTGCTTTCCAACATATCAAGACACTTTTGACCACAACACTGATTCTTAGATACCCGGACTTTCAGTTGCTTTTTGAGCTAGATATTGATGCATCTAAAGTTGGAATTTGTGGAGTGTTAAGCCAAAAGGGTCGTCCAATTGCTTATTTTAGCGAGAAACTTTCTGGAGCCAAGACAAGATACAATACCTATGACTTGGAGTTCTATGCTATTGTCCAAGCCATAAAGCAGTGGAGACACTATTTGTTTCATAAGGAATTTGTGTTGTATACTGACCATGAAGCATTGAAACATTTGCAGGGACAGGATAAGATTACAGCCAGGCATGCTTCATGGATCGCATACTTGCAACAGTTTACATTTGTTGTAAAGCATAAGTCGGGAGTTACAAATCGTGTGGCAAACGCATTGAGTAGAAGAAATCATTTGTTGACTACGATGAGAGTTGAAGTGACGGGGTTTGATGTATTTCCAGATTTGTTTGTTGAGGATCCTTACTTTGCCAAGATTGTAGATGAAGTCGAGAAAGGGAGGACGGATGAGTATGTGTTGGTAGAAGGTTTTCTATTTAAGGGAAATCGGTTGGGTATACCAGAGTGCAGTTTGCGAATGAAGATTGTGAAGGAATTGCATGAAGAAGGTCATGTGGGAAGAGATCGTACCTTGCAGTTGATTTCTCAATCATATTTTTGGTCTTCCATGAGGAAAGAAGTTGAAAGATTTGTGCAGAGATGTCACATATGTCAAGTTTCCAAAGAGATAACTACGAATGCAGGATTGTATATGCCATTGCCCGTGCCTACTAGACCATGGGTTGATGTTAGCATGGATTTCTTTTTGGGTTTTCCAAGAACTCAACGAGGGAATGATTCTATATATGTTGTGGTGGATAGATTTTCGAAGATGGCACATTTCATAGCTTGTAAGAAGACCGCCGATGCAGTCCGTGTTGCTCAATTGTTCTTTAAAGAACTTTATCGACTACATGGGCTACCTGAGTCTATTGTTTCTGACCCGGATACTCGATTTCTAAGTCATTTTTGGTTGAGTCTGTGGAGGATGGTTGGGACTAAGCTGAATTTTAGTAGCGCCTATCATCCACAAACGGATGGGCAAACGGAAGTGGAAAACAGATCTTTGGGAAACTTGTTGAGATGTCTTGTGAAGGATAATTTGAAGAGCTAGGATGTGAAATTGTGTCAGGTAGAATTCGCACATAATCATGTTGTTAATCGAAGTACTGGATTCAGTCCATTTCAGGTGGTATATTCAGCAGTTCCAAAGGAAGCGTTGGATTTGTCGACAGTTCCACTTCAGCAAGGGATTGTTAAACGAGCTTGTGATTTCGTGAATGAGTTGCAGGAGTGTCACAGGATTGTTCATGAACGATTGCTTAAGTCAAATGAGAAGTATAAGCATTTAGCAGATAAGAAGCGTAGGAGTGTGGACTTCAAAGAGGGTGATTTTGTTTATGCAATATTGACGAAAGATCGTTTTCCAGTCGGAACTTACAATAAGTTGAAAGCTCGGAAGATTGGTCCAGTAGAAATCTTGAAGAAGATCAATGATAATGCGTATCAGTTAAAGTTGCCGGAAAATGTTCATACTTCTGATGTTTTCAATATCAAACACTTAATTCCGTATTATGGGGAGAAGCTTGTCGAAGAAGAGGAGAGCGTGAATTCGAGGACGAATTCTTTTCAACCAAGGGAGGATGATGCAGCGCTCACCTTAGGTCACGTACGACCTAACTCCAAGGTCACTGAAGAAGTGAATCGCGAGCAGAGCAACTCCTTAGGTCGCGCGCGAGAAGCTCCAGAAGGTCGCGAACGACCTATGCCCTCCTCCTTAGGTCGTGAACGACCTATGCCCTCCTCCTCCTTAGGTCGCGAATGACCTATGCCAATTCCAGTAACTCGCGAACGACCTATCGTAAGTCGCGAAGCCTCGCTCCAGAATCCTTGTGTCGCGAATTTCCCTAGGTCGCTGATCGCGATGTCGCGAGCTTCGTTAGGTCGCGAGATGCCTTAAGTCGTTGATGGTTTCCAGCCTAGGTCGCGAGCACTTTGTTAAGTCGCTAAGTCGTCCTAAAGCTTAAGCCAAAGTCTGATGTCGCTACCGAAGATTGTTGAGTCGCTGTTGGTTTGTTATTTGTCGTTTCTTTTAAGTCGCGTTGGTTTTTGTTAAGTCGTTTGTTTTGATAAGTCGTATGTTGTACCCGTGTTTTGCTTTAAGTCGTTGTACTGTTTGTGTTGTATTTGTAAGTCGTGTGTGTTGTAATTTCCTATAAATAGCCGGTGAGTTGTATCATTTGAGGGAGTTGATTTTTGAATAAAATTTGGTTTGTGCTTTGTGCCACCATTAAAATTGGAAGTTGAGTGTTATCTCCTTTCTCCATCTTCGGATATTCGAGTGCGCTCGAATCAACGAACTTAAAGCCAATTCACGGAATCTCGTGCACGAGATCAACGTCAAAGAATCGTAGATCTTTTAATATGGTATCGTGCGCGATCAACGTGTTGAAGATAGTTAGAATCCGGTATCTCGAGAGATCAATGGATTTGGGCATTTGGGTATCTTCAATTCATCAATTCATTTTGTTTCATCGATTCATTTTCCGCGAATTCATCAATTCGTGAGTGGTGTGATCCTGTAGGCTGCGTCACTTCATGTCCATAGTCTAAAATTGTAGGTAAACTTGATGTCTTCAGGAGATGAGGGCGGAACAGAACATCCACAAATGGCAAGAAAGTGCCATAAAGAAAAGCGTAGCTGTTCGGATGCAGCTGAACATGAGCTATTCCTAGATAATTTAACATATCTCGGATAAAAGAATTAAAAGATAGCATACGTCCAGCCTAGCACATAAATTTATTACATGTCGTATACCCCTTTAGGGGCAAATAAACTCTGTCATTCACTAAAGGGACTAGAAAGTCTCCAAACGAGATTCCATGTTTAAATCACAGCCTACTGAAGGGAATCTATTGGGTTATCCAGAAATACAGCACCCACTATAGTGTTAGAGGTAAGATTTATCTCTTCCACTGGAAGGATAGGAACACCATAGAAAAGGTCAACCAATGGGCTGGAAATCTCCAGTTACTCCGTTTGATGTTCAGGAGAAAGTCTACGAATACAGTCGTAGAACTTGACTTAGCACCTGGATTGCTGTGCTGTAGAGGTTGTCCAAAAGGCGTTGCGGCAAACTCTGTAGAATTCTCCACTTAGAGGCCCAAAACTAAAGGCCACGGATGCTGCAGTCATCCATAGTTATTAATCCTCGGCTACAAAATACTGTAATGTTAGCTAAATTGAGATATACCAGAAACACATGGATATAGAAAAAGTTTAAAATTTCAAAACAACTTTCACATTCCATTCCAAAACCATTTCAACATTCTTTATATAATTCCACAACATTAACCATGTTCAGAAAAATATAATTATTTCAATGTACCCTAAGAGCGACATATGAAGATGCCCCCTTGGTGATTAGAGTGTAAATAAGTAATAAACAACTTTGCCTTAACAAAAAAACACAGAGGAATCACATGAGAAAGAACTTAAATAACTACATGCCTTCTACACGACTCCAGAATATTTTTCATCTTAAGAGGTACCTGAAAACCTCAAATCTCAAACTACTCAAAATCAATTGAATACCTGAGAGTTTAAGGGAAACATAAAATTTGAGTCAGACATAAAGCCTGGTATGAATAATAATATACCATCTCAAATCATTTAGATATCTAGTGAGACCACGCCGCTTAGCGGAACTGGTTTTCCCTCACTAATACCTTAATACCTTTATAAACCATTTTCAGTGCCCCTACATCCACAATGGTTAATTCAATTAAAACATTATTATGTGATGATATGAAAAACAATTGAATCAATTCTGGATTACCCCTTTCCAATTCATTTTGACTATCTGTCACAATTTATAGTTTCTAGGATTACTATTAACCTAATAGTTTTCATAGGCTGACTAATAACCGGTTAAACTTTTAAGGACTCCATGTCCAATTATATATTTTTCATAGGATTACTATGAACTTATTGGTAAATTCAATATCATATCTTTTATCCTAGTTTTCATGCGCTGACTAGGAACCTATTGACTAACAGTCAATATCAATTTCTTTTATCCTAGTTTTCATGCACTGACTAGGAACCTATTGACTAACCGTCAATATCTTTCTTTTTCTGTAGTTTTCATGGGCTAACTAGGAACCTATTGACTATCTATCAATATCGTTTTCCTTACAGTACTGTTAACCTATTGGCTTCTGCCAATATCTTTTATTTATATTCACTACTAGGCCAACCTAATTGTTTATTCTACCTTTTCCCAAAGTACAGTTTTGGATTCATCACAAAGTGAATATATACGCATATGGAGAAATAACAAAATAACTTGGTTAATTCTTTTAACCCATTAAAACTTCTTCATAAATTCCATTTCAAAATACTTTGCTTATTAATATGCCATGGTTTTTCTTTTAAATGAGATTGGGTTATTTATTTTGAAAACTATATTTTCGAAACCTTCGAAACTTTCGAAACCATGCTTTCGACGTCACTGCATAGCCTCCTTCGTAAGCATATATCTCTTTTCAAAACATTAGGTTTATGCCTTTAAAAACACTTTAAAATTCTTCTTTTGAAACCTTTCGAATATCATAAAGTGTTACTTATTAATTATTAGAAGTGTGGCTTCAAAATCATTGGAAGTATCTCTTCCTGAAGCATTGAAAGTCCACCTTTCGACATTATTGGGTTTACTTTTAGAAATATCATTTGGGTCAAAGTAAATATATAAACGAAAGTATCTCTTTCGAAATCAATCTTTACCATGTAAAATATTGGGGGATTTATGATGGCATCGAAACCATCCCTTTCGACAGAGTTGAAAGCTTACCTTTAAAATATTAATGGATAGCTTCAAAACCCCTTTCGAAACCATTGCCTTCGAAACCCATAACCCTTTCGAAAGCATTTAGAAAGTGGCTTAATATGGCTTTAGAACAAACAATACCTTTCGACGGTATTGATGACATTAATACACTCGAAAGGCAAAACAATGTGCGGCAGGGCTTCGACTAGGTCGGAACCCTTTCTTTCGAAAGCATTGATTTATAATTAAAGGAACTCATTCGAAACCCCTTTTTCTTTTAAAAAAAATATGGCAACCCCTTCGAAAGCGATTATGAAACTCCTTTCAAAAACATACGTATCAACTAAGTCGAAAGCTTAGTAAAACAAGGGCATGCGCTTATATTTTTAAAGCAAACCGAGGTAACAACCCGATCGAAAGCTATGCTTTCGACACCATACCTTTCGCCTTTCTTCAATCCACTACGTATAACCTAGATGATACCATGTGTATTGAATTTAACTTAACGGGTTTTTGACATAGGCTAAAGGAAAGGAGCGAAAGGTACTTTGAAAAGAGGTGAAACCTATTTTTCTGGGTTAAATACTAAATTGAGCAACTTATATAAACTAACCTGCCTACTTGTAAATTTCTTATTGGTTGCCCTAACTTTTCCCATGCTTTTCAAAACTAATCGCCTTTTTATTTTGGATAAGTATCAAACTTAAATTTTTGCAAATAAAACCTTCCTTTTATTTACATGTAAATCAGTTTGATCCTCTTCTTAAAATAATTTATTTTGTATATCAAATCACTTAAGAAAAATACCCAAATTCACAGAAATTTATTTGGATCATGTTATCCAACAAATCAAAATTTCACATCCAAATTCTTAATATATTTTCTGAAATAAATGATTAAACCCAACGTGCTATATTTTCATTCAAAAATTCATAATAACCTTTCCAAAGCTTAGAAAATTATCAAACTTAAAACCCAAATCTAAAATCGTATTTTGCATGACATAAAATTTTACCATGGCATTTAAACATCAATATCACACGGTTTTGATCTAAAACCATATGAACCATTATTTAAACAATCTTGTTTAAATCTAAACAAACCATAATTCATGCATATCATCATCAAATGTAACGACCCGATATTTTCAACCATTCGCATCCATTATAAGTGTATAGGTAGACACTCATGCCGGAGTTGAATTGCTCAAAATACCGCGTTGTAAATAAAATTTGGCAAATCTCAGAATATACAGTAAATAAATATAATCACAGATCACAGACACAGAGTAAAATAATGCAGCGGAAGTAAAAGAAATAGTAGTTCATGAAGCTACTATATAAATATATCAGAGTTACATAAGATACAACAGAAGAAATAGAGTACAACAAAAGTCTCAATAAAATAACCAAGTACAAGCTGAGTAGAACAACGGAACTGGAATAGATAGGACATGACAAGCAGATAATCTCCAGCGATTCAAATCTCCAAGAGAGTGGAAATCCAAATCTGTGAATAACTCAGGCTGACCCGAGCGTAAAGCAAAACACAAAACACTCGAGTCAGGACAATATATACTTATATAATGTAAACCAACTCAAGCGAACTGTAATAAGGGTACAAGTAACTTAGAAGATGCTTGGGACCGCCCATCCTCTAAGGATCCGTTAAACTATCTACTATGTAGTAATATACGCTATATATAGTAGTGTCTAATCAGTAAAGTATAATCATATAGAAAATAGCGTTAAGGGGATGGAGAACCTTAACGCGGTCGGATCTTAAAATCATAATCGTAGTAAAGCTCGATATGGTAGGTGACACGGCACAACTAGGCAATGCCAGGGTAGATATACCAATTACGCATCCGGACTGGTGGTGACGCATAGCAGCCACTACCGCCCACCTCGAACAACACTCCCAAATCAAGGGTGCGCACCAAATCAATCACAAGTAATAGAATGGTATCGAAGAAGTGTGTCCGATCAGAGGTGCTACCTCATTGGTCCGTCAATCGCTCCTGTTTTAGCCACCTTATGCCAACTCACGGGAGTTGGGTCCACGTATATACCTTAGGATCGTCGCCACCATCCTACTTCATTCTGGAATCTCCACCGCGTACACGGTTGCCAAAGTGGTTTTCGGTAAGACAGAGAGTATGTTCATATCCGATCCCGGTCTCTTTAACAACCCAACGTTATTATAACCCGTGGTTATAACTTTTAAAAACAATACTTTACTTCAAAATAAAATATCATTTCAAACCATATCTTTATCAAAATAAAGATTAAATCAATTCCAAACCATTTCCATATATTTAAATTTTCATATAATTTCAAAACTTCATTTCAAATCATTTTAATATAATAAAATATCATATCCTTACAAAACTTCATTTCAAATCATTTTAATAAAATAAAATATCCTATCAGTTCAAATCCAATATTCAACTTTAAATGCCTTTTAAATTCAAAGATATCGTTCATTTACTATCATTTCAAATCACCTTTAAATAGTTTATATTCCAATCAAAATAATTCATTTAAACCTTTTAAAAGTGTAATTATTATATTTTCAAATCAAGTATTCAATTTCCAAAGTTTCAAACCATTCTGAGTTCGTTTACTAAGTCGAAAACCCTAATTATTAAAATTTCAGCATTTCACAGCATTTAAAAACAACTGCTATAAGTTATATTTGAAAACATTTTTAATTCAGCAAAGACAGCACTTAAAACTGCTGTTAAAACTCAGTTTTAGTTGAATTATAGTTCAAAACAGAAAAGACAGCAATTCAGAAGTGCTGCGGTAGTTCAGATTTCAAAACAAGGGTTAAATTTGGTTTCAGCAAAGACTGCAGACCATTATAGCATTTCCAGAGAATGCTATAATAGACCTGGGTTCAATATTAGCCTATAAGTTCAACTGCAGCAACTGCAGCATTTCAAAAATGCTGTAGTAGCCCTTTTATTCAAATTTTAGTGTAATTCAGAACCATAGCATTTCTGAATGCTATTAAAAGTGATTTCCAGCTTTTTAGTGTATTTCCAGCAATTAAATAACTTCATTTTAAACTCTTTAAACATTTTAAAAATCATAATTTAATATTTAAAATGTTTATTTACATATCATTTAACATGTATCTTTTTCACAATAAATTTCTTATAATTAAATCCAATTTTCAACAATTTACTTAATAAATTTAAGTGTAAAAGTTTCCAATTCTTCACATTTCAACAAATAACTTAACACTTCAAATTTAAATTACCATTTCACACATTTAACTAAATTTCCAATTTTATTTAATTAACTAAAACCTTTAATTAAAACCAAATTTCACATTTCCAAGTCAAGTTATATTTTAAAAGATCACTTTTAAACATTCATTTATTTAACCACTTAAATTCATAGAAAAAAATCAATAATACTTTAATAAATCACTTAAATTCACATTTAATCAAATTATCATATTTACCATTTCCAAATAAAATTTAATATCCATTTAATTTATATAACTTAAATATCATTTTTAACCAAATTCCAAATTTCCAACTTAAGTTATATTTCAAAAATCCAGTTAAACCATTCATTAATTACATTTTTAACACATAGAAAAATCATAATTTCTTTATTTTAAACATTTCAAAATCTATTTAAATCAAATTTCATAAATTTATATTTTTAAAATACTTAAAAATATTCAAAACACTTTATAAAATAACCACGGGCCTGTATATAATTTTCTAACCTAGGTCAAGTGATACGGATATGTATCATTTCAATCCGCAGTTAAAAAAGAAAAATCCGGGTTCTATCATTTCAAACCCGCAATCCCAAGTTAAAATAATTTAAATAAAAATCATTCAGGCCTATCATTTCAGCCCATAACGATTTTTCCCTATTCTAAAGTCCGTTCGGGTATGTATCATTTCAACCCATAGTGATTCTAGTCTACAGGGAACTTGCAATGGTGATAACAGATATAAATAACAGAATAACATTAAATAACAGTAACATATGATATAACAGGTGTAATAACAGGTGTGAACATCATATGATAATAACATAGGCATATATAACATGATAATATATTTCTACAGATTCACAGGGTGTCAATTTACTAGTTATATAGGTACATATTGTCTGGTGAGAATAACTCACCTGTATTGAGCTGGAGAAGACAACCAACACACACATCACAGAATCCACAAAGGCACGAGAGTATGATGATGATTTGGGTGTGAGAGACAAGGTTAAATTCCTTGGATACATGGGACAAAACAATTCAAATATACATTAATAAACACTAAACAACAATTTACATAACTTGCAAATGCTTGCACAAAACACTATCAAACCAATTTCACTTGCCTCCATCCCACATAGGTTTAGCCATGGCTGGAAAATACACGGCTATGGCATGTTCTAGGATCTGGTTTTGGACCTATAGGGGTCGGCCATGTATAGAGGAATTGGTGCAATTGTTTGTGAAGCAAAGTCTAGTGTTCAATGGCAAAAACATGGATTTTCAAAGCATCTTATGGCTCGGCCAAGGCATATAGGGGCCTGGATATTTCAGGTGTGGGCTGTAGGGGAGGTGCAGAGGTGTGTTAGGTTGAGATCTGGTCAGTGGTGGTGGTGGTTGGTCGGCCTAGGTGGAAGAGAGAGGTGGTGATAGGCCTAGGTGTGCTCGGCTTGACCATGTAGGTGATGTTGCTCAAAACTATGGTGGATTCACATCACAAAGGGGCTCGGCTATGGCATGGGAAGGGCTGGAGGTGATGTTGGTCAGAGGGGATGGTAGTGGAGGTGGCCAAGGTGGTGGATGTGGTCAGGCCGATCCAAAGAAGGGGATGAAGGCAAGGCAAAACACATGAAAACAAAGAAGAAAACATAGAAAACAAAGGAAAAAGAAGAAGTTTTTACCCAAAATTTTTGTGAAGCAATGGCCGGCTATTTTTCTTTGAGAAGAGAAGGTTTTGATACGAAATGAATGAGAAAAATTTGTGCAGCTGAAAGAATTTAGGTCGGCCAAGCAAAAGTGAATGCAGGAGTTTGGAAAACAAAGAGGTAGAAAACCAAAACCCTTAAGCAAATCAAGAGTCACGACCTTTCAAATTTCCTCTATTTTAATTTAACTTATATATATAAATCTGATAATAAAGAGTAAATAAACTCAGAAATAAAGTAAATAAGAAAAATAAATAAATAAATTTTATATTAATTAAATTAAATGAAGAAAAATAACACTATATACAAACTAGGTTAAATAAACTGAAACAAATTCAAATAATCTTTGGAAAAATCTATTCTAATCTAAATACATGTAAAGTGAATATTAATAAAGTAAAACAAAGAAAATAAAGTGAATGTATAAAATAAATAAATAAATTTTAATTATATATAGTTAAATTAAGAAAATAGCAAAAAAAATAGAAATTAGGCTTTAAAATTACAAAATAAATTCAACAAGCTTTGGAAAAATTTTATAATCACTTTAAAATTATTAAAAGACAAAATTATACATAAAATAAAATATTAACATATATTAGAACAAAATATGACAAATAAAATATAATTTATATGTTTTTAAAATAAATAATATTGCAAAATAAACAGTTTATACACAAAATTGAAAATTACATAACTTCTACAATATAAGTCCGTTTTCAACGAAACGAAAAGCAGTATTCATGGAATTAAATCTATTTTCATAATAAAAGATAAAATTTAAGAATTTTAAATATTTAAATTTAAAGTTTAAAAGTCAAAGTTTGACCAGTTTGAACAGAAATTCACTTTACAGTAAAATATCCAATTTTTACCAGTTTGAAATTATAATTTACATAACAATCAAAATATATTTTTAGAAATGAAATATTTGAAACAAAACAAGTTTAAAATAATTTCAAAAGTTTTTCAATCAGGAAATTCAATTTAACAGAAATAAAATATAAAATAAAATAAGCCTAAAATGTAGGGTTGTTACACTCTCCCCCACTCAAAACTTTTCGTCCCCGAAAAGGAATGAGGTACAGGAAAGCACAGAAAAAGAAAAAAAAATGAAATAGAATTAAGACAAGATGATAAGAAGATTGGAATTACACCTGATAACTATTGTTATAGGTAAGTTTGACAAGATGGAGGTGATCAAATCAAGAATATAAGCACGAAAAAGATCCTCTAGAGTCTGAATCACCCTTTTCCCTTTTACCGACAGTCTATGAATGGAAAAACAGTGTTCAGATCCAGATGAGCAACAAAGATTATCAAAGATTACAGAAAGATTTCTAAACAGAAAGACTATAGAAAGATGCTTATACCAGTCTGTAGCAAGATGAGGGAAAATAAGGACAACCCAAAGATGGTTTGAAAAACAAAATAAGATAATAATTTGAAGCCATAATGCTTTGAAATCATAACAATTTAGAGGTGTTTATCATTTGGAAATCATACTACTAAAATCATAACACACTGGAAATGTTATTCTTTTTAAAAAAAACATAACACTTAGAAAAAATCAAAACTCCTTTTAAAAAAAAAATCTTCATTTAAACCATTTTAATTCAAGGTCAAATAATATTCATTTGGATATCATTTAACTTAAGATTTATTAAAAACAAACTTTTATGAATAAAATATCCAACTTAAACAATACTTCATTTATTAAGTCAAAAGCTCACTATTTTAGTTAGCTCTTAATTTAACACATAACCTAACACTTTATTTAAAATACCCAAATAGATATTCCTTTAATAAGTTACACTTAAAATTCCATTTGGAAACCAAATTTTCAATTATCAAATTTTAGTGATGTTAAAATACATTTTAACTATTTAAATCATAATTATCCATTTTTCAAGACATATCTATTTCATAAATAAAATATTTATATAGCAAATATAACAATCAAATTTCTTTACACATTTATTCATTTAGACATCAATTAAGCTATGAATTCAAGTTAAATAAACTTTATTACCAAAAGTCCAATTCAAATGTATTTTATTTTATCTATTCAAAGATACATTATTTATTATACAACATATTCATTTCAGGAAATAACCTTTATTAAAATTCCTAGGTTAGACTTAAGGTTCCATATTAAATCAATTTGATTATTAAGTTATTTAAATAAAATCTCTTTAAATTCCTTTTTCACTATTTACCTCTGTTAATCTTTTATAACTAATATTTAAGTGTATAAAAATCCTTTTTATATTGTATATTATCCAATTACATTGTTAACTTCTAAAAAAATTTAAGGTAAGTTATATTTGAATGCAATTGTAATATACAAATAAAACTATCCAATTCAATTATCTCAAGTTTGAATCATTTATCCAAAATTTTGATTTTTCTTTTTATAATTGAAATTATTCTTTAAGAAAAAATTTAAGAATTTGAATCTTCGAACATCTTCAAACCATTTGGAGATAAGTAATTATATATACATAATATGTTAAATCAAATTTAAATCATATATCTTTATATATATTATAATCCAGTCATATTTTAGAAATTCAAATCAATCAGATTTTCCAAAACAAAGCTGTAGCAAGACTACAGAATGGTTTCTTCACTTCGAAACTCGAAAATGAACGTCGATGATGCTGCAGTCATCACCGAAATTATTTTCCAGCGACAAAGAGAAGAGCACTAAATTTTTAAACTTTAAAATTCTTTAGAGACAAATTTTTATTCAAAATACTTTAAATAATATCCTTTTAAAAATTTTAAACACAAGGTTTGAAACCATCGGAAATTAAATTCTTTAACTTTCTTGTTTTAAATTCATTTCAGTTCCCAAATAAATTTATAAACAACTATTTATAAATTCATTTGTAGAACAATAAATGATAAATCAAGTATTATCATTTCAAATTATCAACTTAAATCAATTTATTAAGTTCCATAAAATTATATATCCAAATTTATTTCATTAACCAAATTTTAAAATAATATTGTGTCAGTTTGTTCTGTCAAAGTGTTTTAGAAATCCTATCGATAGCGTTGATCAGACGAATCGATCGGAAACCCAAATCAACATTAACAACTCAAACAACACAATATAAAACAAAACATTAATTTACAAGTACAGTTCAAAATGTTTGGAAGATAGATTGGAACAAAAGACAAGATGATTAAACAGAGTAGAGAGATGGGTAAGCTTAGATAAATCGCGGACAACCTTAACCGGGTCAACCGTGACTCAATGGATAAGATCAAATGTGGATTTTCTGGGGTAAATCTACCTTCAATCTCAAGAGATAGAGTTTGGAATAATAAAAGATATTAGCATCTAAACCAAGGATAAATATAAATCTCTGGTGAATCGATGCTGATTATAAAGAATTTTCACCCTTTTACAAGAAAATTAGAATATTGGCGAGACCGCCAATTCACTATAAAGATCATTGGAAGTGGAGTCATGGGATACTCCAAAATCAAAAGATGATGAATAGTGAGGGACACGAATGAATTTCGGAACCGCAGGGAACGTTCCAAAATTCAAAGGAAAATGAATCAAAGGAAGAGATTCAAACTCGAACGAAAGTGATTCTGTAAATAAATTTACCATACATTCTAAGTTTTGCCTCAAAGCCAAAGCTCTGATACCAACTGTAACGACCCGATATTTTCAACCATTCGCATCCATTATAAGTGTATAGGTAGACACTCATGCCGGAGTTGAATTGCTCAAAATACCGCGTTGTAAATAAAATTTGGCAAATCTCAGAATATACAGTAAATAAATATAATCACAGATCACAGACACAGAGTAAAATAATGCAGCGGAAGTAAAAGAAATAGTAGTTCATGAAGCTACTATATAAATATATCAGAGTTACATAAGATACAACAGAAGAAATAGAGTACAACAAAAGTCTCAATAAAATAACCAAGTACAAGCTGAGTAGAACAACGGAACTGGAATAGATAGGACATGACAAGCAGATAATCTCCAGCGATTCAAATCTCCAAGAGAGTGGAAATCCAAATCTGTGAATAACTCAGGCTGACCCGAGCGTAAAGCAAAACACAAAACACTCGAGTCAGGACAATATATACTTATATAATGTAAACCAACTCAAGCGAACTGTAATAAGGGTACAAGTAACTTAGAAGATGCTTGGGACCGCCCATCCTCTAAGGATCCGTTAAACTATCTACTATGTAGTAATATACGCTATATATAGTAGTGTCTAATCAGTAAAGTATAATCATATAGAAAATAGCGTTAAGGGGATGGAGAACCTTAACGCGGTCGGATCTTAAAATCATAATCGTAGTAAAGCTCGATATGGTAGGTGACACGGCACAACTAGGCAATGCCAGGGTAGATATACCAATTACGCATCCGGACTGGTGGTGACGCATAGCAGCCACTACCGCCCACCTCGAACAACACTCCCAAATCAAGGGTGCGCACCAAATCAATCACAAGTAATAGAATGGTATCGAAGAAGTGTGTCCGATCAGAGGTGCTACCTCATTGGTCCGTCAATCGCTCCTGTTTTAGCCACCTTATGCCAACTCACGGGAGTTGGGTCCACGTATATACCTTAGGATCGTCGCCACCATCCTACTTCATTCTGGAATCTCCACCGCGTACACGGTTGCCAAAGTGGTTTTCGGTAAGACAGAGAGTATGTCCATATCCGATCCCGGTCTCTTTAACAACCCAACGTTATTATAACCCGTGGTTATAACTTTTAAAAACAATACTTTACTTCAAAATAAAATATCATTTCAAACCATATCTTTATCAAAATAAAGATTAAATCAATTCCAAACCATTTCCATATATTTAAATTTTCATATAATTTCAAAACTTCATTTCAAATCATTTTAATATAATAAAATATCATATCCTTACAAAACTTCATTTCAAATCATTTTAATAAAATAAAATATCCTATCAGTTCAAATCCAATATTCAACTTTAAATGCCTTTTAAATTCAAAGATATCGTTCATTTACTATCATTTCAAATCACCTTTAAATAGTTTATATTCCAATCAAAATAATTCATTTAAACCTTTTAAAAGTGTAATTATTATATTTTCAAATCAAGTATTCAATTTCCAAAGTTTCAAACCATTCTGAGTTCGTTTACTAAGTCGAAAACCCTAATTATTAAAATTTCAGCATTTCACAGCATTTAAAAACAACTGCTATAAGTTATATTTGAAAACATTTTTAATTCAGCAAAGACAGCACTTAAAACTGCTGTTAAAACTCAGTTTTAGTTGAATTATAGTTCAAAACAGAAAAGACAGCAATTCAGAAGTGCTGCGGTAGTTCAGATTTCAAAACAAGGGTTAAATTTGGTTTCAGCAAAGACTGCAGACCATTATAGCATTTCCAGAGAATGCTATAATAGACCTGGGTTCAATATTAGCCTATAAGTTCAACTGCAGCAACTGCAGCATTTCAAAAATGCTGTAGTAGCCCTTTTATTCAAATTTTAGTGTAATTCAGAACCATAGCATTTCTGAATGCTATTAAAAGTGATTTCCAGCTTTTTAGTGTATTTCCAGCAATTAAATAACTTCATTTTAAACTCTTTAAACATTTTAAAAATCATAATTTAATATTTAAAATGTTTATTTACATATCATTTAACATGTATCTTTTTCACAATAAATTTCTTATAATTAAATCCAATTTTCAACAATTTACTTAATAAATTTAAGTGTAAAAGTTTCCAATTCTTCACATTTCAACAAATAACTTAACACTTCAAATTTAAATTACCATTTCACACATTTAACTAAATTTCCAATTTTATTTAATTAACTAAAACCTTTAATTAAAACCAAATTTCACATTTCCAAGTCAAGTTATATTTTAAAAGATCACTTTTAAACATTCATTTATTTAACCACTTAAATTCATAGAAAAAAATCAATAATACTTTAATAAATCACTTAAATTCACATTTAATCAAATTATCATATTTACCATTTCCAAATAAAATTTAATATCCATTTAATTTATATAACTTAAATATCATTTTTAACCAAATTCCAAATTTCCAACTTAAGTTATATTTCAAAAATCCAGTTAAACCATTCATTAATTACATTTTTAACACATAGAAAAATCATAATTTCTTTATTTTAAACATTTCAAAATCTATTTAAATCAAATTTCATAAATTTATATTTTTAAAATACTTAAAAATATTCAAAACACTTTATAAAATAACCACGGGCCTGTATATAATTTTCTAACCTAGGTCAAGTGATACGGATATGTATCATTTCAATCCGCAGTTAAAAAAGAAAAATCCGGGTTCTATCATTTCAAACCCGCAATCCCAAGTTAAAATAATTTAAATAAAAATCATTCAGGCCTATCATTTCAGCCCATAACGATTTTTCCCTATTCTAAAGTCCGTTCGGGTATGTATCATTTCAACCCATAGTGATTCTAGTCTACAGGGAACTTGCAATGGTGATAACAGATATAAATAACAGAATAACATTAAATAACAGTAACATATGATATAACAGGTGTAATAACAGGTGTGAACATCATATGATAATAACATAGGCATATATAACATGATAATATATTTCTACAGATTCACAGGGTGTCAATTTACTAGTTATATAGGTACATATTGTCTGGTGAGAATAACTCACCTGTATTGAGCTGGAGAAGACAACCAACACACACATCACAGAATCCACAAAGGCACGAGAGTATGATGATGATTTGGGTGTGAGAGACAAGGTTAAATTCCTTGGATACATGGGACAAAACAATTCAAATATACATTAATAAACACTAAACAACAATTTACATAACTTGCAAATGCTTGCACAAAACACTATCAAACCAATTTCACTTGCCTCCATCCCACATAGGTTTAGCCATGGCTGGAAAATACACGGCTATGGCATGTTCTAGGATCTGGTTTTGGACCTATAGGGGTCGGCCATGTATAGAGGAATTGGTGCAATTGTTTGTGAAGCAAAGTCTAGTGTTCAATGGCAAAAACATGGATTTTCAAAGCATCTTATGGCTCGGCCAAGGCATATAGGGGCCTGGATATTTCAGGTGTGGGCTGTAGGGGAGGTGCAGAGGTGTGTTAGGTTGAGATCTGGTCAGTGGTGGTGGTGGTTGGTCGGCCTAGGTGGAAGAGAGAGGTGGTGATAGGCCTAGGTGTGCTCGGCTTGACCATGTAGGTGATGTTGCTCAAAACTATGGTGGATTCACATCACAAAGGGGCTCGGCTATGGCATGGGAAGGGCTGGAGGTGATGTTGGTCAGAGGGGATGGTAGTGGAGGTGGCCAAGGTGGTGGATGTGGTCAGGCCGATCCAAAGAAGGGGATGAAGGCAAGGCAAAACACATGAAAACAAAGAAGAAAACATAGAAAACAAAGGAAAAAGAAGAAGTTTTTACCCAAAATTTTTGTGAAGCAATGGCCGGCTATTTTTCTTTGAGAAGAGAAGGTTTTGATACGAAATGAATGAGAAAAATTTGTGCAGCTGAAAGAATTTAGGTCGGCCAAGCAAAAGTGAATGCAGGAGTTTGGAAAACAAAGAGGTAGAAAACCAAAACCCTTAAGCAAATCAAGAGTCACGACCTTTCAAATTTCCTCTATTTTAATTTAACTTATATATATAAATCTGATAATAAAGAGTAAATAAACTCAGAAATAAAGTAAATAAGAAAAATAAATAAATAAATTTTATATTAATTAAATTAAATGAAGAAAAATAACACTATATACAAACTAGGTTAAATAAACTGAAACAAATTCAAATAATCTTTGGAAAAATCTATTCTAATCTAAATACATGTAAAGTGAATATTAATAAAGTAAAACAAAGAAAATAAAGTGAATGTATAAAATAAATAAATAAATTTTAATTATATATAGTTAAATTAAGAAAATAGCAAAAAAAATAGAAATTAGGCTTTAAAATTACAAAATAAATTCAACAAGCTTTGGAAAAATTTTATAATCACTTTAAAATTATTAAAAGACAAAATTATACATAAAATAAAATATTAACATATATTAGAACAAAATATGACAAATAAAATATAATTTATATGTTTTTAAAATAAATAATATTGCAAAATAAACAGTTTATACACAAAATTGAAAATTACATAACTTCTACAATATAAGTCCGTTTTCAACGAAACGAAAAGCAGTATTCATGGAATTAAATCTATTTTCATAATAAAAGATAAAATTTAAGAATTTTAAATATTTAAATTTAAAGTTTAAAAGTCAAAGTTTGACCAGTTTGAACAGAAATTCACTTTACAGTAAAATATCCAATTTTTACCAGTTTGAAATTATAATTTACATAACAATCAAAATATATTTTTAGAAATGAAATATTTGAAACAAAACAAGTTTAAAATAATTTCAAAAGTTTTTCAATCAGGAAATTCAATTTAACAGAAATAAAATATAAAATAAAATAAGCCTAAAATGTAGGGTTGTTACATCAAACATCATATATACGAATTTAAACTTACATCCGAACCATATATTTAACAAATAGAGATGGAAATTATCATTCACCTTAATCTTTGATAAGGAAATTGGATTGAGATAAATTTGATTTCCCTTTTTACTTTCTCTTCTTTTTCTTTAAATTTTCTCTTCTTCTTTTCTGTTTAATGACCGGCCTTTCTCTTCTTTTTATTACGTTTTTCTTTTGTGAGAAAATGAATATGAGTGTGAATGTTTTAAGGGTAAACATATATATATATATAAAGGTAAGGTTGGATGTAGCTAAATCCCATTATAACCTTTCATAATTTATTTGTCTATAAACCATCCTTTAACCCAATTAAATTAATAAGCATGACCACTTATATTTATTAAATCTCAATCCCCTTATCACTTAACATTTACATTATTCTATTTAGTTTATCTATCAAATATCCTGAATAATGTAATTTAAAATTAGGGGTGTTGCAGGCTCCCCTTCTTAAAGAATTTTGTCCTTGAAATTAAATAAGGACTAAATACTAATCACAGCAATCATCTGTAACCACTCCTAACAACTATACTAGTTTAACTGACCGGCGATCTTCTATATAAATCTAATATAGACACACCATTTAAAATAGATCAGGATAAGTATCTTGAATACTATTTTATGTCTCCCAAGTACAGTCCTTCTCATTGGCGCTCCATTGAACTTTCACCAACTTGATTGTCCTAGACCTTAATCTTTTCTCATCTCTGGCCACAGCCTGAACCAGTTGTCTAACAACTGTCAAATTAGGCTCTACTACTAACTCATCTAACCCTGTTAGAGGGATAATAGTCTATGTATCATGCACATACTTGCGAAGATGAGACACATGAAATACATTATACACACCTGCCATATTGCTCGGCAATTCTACTCTATACGTGAGCTTTCCAATCCTTTCTATAATCTGGAATGGACCAACGTATTTTGGTGCTAGCTTCCCTGACTTTCCGAATCATATCACTCCCTTCATCGGTGACACCTTAATAAAAACCATGTCTCCAACTGAGAACTCTAGGTCTTTACGCCTTTCATCTGCGTAACTCTTCTGTCTGGACTGAGCTTCCTTCATCCAGATCAACTCAATCTTCTCTGACGCCTCTTTAACCATATCTGGGCCTAAGATTAATTTGTCTCCAGTCTCTAACCAACATGCTGGTGACTTACATGGCCTTCCATATAAAGCTTCAAAAGGCATCATTCGTATACTAGTCTGAAAAATATTATTATAGAAAAACTCAATCAAATGCAGGTGAACTTCCCATGATCCACCAAAGTCTAGTACATAAGCCCTCAATAAATCTTCGAGTACCTTATTGACTTTCTCAGTTTGCCCATCCGTCTATGGGTGATATGCTGTACTCATCTTGAGCTTGGTACCTAATACTCTCTGTAGACTTCTCCAAAACTCAATAGTGAATAGCGTATCTCTATCGTGACTATGTTACTAGGGATTCCTTGAAGTCTAACTATGTTCTTCGTAAACAACTTCACTAAAACAGGTGCCGTCTTGGTTGACTTGACTGGAATGAAATGGCCGCTCTTGGTCAATCTGTCCACAATGACCCATATGCTTTCATTTTCCCTATTCGACCTTGGCAACCCGTCTATAAACTCCATGGATATTGAATCCCACTTCCAAACTGGAATCTCTAAAGGCTGAAGCAACCTGCTCGGCTTCTGGTGTTTGGCTTTCACTTGTTGACAGTTAGCACATTGTCTAACCAATAAGCCAACATCCCTTTTCGTGCCTTCCCAATAGAAGCTTCTCTTCATATCTTGATACAACTTGGTTCCTCTAGGATGAATCGTAAATTTGGATCGATGACACTTATCTAGAACTTCTCTTCTCAAGTTCTCTATATTCGGAACACATAATCGTTCCTTCTTCCTCAACCATCCTCTCTGGTCAATGCCAAAATCTTTAGGATCATCGATCTTGGATCCCACCTCTAGTCTTCTAATTTTCTCGGCTAACTCTGAATCCTCTTTCTGTTTAGAAGCTTTCCTCTCGATTAGCAATGGTCGAGCCTCTAAATAGGCCAACATAGCAGTACTCTGACTAGAATCAGCAGTCGATCTCGACTTTATACTACACTAGCCAAAACTTCCAAATCCTTCCATTTTGCCAATATAGCTAACACCACATTCTGATGTTTCCTGCTAAGGGCGTCCGCTACCTTATTTCCTTTCCTAGGAGTATATTCTATACCATAATCATAAACTGCCAGAAACTCCAGCCGCCTCTGTTGTCGCGTATTCAACTCTTTCTGAGAGAAATAAATATCTTAAGGACTTATGATCAGTGTATAGCTCAAATCTCTCTCCTAAAAGATAATATCCCTAAATTTTCAATGCGAAGATCACCGCTGCCAACTCCAAATCATGAGTAGGATATCTTACCTCATGCGGTCTAAGCTATCAGAAACGTAGGCTATAGCTTTACCATTTTGTATCAACACAGCTCCCAATCCCGTTCCACATGAATCAGTGTACACCACCAACCCTTGGTTTCCATCTGGATCAACTAACACTGGCACATTGGTCAACAAATATTTTAACTTAAGGTACCCTTCCCCACATTTGTCGAACCAAATAAACTTTACATCCTTCCTGGTCAACTTAGTCAAATGTGCTACTACCCATGAAAAATCTTTGATAAATCTCCAGTTTTAGCCACCAAGTTATAGAAAACCTCCGATCTCGGTTACCATCTCTGGTCTCCTCCAATTATTGACAGCTTCGATCTTAACTGGATCTACTGCCAAACCTTCCTTCAAAACTACATGACCAAGAAACTTGACCTCCTTCTTCCAAAAATGATATTTAGAAAACTTCGCCTTTAGCTGATGCTGCCTTAGCGTCTTAAGCACTACTCTCAGATAATCCTCATGCTCTCTCTCATCTTTCGAGTATACCAAAATGTCATCTATGAATAATAACACGAACTTATCTAAGTGTTCTCGGAAAACCCGATTCATCAAGTCCACGAAGAAAGCAAGTGCATTTGTCAATCTGAATGGCATCACTAACCACTTATACGAACCATACCTAGTCCGAAATAGTGTCAAAGGAATAATATCCTCTACCACTCTCAACTGATGGAACCCCTTCGCCAAATACAATTAGGAAAACACTTTGGATCCACTCAATGGATCAAACAGATCGTCAATCCACGGCAAAGGATACCTATTCTTGATAGTCCTTTCGTTCAGCATGTGATAGTCGATGCACATCCTCAACGACCCATTTGGCTTTTTCACGAAAACCGCGGCCGCTCTCCAAGGCGAACTACTTGGTCTAATAAAATTCCTTCCTTCTAGATCCACTAGATGCACCTTCAATTCTTTCATTTCAGTTGTTGTCATCCTGCTAGGTAGTCTACTGACAGGTTCAGCTCCTGGCACAAGATCTATCTGAAACTTAATAGCTCATTTCGGTGGTACTCCTATGATCGGCTCAAATACATCTGCAATTCTCTTGCAACTCGAACCTGACTTAGCTCCTCCGTTGCTTCCAGAGCACTTAACACAACACAAACACTTCGGTCAGAACTCTCTACTGAGAAGATGATTCGGTTCTGACTATTTGGATGCCTTAGTGATATTTCCTCATCCTAGAAAAATATCCTAGCCTCATATCTACCCAACCAATCCATACCCAAAATGATCCCAAAATCTACAAAATCATAAACATAAAACTGCATGCAAACATATGACCTAATAAATCCAGTTCTAACTGGTCACATCTCATCCCTAGAGTTGCATACCCTCCTTTTGGATTCGCAATCCTTAAGGAAGAAACATGGTAAATGGGTTCTAAGCATAACTTCTTAAAAAAATTGGGATATAAATGAATGTGATGCACTGGTATCAAATAGTATCCTAACTGGAATACTTTGAATCAAAAATGTACCTTCCATCACAGTCTTTCCCTTATCTGCTGCAGTTGATTTGGAAGAAGACGGTGGTCCAATAGCAAAAACCTTTCCTTTTTCTGCCCTAACTGGCTCTGGACACTGGTTCTTGTAATGCCTAACTTGATCTCAATTGTATCACTTAATATGCTTCTTATCCACTGCCACTGCCCCTTGCCTGACTGACACTCGTTTGCAAAATGACCCTTCTTGTCACATTTGTAGCTGACTAAATCAACTTTTTACTTCTTAGCTGAATCTCCCTTCTAGGCTCCTTTCTTTTTGACGAACTTCCTCTTCTTATCCTGAGGACCCTGGGATTCAACTGGCTTCTCTCTAGCACAAATATCAAGCATCTCTTTATGGCGAATGGCCATCTCCACCACCACATTAAAGGGATCACGGATATGAGTCAGGGTCTCCCTAGCAAGCTTGGGCCTCAGTCCCCAAATGAATCTTTCATTCCTTTTGATGTCAGTGTCTATAATAGCGTATCCATATCGGGATAGCTCATCAAATCTATTTGCATATTCGATAACTGACATGTCTTCCTAAACTAAATCCATAAATTTTTTCATCAATGCTGACTTGGCAACTTCAAAAATAAATCTCTGTTCAAATCTCCTTCGAAAATCAGCCCAAGTCAAACTCTTCTTCTGGAACTCCTACAGTCACACCATTCCACCAGTGAAGTGCAAACCCTTGCAACTGCCAAGAGGCTAACCATCTCTTCTTCTCATCTTCTAAACCCAAATCGGTGAAAATCCTTTCACAGTGTAACAGTCAATTCTCCACTTCTATAGCATTTTCCATTCCCATAAACGGCTTTCCACCCAAACAGGTGTAGTCTAGATTTAGCTTGGCATAATTATTCCCAACGGGAATCACATGATTTTCTCCTTCAATATTTCCAGCCACTCCAGCAGTTCCTACTTGCATTAAATTAGCAAGGAACTGATACATCATCCCTGCATCTACTGGCAGATTTACAACACTCACATTAGCTTCCGCACTTTGATTAGTGTTAGCCTGTCGACCTTGGTTCCTCCGGGTGTTCGGTCGAGCATTTCCATCAATTATGGTGCTTCCTCCACCTAGATTTCCTCTTCCATTTTCTGCTTTCATATCTTCTTTCTCGTAAATCTATATATGAGCCTTAGTAAGTTACTTAAGAATGGTCTAAAAGAAAGGAGAATTACATACTTATACACACACACACACACACCTATATATATCAAATACAAGTACGTTACAATTGCGTTAACCGAAACCCCAATCAAATTTTTGATCCATTGGATTATGTTTTGTCTTTTTGGTTTTAATTACTTAAATTTTCATAAACCTAAGCTCTGATACCAACTTGTAACATCCCTCACTTGGAGGCCCAAAACTAATGGCTACGGATGCTACAGTCATCCATAGTTATTAATTCTCGGCGACCAAATATGGTAATTTTAGATAAATTGATATACTAGAAACACATGGATATGGAAAAAGTTTAAAATTTCAAAACAACTTTCATATTCCATTCTAAAACCATGTCAACATTCTTTACATAATACCACAACATTAACCACGTTCAGAAAAATATAATTATTACAAAGTACCCTAAGAGCAACATATGAAGATGCCCCCTTGGTAATCAGATTGTATAATAGGCAATAAACAACTTTGCCTTAACAATACAACACAGTAGAATTACATGAGAAAGAACTTAAATAACTATATGCTTTCTGCACTAATCCAGAAGCTTTTTTGTCTTACGGGGTACCTGAAAACCTCAAATCTCAAACTACTCAAAATCAATTGAGTACCCGAGAGTTTAAGGGGAAAACATAAACTTCGAGTTAGACATAAAGGCTGGTATGAATAATAATACACCATCTCAAATCATTTGGATATCTAGTGAGACCACGCCGCTTAGCGGAACAAGTTTTCCCACACTAGTATCTTAAAACCTTTATAAACCATTTTCTGTGCCCCTGCATCCACAATGGTTAATTCAATTCAAAACATTATTATGTAATGATATGGAAAACAATTGAATCAATTCTGGATTACCCATCCCCAATTCATTTTGACTATCTGTCATAATTTATAGTTTCTAGGATTACTGTTAACCTGATAGTTTTCATAGGCTGACTAATAATCGATTAAACTTTTAAGGACTCCCTGTCCAGTTATATAGTTTTCATGGGATTACTATGAACCTATTGATAAATCCAATATCATTTCTTTTATCCCAGTTTTCATGGGTTGACTAGGACTTATTGACTATCTTTCAATATCAATTTCTTTTATCCTAGTTTTTATGGGTTGACTAGGAACTTATTGACTAACTGTCAATATCTTTCTTTTTCCCTAGTTTTCATGGGCTAACTAGGAACCTATTGACCATCTGTCAATATCATTTTCCTTACACAGTTTTCATGTGCTTAGTGTTAACCCATTTGCCCCGCTAAAATCTTCTATTTATATTCACTACTAGGCCAACCTAATTGTTTAATCTACCTTTTCCCAAAGTACAGTTTTGGATTCATGACAAAATGAATATATATGCATATGGAGAAGCAACAAAATAACTTGGTTAATTCTTTTAACCCATTAAAACTTCTTCATAAATTACATTTCAAAATACTCTACTTATTAATATGCCATGGTTTTGCTTTTAAATGAGATTGGGTTATTTATTTTGAAAACTATACTTTCGAAACCTTCGAAACCTTGATTTCGACCTCACTGGATAGCCTCCTTCGAAAGCATATATACCTTTTCAAAACATTAGGCTTATGCATTTAAAAACAATTTAAAATTCTTCTTTCAAACCTTTCGAATATAAAGTGTTACTTATTAATTATTAGAAGTGTAGCTGCAAAACCATTTGAAGTATCTCTTCCTAAAGCATTTAAAGTCCCCCTTTCGACATTATTCGGTTTACTTTTAAAAATATCATTTGGGTCCAAGTAAATATATAAATGAAAGTATCTCTTTTGAAACCATTCTTTACCATATATAATATTATGGAATTTATGATGGCGTCGAAACCATCCCTTTAGACAGAGTCGAAAGCTTACCTTTAAAATATTGAAGGATAGCTTCGAAACCCCTTTCGAAACCATTGCCTTCGAAACCCATAACCCTTTTGAAAGCATTTAGAAAGTGGCTTAATATGGATTTAAAACAAACAATACCTTTTGACAGTATTGATGACTTCAATACACTCGAAAGGCAAAAGAATCGGCGATAAGGCTTCGACTAGGTCGGCACCCCTTCTTTCGAAAGCATTGATTTGTAATTAAAGGAACTCCTTCGAAACCCCATTTTGTTTTAAAACAAACATGGTAAACCCTTCAAAATCCATTATGAAACTCCTTTTGAAAACATACGTATCGACTAAGTCGAAAGCTTAGTAAAACAAAGGCAGGCACTTATCTATTTAAAACAAACTGAGGTAACGACCCATCGAAAGCTATGCTTTCGACACCATACCTGTAATGACCCAGAAATTTAGCCATTTGAATTTGGAATGTTTGATTGATTTTAAATATTGAAAAGTTAATTTAATAGGCTAAAAAGTATAAACTTGAATATGACTGTTAATTAAATAACTAGAGTTGGTTAAATAATTGAATGTGGAGTCTAACGAGTGAATAGCCATTCAGGACACTGTCTCAGAATTGGAAGAAATCAGTTTCATTTGATCCATAATGATATACTATTATAGGATTCAAAATTTCATAGCAATCAGACTTATCGTTTGATCGTGCGAAGCTGAAACACGTGAAAATTTATTTAAGTAACCGAAAACCGTTTTATCGATAAAACTGATTTTTAACTAAAAGAATCATGCACGAGCCTGGATGCATACACTAATATGTCCATTAAACAAGAATAAGAAATAAAAATATTTTTGGGTTTTTGGTCATGAAAATATTGATGATGTCATCATTACTTAATATATAAAGTTTGAATAAAAACAGTAAGTAACACTATTCACTTTTACAATGTAAATCTGCAGCATTTCTGAATATTCAATATAAAGGATTTTGTAATTAAACCGGGGAGTTTAATTAATATAAGATTATTGAAATATGATTTGTAAACTTTGTTTATTCTTATATATAGACGAATATGTAATAAAAAACGTGACCAATAAACAAAATTATAATACGTTGAAAAACGTCATGTAGAATCCACTAAATGTTGTCGTTGTTATACACACTTGTGTACATGTACACACATAATTATACGGGTCACATGATTAGATTGAGTTAATTAGAAAGTTAAAATAGGTTTTAGTTAATAAAGTAATGACGTGACTTTAAATAATAAAAGTATGGTGTGAATAGTGTCAATTAGTGTTTGAATAGTGCTTGATAGGACACATGATGGTGCTTCCTTGATTTGGGGGATGGTGGGGGGGTAGGGTGTGTGTAAGGGTATGGTGATGTGATGGGGTAAGGTTGTGTAAGGAGGTAGGGGTTGATGTGACATTTAACGAGTTGTTTGACCTTAAACTTTTGCTATAAATAGTCCACCATTTCACTCTTTTTTCATCATCTTCTTCATTCCATTTCTACCTCAAAACAGATCGTAATGGCTTCATTCATTTTTTGAAACCATTTTTTCTGCAATGGCTACAACTTTCTTTGATATCGCTTCTTTAAATTCCTTAAGTTGCTATGCCAAAAAACTCATATCTTTGCGGAGAGTTTTTAAACTCAGATTTTCAATGTCTGAAAATGCCTCTGTTTATTTTGACCATAACTTTCTCAAAACCGAACCTTTTTGAGTGATTATTTTTTTAAAGTGGAGAGAAAATAATTTTCAACAACTTTTTAGTTAGTCACTTTTACAGATTCAGTAAGCTTATGTTCCAAATCTTTGCTTAAAGATGACCTATTTTCGGGTATGGTTTTGGTGAAATCGACGATGATTCGAAGTCGACCACCACCACCTATCCACTTTGGCCGAGCTTTAAAAAGTTCTCGGACTTGATTCCATTGGATTTTACTTGATCATAGCGGAACTATAGTCTGTTTAGCAAAGATAAGAAGCAATGAAAGTGAGTTAATCTCACCTCTATGGTCTGTTTATATTTTTATATAAGCGGGAATAATTATATAGTATGATGTTTGTTGTCTGTTTGGATGATTTACTATATTTATCATTTGGTTTGGATTTACCTGCCTATTGGAGAAGATGAGACCCTAATACATTCCCATGTATGAGCGGATGACCCTTTGTATACGATCCTGCCTCAAAGTAGTTGATTTATATTTTTATATAACCGTATGTGATGCAAGGAGACAGGTTGGAGGGATCCAATAGGATTCCTCATATTGTTTATTTTATTGTTCATATATTGTGTTATATGATGTATTGGATTACACTCGACCAGTTTATTAGCATTGATTATTGCTTATTGATTATTGATTTATGCTTGACTAGTTTATGAGCAATTAATTTCCATTTGCATGGGTTGGGTAAAAAAATAATTGTAGGCTAACACCTTGTGATTGATTTCACAATTTGACTATAAGGTGTTTTGTGGTAATATTGGTTCACTTCAGTTTAATGAATTTTTTTGAAATTTTGTTTTCCTTTAAATACGAATGTTTGGAAATAAATATTCGAAGTCATTTATATAAAAGAGATTTATATAGAAATGGTTTATAAAAGTGTTTTATAAAAGATGAGAATCTCGAGGACTAAAATCCCAGTGTTTGAAATTAATTCCAAATGGTTTTGGGAAATGAAAATACTATGATTAAAAGTATTTGTGAATATTGTTGCGAAATGATTTATCACTTCGGGATGCAAAGTGATTTGTTATGTTACCAATGATTTGGGTAACCCATAACTAGACAGGTGGGCAGGTAGGTACATATATTCTACAGTCTTAGTGTAGTCCACTCTCGAGTAGAGGGATGCACCAATCTATTATTTATTCGGAAGGAAAGACCCAAGGGCCTGGTTATGGCTAGAAACCTCCCGATAGTGAGTAGCATATAGTTTTGATATACTTTAATAATAGAATATTCGATTTTCAAAAGTGATTTGATTTGGAAATCCCCAAATAAAGTATAATTTGATACAAAGGTGTATATATATTTCATAAGTTTTGAAATAAGAATTCAGAAATATAGTCCAAAGGGATAATCTTCATAAAGGTAATTAGATTTGAAAATCTAAAAGCAAGGATTAAGCTAAGTGGGTAGACTTAGTATCTACATTTGCATGATATATGCTATGTAGTGGGAATTGCATTTGTTTGTGCATCGTAGGCTCCATGAGCCCTATTTGTGGTAGGAGAACTATGTTAGCTTGATCCTGTATAGGAATGGCAATGGGGCGGGTTTGGGCGGGTTTTTAGTGCCCCATACTCATCCCGGATTTTTTAGACCTCGCCCCAGACCCGCCCCGTAGACCTGGTGCGGGTCTGGAATTTTGCCCTGTACCCGGGACCCGTACGAGTCAGGGTAGACCCGACCCGCCCCAAGACCCGAGTCTCTATGTATTGATTAAAAATTATTTAGCAACGTACATATATTTATTTGTTTATACTCATTATCACCAAATAATAAATGAAATACAAATAACAATGTGTCTTTGGGAAGTTAATAAAAATGATGTCTACAACAACAATTCAGAAAATATATACATATGTTATTGTATAATTATCAATGACGCAACTTAATACTCTAATTTTTTCTATAGATATTGATTTAAATGTTTTAATATCCATGCTACAATCACTTTTATCTAAAAATATTAATAAATCATTATAGTAATAAAGTGGTTTTATGAGATGTTAGTAGTGCAGGTCGGGTTGGGGCGGGTCGGCCAAGCCCCGACCCGACCCTAGACCCGGAGTACTCAAGAACGGGTCACGGGTCTACCCGCCCCAATGACCCAATGGGGCGGGTCTTGACGGGCCAAAATAGGGGCGGGTCGACCGGGTTTGGACCCTAGACCCACCCCATTGCCATCCCTAATCCTGTATCTAATTGGGTACCCAATTAGATGGGGGTACGTAGGCAGTCACAAGTGGTAGTGATGCAGCCCCTAAAAACATAACATTTTCCTGTTTATTGTTTGTTATCTACCTTATGTTGATGTTTATTCCTGATATCATTTTATTCCGCATTCACATTTTTATTGAGTTTGCAGGTAAAGATAGTGTTGTCGCTCTCATCAGAGTTGTGCAGTGGTAGATTTACAGTCTTTGTATTTGATATGTATTAAAGCATACTTTTGTAGAATTAATTAATTACTCTGGTAAGTTGTATAATGAAATTGTATCCCATACATTTAGCAGTATTATATATTTATCAAATAAAGTTATGTACTAAATTGGTATTTTTCATTAGTAGTTTTAGAATGGACGAATATTTCGGCAATTTTGACTGGTCCAAAAATCCAAGTCGTTACAACACCTTTTGCCTTTCTCCAATCCACTACGTATCACCTAGATGATACCATGTGTATTGAATTTAACTTAATAGGGTTTTGACATAGTCGAAGGTGAAAGGAAAGGGGCGAAAGGTACTCTGAATAGAGGCGAAACTTGTTTTCTGAGTTAAATACTAAATTCAGCAACTTATATAAACTAACCTGCCTATAGTGTAAATTTCTTATTAGTTGCCTTAACTTTTCCCATTCTTTTCAAAACTAACCGCCTTTTTATTTTGGATAAGTATCAAACTTAAAATTTTGCAAATAAATCCCTCCTTTTTATTTACACGTAAATCATTTTGATCCTCTTCTCAAAATAATTTATTTTGTATATCAAATCACTTGAGAAAAATCCCCAAAATTCACAGAAATTTACTTTGATCATGTTTTCTAACATATCAAAATTTTAAATCCAAATTCTCAATATGTTTTTTGAAATAAATTATTAAACCCAACATGCTATATTTTCATTCAAAAATTCATAATAACGTTTCCAAAGCTTGGAAAATTATCAAACTTAAAACACAACTCTAAAATCATGTTTTGCATTACATAAAATTTTTCAATGGCATTTAAACATTAATATCATACGGTTTTGATCTAAAACTGTATGAACCATTATTTAAACAGTCTTGTTTAAATTTAAACAAACCATAATTCAAGCATATCATCATCAAACATCATATATACGAATTTAAACTTAAATCCGAACAATATATTTAACAAATAGAGATGGAAATTATCATTCACGTTAATCTTTGATAAGGAAAGTGGATTAAGATAAGTTTGATTTCCCTTTTTACTTTCTTTTCTTTTTCTTTGAATTTCCACTTCTTCTTTTCTTTCTAATGACTGGCCTTTCTCTTCTTTTTAAAGACGTTTTTCTTTTGTGAGAAAATGAATATGAGTGTGAATGGTTTTAAGAGTAAACATATATATATATATAAAGGTAAGGTTAGATGTAGCTAAATCCCATTATACCTTTTCATAATTTAATTTGCCTATAAAACATTCTTTAACCCAATTAAATTAATAAGCACGGCCACTTATATTTATTCAAATCTCAATCGCCTTATCACTTAACATTTACATTATTCTATTTAATTTATCTAATCAAATATCTTGAATAATGTTATTTAAAGTTTGTCCGTGGGTGCGGCGCAGTGGAATGGAGGCTTGGGTTCTGGTAAAAAGACCCATGTTCGATTCCCACCATACGCTTCCCTATCCTATATAAATTTACCAGGGGGTATGGGGGATTGGATTGGCGGACGGCTTTACTATACTCTCCTCAGAAGTTTACCAACCCATCGGGTTCTCTCGGGTTTTCAAAAAAAAGTTAAGTAAAAGTAGGAGTGTTACAAAAGCCCTAAACGTCTAGAGGCCATATCAACTAAACTCAGTAGGTAATCAAGATTAGAAAAATTAACATATCCCCCATGGTAGATGTAAACTAGTATGGTGTAGTGTAGGGATAAATAGCTCAAAATTAAAAGCAAAAGTAGGTGACAAGACTTTAGATTCTGGCAAGAGTGACCATCATCGCTGACCGTCTCAATTGGCGTTTAGATTGATCGGTTGTGTATGCTTTGGGATAGACCATTAACATATCGAAGTGTGAAGTTCATTATTGAAGTCCATATGTTAGGTTTTAATTCATGTTCAAGTCCCAGCAGTTTAGTCGTTCAATTTCAAGTTCGATATTGGATACGCAAGTCCTGTTGTTCATTATTGTCATATGTTCAAGTTCACCGAGATGGGATTGGTTCTAATTGTTCGTTCAAGTGAATATAAATTGGTTTACTCAAGTGTTCAAGTTCAATTCAAGGCTTAGAATCGGCTAAGTCCCCATAGCCGATCCCTGTATCTTCATGCAACTGATCCCTCTCAAAAATCCTATGACCGATCCCTCTATTTTCTAACACTGCCGATCCCTATGCCAAAACCAATACGGCCGATCCCTTAGCCAAGTACACCAACACTGATTCCTCCATGCCCCACAAATAATCGATCCCTCGTCCACTAATGCAACCGACCCTTTCCTCCTCAAACTTTAATACCGATCACTTTACTTTATCGTTTTCACACTTCTTCTCAAACCTCCATCCCATTTATTAAAATAGTTGACCTCTTTCCACACCTAACCACGATCAATCCCTCTTAACTCGAGTAATACCGATCCCTTCACTTAACAAACTTCCATGCCTTGTCTCTACGAATCTCTTCACTCTTTACCTTCTCCTCTTCTACCGCTTCACCGAACCCAACATCGCCACCGTTCTCATCATGTACCCTCCTGGTTCGACCCATGCTCAAAGCAAGAAACTCAACAGAACCCATTACCTCATCACAAATTAAAGGTTAAATGCAAGGAAACTACCTAAGTGTATAGAATACGAGTTACTCGAAGGGAGATGTTGTATTTCAAGTAAAATCGAAGGTGGAATGGTGGTCCAAAGTAGAGGAGGATGGTGGATCTAAAGAAGGGAGTAGTGATTGATTCGAGGAGAGGGATCGAAGGCAAATTTGAAGGGAGGGTTCGAAGTTGAGTTTGAAGAAAATAAAGGCGAGGGAAGAAATGAGGCAAAGTAAAAGATGGGGAGGAGAATGTTAATTTATACACGAGGCTAGAGGAATCGACCTAATTTATCTTCTCCACGAAGCCTGAAAAACCAGTGTCCAACATAGGGAGGGATCAGGTACGATCCCTTGACTTGGGGACCCAATCCGATCGCTATGTACAAAAAAAAGAGTGAGGGGAATCGGTAGAGCAATCCCCAATCCCTATAAACATAAAAGAAAGAGAGAGAGAGAGGAGGAGGAAGGGATCGGGTACGAATCCTATATGCATGCAGACATTGTATATAAAAACTATATAAAGTAAATAAATATAAAATGTAAGGAAATTGCATCTAATTTCATGAAAATTGGTGATGACCTATGAACATGCAAATGTGTACGGGAGCTAACGACAAGAATGTGTACCTGAACGTGCACCTGTATATTCTAAAAGTTCAATTTTTGAGATCGAAAAAAATAAAATTCAAACCTAAAGCTTACTAGGTTGAGACTGGACAGATAGCTAAAACTTACTAGTCTCGTAGAACCGGACATATATAGCAACTGACGGAATTTAATCCTAAATTTATATTATTAGAAATCAACCAAGCATCATGATGATCAAAAAGAGATACGACACTTTGGGAAAATAATTCAATGGAAGGATAGCGATTATTCAGAAAACTGGATGCATTTCTTTCCAGCAACTCTAACTTGCTTCGATTCAAAGCACGTCACGTTCAACACAAGACGTACTTTGGGGGGCAAGTGTAATCCGGCATTTTGACCCAGCTATATCTGAATTGATTGGACAAGTTAGACTCGACTGCAATCAAGCCCTGTAAGCCCAAAGCGATGATTGTGGGGTCCAAAATTCAAGTACATATGATAATATGAAGCCATGATCGAGCGGAATTAAGAGATATGCAATGCAGAATGTTCAAGTATGGAATATAGTTTAATATATAAAAGGTACTAGCTATAATCACTCTTAATCATAGGGATCAACTATAATCCCACTCAATTATAGGGATCGGCATATTTCAGCCAAACAAGTGCAACCTAATGAAAAATAATCAATATATTGAGATCCATAAGTCCAATACATATGAAACTTTGGGAACAAGGGGACCCTAGGGAGTCTATTGTAGGGATCGCACCTCAAAAGGACTAAGCAAGAGGGATCAACCCTCTTCCCTCAATAGGGATCGGCCAGAATCAGGATGCATAACATGTTGCAACAATGATTGATCAATAACTCAAGTACTACTAATCTATTTGGCATGAAACTTGGGAACTAAGTATACTATAACATGGAGAAGCTCCCATAGGGATCACACCCTCAAAATCTTCTAAAATAGGGATCGGCCCTGATCCCTATTTCTTGGGATTTGCATTATGCAATCCCTCCTTTGGGCCTCTATGGTTTTAAAGATCCTTCTAATGAATTTTATGTGAGATATTTTGCCATCTTCCTCTATAAATATGGGCTTAGTTGTTTATTTTCGGGACCTTTACATTGCTTATTGCTTTGTACTCTATTGTAACTAAGGATTTCATCTGATCCCTATTGTACTCAGCTTACAAAGTGATTAATAAAGCTATCTCTTCAAAGTGGACGTAGACAAACAACACCGAACCACTATAAATCGTTGTGTTCTTTTTATTGTTTTGGTTTTCCATTATTTAAGTGCTTTTTCCTTTGTTTTCATTTTGTATTCTTCATTTAGTTCTCTATAAAATATCTATTGGGTGTTGTGCCATTTTCTGGTGCAAACATTATGGAACATAAGGAACGGTTCGCTAGGGAACCTAATCATTCACTACCTAACCATTTACTGCCTAACAGATCTCTACCCATCCTCACACCTATAAATAAATCATGGATGACACAACTATGAAGGATAGAATGAATGAGCAATAATGGTTGACAAGTTTGGAGCTTTAGAAACTACCTAACCAAATCTCTACCTAATAGAATCTTTCCTAACTGAATCTCTTGAGCACTTCTAAACACAAGGAATTTCGTAGCCTTATCCAATCACCCTCAAATATCCAATCCACCATCCAACATTGAGTTATAGTTATAGCATCAGAGTACTATCAGACCTAGGTACCCCCAGATAGTGGAACCCCAGACAAAGACAACACAAGACTGAGGGACTGTCGGACCGAGGCACCGCTAGACAGAGAGACTAGAAGACCGAGACACTACCAGATAGAGAGACTTCCATACCAAGGCACCACCAGACCGCGACACCTCCAGACAGAGAGACCACCAGACTGAGGCCCCATTGGACCGAGATGCCGCCAGATAAAGACACCATGGGACAGAGAGACTGCCAGACCTAAGCACCACCAGATAGTGGCACTGCCAGACAGAGGAACTAGTGGACCAAGTCACCACTGGACAGAGAGACAATCAGAATGAGGCACCACCGGACCGAGGAACCGATAGACAGAGACACCGTAAGACAGAGAGACTGCCAGACCGAGGAAGCACCGGATCGAGGAACCATTAGATAGAGACACCGTTGGACAAAGAGACTAGACTGAAGCACCGTCGGACACCATCAGACCAAGGCACTACTAGACCAAGGAGCATCGAACCTAGGTATCCGAACTAAGGATGCCGAGCAAGCTAAAATAGGAAACTCCAGACCATATCTTGTATATATGGAAAGTACCAAACCGAGCATGTTATATAGGGAAACTGATTATTTTATCGGCCTAGCCACCCCATACCTTCACTCCTATAAATACTAAGCTACCAATAATAATGGGGATATATTTTCCAGAGAACCATGCTTACAGTAGTAATGGTATACAAGTCACGAAAAGCCAGAAATAGGCTAATAGGAACAGCCTAACAGGAACAGTCAAACAAGAATAATCTGAAAGGAACAGGCTAACAGGAACAACCGAACAGGAAAAGCCTAACAGGAAAAGCCGAACAGAAATAGGTGAGCAGGAGTAAATGAACATGAGCTACCAAACCGACTTCTTTAGGTCTGTATCTTATGTTCTATTGAGCAATTGATCATCATATTTTGTACCCCAAGCATTGTATCAAAGATTTATATGAAGGATAATGAAAATGGACAGTGAATGTTGGCACACTCTGGTCGGACCACTATAAATCTTTACGTTCTTTACTTTACTCCAATTTTACTTTCTACATAATTAGTATGTAATCTTCTTTCGAAAAATCAATAATAATACAAATACAACAACTATGTTATATACGTCGTATTCACAGCTCTATATCAAATTGATTAGAAGTGTTTACCTACTTTTCTTGCAAACATTAACTTTTATTCATTTTCTTAACAAATATAAAATGCTAAAAAATAATAAATCAATATATAGCTCATTATTATTTACAAAAAGGACAATTTAATTTTTCAGTACACGAAAAACCTACTTAGTATTACTGATGCTATACCGACACTCAATATTAGGGCGTCGGTGGGGGCGTCATAAGCTGTCGTGAATAGCTTACCTACGAAAATTTACCAATGCTTTTTCGACGTCTTCATCAAGGCATCGACGGGGCATCGGTAAGGCGTCAGGAATAAACAAAAAACCCTAGTCGACTTCCTCTCCTCCATCACTTCCCCAAATCATAAATTTAACGATCCCTCCTCCACCTTTCAATCGATGCCTCCCATCCTCCACGACATGCCCCTCCCCTCATTGTACCCCTCTTCTAAGCAGTGCACTGACAAGCCACTTCCTCGACCTGTAACAACCCATAATTTTTATAAATATTTTAAATTTATTTTTATTTTGAAACTTTGATTTTTAAATAATTTTAAATTGAAGTTTGGAATTTTTCCAATGTATTTTGGATTTTTGTTTCTATTTTATTTTCCAAATACAATTAAATATTGATTTTTCTGGAAATGTTATATTTAGTCAAACTGTGACTTTAAATTGAAAATTTTAAATTTTAAATTTTAATCTTTTTCTTTGAAACAAAAATTGGTTCTGATATCCGTTCTGTTTTTCGTTTCGTCGAATTCCGTTTTAAACTTTTTAGAATTTGATGAATTCAACATTTTACACAAAGAATTTTATTTGCATTTTTATTTTTCATTTTCTATTTTATTTGCCATCTTTTATTTTGTTTTGGGTTTTGAATTATATTGTGTGAATTTTGTTGTGTTTGGAATTTTCTGATATTGGTTGTATTTTGTTTAAAAATTTTAAATTCTAGTTTCAATTAAATAAAGTATTTCTTTATTTATTTTCTATTTTCCCTAAGACATTATTTTATTTTATTTCCACTTTATTTTGTTTTAACTTTTTTTATATTATGTTTACTTGAGTTTTATTTGTTTATATTGAATTAAAAGAAAGTGGAAATTCAAAGAGACAAAAAGGCTTTTAAACTTGTGACTTTTCATTTGCTTGTCTCTTCATTGCTTAGCCGTTCATAACTCCTTGGTTTAGCCGTGCATTTCATTGCTTATTCATGTGAAAACTGCTCATTCTCATCATCATTCACAGCATAGCATTTCTGAGAAAAATAAAGTAAGCAATGGCTTCCTTTTTTTCTACTTTTTCTCTTCATTTTTGCTTGATTTTTGCCTTGTTCATCTACATGTTTGCTCGGCCACCACCTATATTCTCCTCCACCGACCATCACCATCCCCTCATCATCCACGGCCAACAACCCTCCTATCCCTCTATCCAGTCATGGCCGTGACCATCCTATGGAGCCTACACCACAAAAACTTTGCAAAAACTCCTAGAAATGCCTAGCCGAGCCAACTAGTTCACCATCCCCTTCATTTCTAGCCACAGCCATCACCCTAGCACCACCACCACCATGTGACATCACCTCTAGCCATCACCTTACCATCTGACCTGACATGTACCTGACTATGGCTGAGCCATATTGACCCTAGGCCGAGCCTATGTTGAACCAAAACTCCACTTTTGCCTTGTCCTTTGACCTTCTCTACTTTGTAACTCCCAAACTCTTCATCTCCTTAGTGTAGCCGTGCCTATGTGATGCAAACCCAAGCCTTACCATCAATTATAACATCATGGCCGAGCCAAATAACATGTATGGTCGAGCAAAAGTGAGTTGAGATCAAGAAATTTTGATTTACAAGCTTGGTTAAGTCATTTGTTAATTCTAATTTCATTTCTTTCAATTTAATCTTTGTGTTGAATTTATATTTATAATTGCTTTGCTTATTTGTTGTATACAAGATTAATATCTTGGTTCTCTCCACTTGAATCTTAATCGTGTTATATCGTGCTTTCTGGAATTTATCTTTGTGTGTTTTGATTTGCTAACTCCAGCTTAAAAAGGTGAGTTATTCACGCTTGACATCCATACTTATAGAATTTGTGAAGTGACAACAAGTGAATGTGTAGAAATTGTTATATCATGTTATACCTGCCTATGATATGTATTATATGATGTTAAACTCTGTTATAAACTTGTCACGTCATCTGATATGTTATATTTTGTTATACTGTTTATTCATTTCTGTTGCTCACACTGCAAGTTCCCTGTAGAATAGAATCACTATGGGTTGAAATGATACATACCTGAACAGACTTTAGAATAGGGAAAAATCATTATGGGCTGAAATGATAGGCCTGAGCGATTTTTATTTATTTTATTTAACTTGGGATTGCGGGTTTGAAATGATAGAACCCGGATTTTTCTTTGTAAATTACGGATTGAAATGATATATTATCCGTATCACTTGACTTAGGTTTGAAAATATTATATAGACCCGTGGCTATTTATATATTTTTCTGGAAAAATTTTATGTATTTTTAAATGTATAAATATGATAATTTGATTTAAATTGAATTTAAAATGATTTAATAAAGGGTTAGTGATTTTTCTATAAGTTAAAATGTTAAATAAATAAAGGATAAAATTGTGATTTGAAACATAACTTAATTTGGAAATTTGTGATTTGATTGTTAAATGGAAGTTAAGTTAATTAAATAAAATATAAATTAAGTTTTATTTATGAAATGGTAATTTAAATTTAGGTGTTAAGTTAATGATTAAAATGAAAAGAATAGGAAAATTATACGCTTGGATTTAATAAGTAAATTATTGAAAATTTGGTATTTTATTTATGAAATTCTACTTTATAAAATCAGAAGTTAAAGGGTATTTAAATGAATATTTTTTTTTGAAGTGGAAAATATGATTTTTATAAGTTAAAATTGTTAAATTTGAAGTTTAATTGTTTCTGAAATTTTAGTATAAATCTGGAAATGTATTTAATAGCACTTCAGAAATGCTATCGTTTCTGGAATTAACTTAAAAATCTGAACTAAGGGCTACTGCAGCACTTTGTAAGTGCAGTAGTTGTTGCAAATGAACTAAAGGATAAATTTAACTAAGGGCTACTGCAGCACTTGGTAAGTGTTGTGGTTGTAGAAACTAAACTAAAACCTGAAACTAATAAAAGAGCTACAATAGCACTTGATAAGTGCTGCAGTTGGCTGAAATAAGTTTTTTAGTTATAACTGAACTACTACAGCAGTTTTGTAAATGCTGTCTTTGCTTAATTGAATTGTTTTCAAATGTAACTTACCGTAGTATTTCTAAGTGTTGCGAAGCTGAAATTTAAATGTTTAAAGTATTTAAATGAGCTCAGAAAAGGTTAAATTTTTGGGAATTAAATATTTGATCTGAAGGTATAATGACTTCACTTTTAATGGTTTAAATGAATGATTTAAAATTCGAAATTATAACCCATTTTTGAATTATAACCACGGGTTTACTTTTTTGTGGGCCATTTGATTTCCTTGTGTTTGTTTTGATGCACACATTAACACTGTTATTTGCATTGTTTACTTTAATATGGACATTTCTATGATAGCGTTTATTTCGGCTTAATTGATGGTTTAACGGATCCTTGAAGGATGGGCGATCCCAAGCATCCTTTAAGTTATTGTGCATTGCTATTACAGTTCACTTGAGTTGGTTTACATTGTATAAGTATGTATGTCCTAACTCGATTGTTTGTGTTTTACTTTACGCTCGAGTCAGCCTGAGTAACACAGCTTTGGATTCATCTTCTGGAGCTAGAGATTTGTTGGAGCTTATTTATTTATCTATCATCTGTTTCTATTCCAGTTATTTCCTATTCGGTATTGCTTCTGTATTAGTGACTTTTGTATCCAGATTTCTATTGTATCATTTTTAGACTATGAGATTTTGTATATGTTTTGAGAGTATGTATATAGTAGCTTCATGAACTACTATGGTATTTTATTTTCCGCTACGAGTTATTCTGATATTCTGTGTTTGATTTTATTTGCTCTAAATTTTCTTGACAATCCACTGTTTTTAAGTATTCAAGTCTGACATGTGTGGATTTATTGTCGATTTGAATGGTCCAAAATAGTGGGATGTTACATTTGGTATCAGAGCTTTGGTTTTAGGCAAACCTTAGCCTGCGGAGCAAAAACTCATTAGAGATAGGGTAGAAATTCCCTAGAATGAGTGAAATCAATCTCAGAATCATTCCTTTGTGAGAGAACGTATTTTCTAAGTATAAAATGATTTTTAAATAATTTTTAAAGAATTTTCAAAGATTATTTTTATATAAATTTTCTTGCTTTGAAAGTAAATTTTTTCCTAAACTTCATTCCTTTCGTATCCACCTTGTTAGTGATTTCTTTGATTAGGATCCTCTTAAATTTTGAACTTCTATCTTGTTTGATCCGGATTCTTTATTAAAAGGAAGCTATTTGAGTATGGCAAATTTGGAAGAGCAGAAAGAAGCTCGTAGAGCACGAAGAGCCCTAGCCCGTAAGGAACGGGAGGAAGTGATCGAGAGGTGGGAAAAGCTGTGGAAGGAAAGGGCAGGACCTGGTCCTTATGACCATGTCGTTTGTTATCGGTGTTATGAGAAGGGACACTATGCAGCCATGTGTAGGAAGAGAGGTACGGGGAAATGGATGGAGGGCAAGCGTTTTCGGTCCAAGATTTTCTGTTTTAAATGCTGGGAGAGGGGACACTTTCTGAGTCGCTGCCAGAAGGTGAAGAAAGTAAAATCTGCACCCACTGCATCAATTGGCCTATCAACTATTTGCTACCACTGTAGGAGGGCTGGGCATATAGCCAGAGATTGTCCTGAGAGATAGAGTGGGAAGAAAGCTGTGTACCCGCAGTTCGTTAAGGAAGATGGGAATGTAATGCACTTATGCCAGAAATGTAGAAGTTGGGGGCACATTGAGGGGGAGTGTTCTGGACCTGTTGAAGTACCACCCGGAAGAATTGATACTGATGCTTTGTTTATGTAGGGTGGTAATCTGTGGATCTGTTTGTTATCAGTAGGATGTTAGGTTGCATTGAGTAAACTCTATTGTATCTTTTGCTTAGCTGAATTGCCAAACTAAGAATATTTATGCTTCTATTTTTCGTATGATATGAATTTGAGCTTTTTCCAAATTATGAATGGTAATTCTTTCGTATTGATATAGGTTATATATCTCTAATCTTGGTTTGGATTTTTATCGATTAGGATTCCTTTGAACTTTGGAATGCTCCCACTTGTTCTGAAATCCATTCCTGTCTCCCCTATCTGTATTCTTTTGATTTTGGAGCATTGCATAACCCCACTTTGAATGACCTCTAGAAACAGATCGGCGATTCTGCTAATCTTTGAATGATTTGTAAAGGGGTGAAACTCCCTTAAAATTGGCATTGATTCACCGGAGATTTCTATACCCTCGGTTTACGATGCTATCTATCTTCCGCTATACCTGGATTCTATCTCTGGCGATCGGAGGTCGATTTGCCTTAGATTTTCGCATCGATTATATTCCTGAAGTCACGGTTGACCCTATTAAGGTCGCCTGCGATTTATATGGACTTATCCATCTTCTAATTGGTAATTTAATTATCTCATTTTCGTTCGAGCTTATCTTCGAATCAGAATTCTATTTAATTAGAGTTCCTCTAAATTAGAATCTCTGTTTTGTTTTGAAATCCATCCTAGAATCATCCCTTGAAAAATTTGTGGTTGATTGTCTTTTGAAAATTCTGTATACAACGAAATTGTTGTTTTGATAAGGATGACCATATTGTATATATAAAAGTGAAATGTTTTCGATAAGGATTATATACCTTTTTAAAATGAAAATTTGAAGTTTCGAAATGATTTGAAATTTTAAAATTTTATAAGAAATGGTTTCATATAGAATGATTTATAACTGAAGGGTTTGAATTTGAAATTTTAGAGATTGAACTCCGGCATTTTTAAATTGGTTTAAGATCTTGAAAATATATAATAATACGATTTGAAAGTATTTTCCCAATAAGAAATGTTTCAAATGATTTTAATAAGTTTCAAATGATTTCGAAGAAATTCAAAAGAAGTTTTCGAATAAATAGAAGTCCAGAACCCCCTTATGTCGTTGGAAAATAATTTCGGTGATGAATGCATGCATCATCGACATTGATTTTCGAGTTTCTGAGTGGGAGAGAGGCCATTTCGGTAGCTTTGCTATGCGATTGATTTGTGAAACCAATTTTGATTTCAAATTCCGAAGTATGATTTGATATTCGAAAGATATATGTATATATTTGAACAGTTTGAAATGAGCCGGTGTTCAGTCCTTGAGTTTCGGATTTGATTAATATAACCTTATCTTTTGGAATTGATTTACTGATTTATTGGTGATTTCCAACTCTTGGATTGAAACTATGATTTCTTCGACTATTTTAAAGGTTCGAGCACTTCCAAATCGAGGTTAACTTTTCAAAGCTAAGTAATTTTGAAAAATATAAAGTATATAAGTTTGGTATGTATGTTTAAAGTATGTAGTAATATGATTTAAATAAGTTTGAAACTGTTTTGTTAGGTAAATGAATAAGACTATTTTGAATTATACTAATATGAAATTTAGTTTAAAAAAAATATTTTGAATAAAATTTAGTTTAAATGTTTAACTTAGTAACATCTTTATAAAACTATATATTTAACAAGTTAGAATAGATACATAAGTTTTACGTATGCTGTTTTATTCGCATAATTAATTTGATCCAGGTTTGAGTACACATGTTCGAGGTGAATTACACCATTTCGTGTTAGGATTTTTCATTTGATTCTTGATGATGAATATTTGATATGGATTTTGGGCTTGATTCTAGAATTCTCTATCATAGTATATGGCTATGCAAGGAGATTGATGGCTTCTAGTAGATAAACCATATCGAAGTCCGCATTAGGGAAGTCGTATGGATAATACTAGTTCGAAAGCGAACTTGTGTGATCGAGCGAGTGATCGAATGTGACGTTGCGAAATGATGACATATGTACATCTTATGTTCTAATATCATTGATATACTTGACGCTGAAATTTGAAGTTGTTGGGTTGGATATCTTTGTAATTTAATTGGAAATTTTCTTTTATGCAAAACTACTATCAATTTAAACCATTTTTTTTCAAAACTATTTTCTTTTATTTTTCTTAAACAAACTATTTTATTCTATTTTATATACAAAACTATTTTATATACAAAACTATTTTACAAACTATTTTGTATACAAAACTATTCTAAATTCAAAACCTTTTATAAAGCAAAGATGTTCAATCCCATATGGCTCTTCATGCAGCGTAAGTGATTTTGGAAAATTTTGATCCTGATATAAGATGGACCTTATGTAAGTATAAGATGACTTTGAAAACCATTGACTTTGGAAATGAATTGGTTGACTTAAATTATATTGATTTAGAAACTTGGATTATTTTCTAAACTTATTATTTTGGAAACTTTGAAACTGAAGATATTTGATTTGGAAGAATAATTTGGTGAAAGCGTATATGATTTTGAAAATTGTATTGATATTGAAACAAATTTAAATTTGAGAACCTTGTGTTACTAAATACTTGATTTGGGAGTTATCGAACTTATATAAAATTGATTTGTATAAGTATGAAGTTGATTTGAAAACTATTGGTTTTGGAAGGTATTCGATTTGAAAATGAAATCTTTTATATAATGGACTTTATATAGTACGATATTTGAAAGTGATTTGAAAAGGTACTATATGATACATATTTTCGAAGTAAAGATATGGAAAGTGCCTTCTGCTTGATATCCGCTTTGTGGCCACATTGTGGATTCATTCTATCGATATTATTTCTCTTATTTGGTTTTCCGGATATGATACTTGAGAGTCCATCGAATTCCATGGCGATCTCCATGGTCTTACAAGCGTGACTGCATAGCGTAATTCGCAGGGGCTGCGAGAGCCTATGGGTACGGATGTTTCCTAGGGGATCTAGGCGTAACCATTATGTATCTACGATCTATAGGGTCGCTTGGTAGCGTAATCAGCAGGGGCTGCGAGAGCCTACGGGTATAGATGTTTCTTGGGGGATCCAGGCGTAACCATTGTGTATCTGCGGTACTACCAGTCTTTATGGCGTAATCGCAGGGCTGGGGGGCCTACGGGTACAGATGTTTCCAGGGAGATCCAGGCGTAACCATTGTGTATCTGCGATCCATGATCGACATGATTTGGTTGTTTTGTTTGGATTGTACTTTCCATATCTGTTTATTTTATAAAGTTTTTCCAGTATTTTCACTGGGTGTTGAAACAAGTCTACTAAGTACCTGGAGAATTCTAGCTTTGCGCCTGATCAACGCATGGCCAGAGTCTGCAGGAACGAGGATAAACTTGTTAAGACATCGAGTTATAAAAGTATTTTGATAAAATATTATACAAAGGATATTTTGATCGGTTATTTTCCTTTCTAAAAGATTTTAAAGTGTTTTAAATATTATTTACCTCTTTAACTAAGAATTTGAATTAAATGACTTTTATGGATAATAAAATGGATTTAACCAAATTATTAAATATTAAAGAATTCTAATTGAAATTTATATGGCTTTAAATTAATGGTTCATCCTTGTCTTTCAACCCATTTTTCCTGCTAGCTATTCCTATTCCTCTTATTTTTTCCTGCTAGCTATTCCTATTCCTCTTATTTTTCCTGCTAGTTATTCCTATTCCTCTTATTTTTCCTGCTAGCTATTCCTATTTCTCCATTTTTCCTCCTAGCTATTTCTATTCTCCTACCTTCTTCCTTTTCGGGGACGAAAAGCTTTGAGTGGGGGAGAGTGTAACAACCCATAATTTTTATAAATATTTTAAATCTATTTTTATTTTGAAACTTTGATTTTTAAATAATTTTAAATTCAAGTTTCGAATTTTTCCAATGTATTTTGGATTTTTGTTTCTATTTTATTTTCCAAATACAATTAAATATTGATTTTTCTGGAATTGTTATATTTTGTCAAACTGTGACTTTTAAATTGAAATTTTTAAATTTTCATCTTTTTCTTTGAAACAGTAATTGGTTCTCATATCCGTTCTGTTTTTCGTTCGTCGAATTCCGTTTAAACTTTTTAGAATTTGATGAATTCAGCATTTTACACACAGAATTTTATCTGCATTTTTATTTTTCATTTCCTATTTATTTGCCATCTTTTATTTTGTTTTGGGTTTTGAATTAAATTGTGTGAATTTTGTTGTGTTTGTAATTTTCCTATATTGGTTGTATTTTGTTTACAATTTTAAATTCTAGTTTCAATTAAATAAAGTATTTCTTTATTTATTTTCTTTTTTTCCTAAGACATTATTTTATTTTATTTCCACTTTATTTTGTTTTAACTTTTTTTTATTTTGTTTACTTGATTTTTATTTGTTTATATTGAATTAAAAGAAAGTGGAAATTCAAAGAGACAAAAAGGCTTTTAAACTTGTGACTTTTCATTTGCTTGTCTCTTCATTGCTTAGCCATTCATAACTCCTTGGTTTAGCCGTGCATTTCGTTGCTTATTCACGTGAAAACTCCTCATTCTCATCATCATTCACGGCATAGAATTTCTGAGAAAAATAAAGTAAGTAATGGCTTCCTTTTTTTTCTACTTTTTCTCTTCATTTTTGCTTGATTTTTGCCTTGTTCATCTACATGTTTGCTAGGCCACCACCAATATTCTCCTCCACCGACCACCACCATCACCATCCCCTCATCATCCATGGCCAACAACCCTCCTACCCTCTGTTCATTCATGGCCGTGACCATTCTATGGAGCCTACACCACAAAAACTTTGCAAAAACTCCTAGAAATGCCTAGCCGAGCCAACTAGTTCACCATCCCCTTCATTTCTAGCCACGACCATCACCCTAGCACCACAACCACCACGTGACATCATCTCTAGCCATCACCTTACCATCTGACCTGACCTGTACCTAACTATGGCCGAGCCATATTGACCCTAGGCCGAGCCTATGTTGAACCAAAACTCCACTTTTGCCTTGTCCTTTGACCTTCTCTACTTTGTAACTCCCAAACTCTTCATCTCCTTAGTGTAGCCGTGCCTATGTGATGCAAACCCAATCCTTACCATCAATTATAACATCATGGCCGAGCCAAATAACATGTATGGTCGAGCAAAAGTGAGTTGAGATCAAGAAATTTTGATTTACAAGCTTGGTTTAGTCATTTGTTAATTCTAATTTCATTTCTTTCAATTTAATCTTTGTGTTGAATTTATATTTATAATTGCTTTGCTTATTTGTTGTATACAAGATTAATATATTGGCTCTCTCTCCACTTGAATCTTAATCGTTTTGTATCGTGCTTTCTGGAATTTATCTTTGTGTGTTTTGATTTGCTAACTCCAGCTTCAAAAGGTGAGTTATTCACGCTTGACATCCATACTTATAGAATTTGTGAAGTGACAACAAGTGAATGTGTAGAAACTATTATATCATGTTATAACTGCCTGTGAGATGTATTATATGATATTAAACTCTGTTATAAACTTGTCACATCATCTGATATGTTATATTTTGTTATACTGTTTATTTATTTATGTTGCTCACACTGCAAGTTCCCTGTAGAATAGAATCACTATGGGTTGAAATGATACATACCCGAACGGACTTTAGAATAGGGAAAAATCGTTATGGGCTGAAATGATAGGCCTAAGCGATTTTTATTTATTTTATTTAACTTGGGATTGTGGGTTTGAAATGATAGAACCCGAATTTTTCTTTGTAAATTACGGATTGAAATGATATATTATCCGTATCACTTGACCTAGGTTTGAAAATATTATACAGACCCGTGGTTATTATATATTTTTTTGGAAAAATTTAAAATATTTTTAAATGTAAAAATATGATAATTTGATTTAAATTGAATTTAAAATGATTTAATAAAGGGTTAGTGATTTTTCTATAAGTTAAAATGTTAAATAAATAAAGGATAAAATTGTGATTTGAAACATAACTTAATTTGGAAATTTGTGATTTGATTGTTAAATGGAAGTTAAGTTAATTAATGAAATATAAATTAAGTTTTATTTATGAAATGGTAATTTAAATTTAGGTGTTAAGTTAATGATTAAAATGAAAAGAATAGGAAAATTGTACGCTTGGATTTAATAAGTAAATTATTGAAAAATTTGGTATTTTATTTATGAAATTCTACTTTATAAAATCAGAAGTTAAAGGGTATTTAAATGAATATTTTTTTTTTGAAGTGGAAAATATGATTTTTATAAGTTAAAATAGTTAAATTTGAAGTTTAATTGTTTCTGAAATTTTAGTATAAATCTAGAAATGTATGTAGTAGCACTTCAGAAATGCTATCGTTTCTGGAATTAACTTGAAAATCTGAACTAAGGGCTACTGCAACACTTTGTAAGTGTTGTAGTTGTTGCAAATGAACTAAAGGATAAATTTAACTAAGGGCTACTGCAATACTTGGTAAGTGCTGTGGTTGAAGAAACTAAACTAAAACCTGAAACTAATAAAAGAGCTACAGTAGCACTTGATAAGTGCTGTAGTTGGCTGAAATAAGATTTTTAGTTTTGACTGAACTACTACAGCAGTTTTGTAAATGCTGTCTTTGTTGAATTGAATTGTTTTCAAATGTAACTTACCGCAGTATTTCTAAGTGCTGCTGAAGCTGAAATTTAAATGTTTAAAGTATTTAAATGAGCTCAGAAAAGGTTAAATTTTTGGGAATTGAATATTTGATCTGAAGGTATAATGACTTCACTTTTAATGGTTTAAATGAATGATTTAAAATTCGAAACTATAAACCATTTCTGAATTATAACCACGGGTATACTTCTTTGTGGGCCATTTGATTTCCTTGTGTTTGTTTTGATGCACACATTAACACTGTTATTTGCATTGTTTACTTTAATATGGACATTTCTATGATAACATTTATTTCGGCTTAATTGATGGTTTAACGGATCCTTAAAGGATGGGCGATCCCAAGCATCCTTTAAGCTATTGTGCATTGCTATTACAGTTCACTTGAGTTGGTTTACATTGTATAAGTATGTGTTTCCTGACTCGAGTATTTGTGTTTTACTTTACGCTCGGGTCAGCTTGAGTAACACAGCTTTGGATTCATCTTCTGGAGCTAGAGATTTGTTGGAGCTTATTTATCTATCTGTCATCTGTTTCTATTCCAGTTATTTCATATTCGGTATTGCTTCTGTATTAGTGACTTTTGTATCCAGATTTCTATTGTATCATTTTTAGACTATGAGCTTTTGTATATGTTTTGAGAGTATGTATATAGTAGCTTCATGAACTACTATGGTATTTTATTTTCCGCTACGAGTTATTCTGATATTCTATGTCTGTGATTCTGTGTTTGATTTTATTTGCTCCAAATTTTCTTGACAATCCACTATGTGAGGAATGCGGATTACGGATCTTAAGGCTAGGAATAACACTAGAGGGGGGTGAATAGTGTTTATAAGAAATTACTAAATCTTTTTGAGTTATTGTTGATTTGAACACAAATGTATGCAATATTCAGACACAGATATAATCACAGAATCAAAAACAGATGCAGAAATAAAGTAAATGCAGTAAAGGAAAGAACACACCGGATTTTATACTGGTTCGGAGTTACCCTACATCCAGTCCCGCACAACTAAGTACAGATTTCCTTTCAAAAGCAATTCAACAATTTAACCCTCGGTTTCAAGGCTTCGAGGTACACCCTCCAGAATAACAATCCTCTGGGTAGAGATACTTCATTTCCGGGGTAACAAGTTTACCCAATTGATTTCCAAGGCTACAATCACACCTTTTCTCGCTTGATTGATTTCCAAGGCTACAATCACACCTTTTCTCACTAGATAGATTACAAAGAAGCCTATAACTCTGAATAGCACTTAGATCTTGTTGAGATAGTGATAGAGAATCAAACCAGAGATTATCTAGTTAGATTCAATGTTGAATTCGGCAGAGTAAGGATAGGATTTTGATTAAGAAAATGTGGAAGAAGAAGAGAAGTGAAAAACCAAAAAAACTGATGCTAAATTCGTTGAAACTAACCCCTATTTATAGAAGAACAACAGTCATGTCCATTCGTGAAAGGTTATGGCAAATAGACACTTCTTTTGAAATTTGAATTTTGAATTTTAACTGACACTATGTCGACATGGTCACCATGGGTATGTCGACATCCCAAAGCAATTTTTGAAGTTTTGTTTTTCTTTGAAAATAATCTTTATCTTATATTAAAACTATTTTAAACTTTATAAATATACTTGACTATAGATAAAATTCATAGATGAATATAAAGAATAATATATATATAAAATTTTACTATAATTTTATATTTAAATCTAAGTATAAATATATTATAATTAAAAGATAGTTTAAAACAACCGAAGTTTAAAAACAAGAATATTTAAGGCTAAAACATCTTTTTGAAAATCATTTGAAAAGATAATTTTTAAGGCTAAAACATTTTGAAAAACAATTTTGAAAATCATTCTGAAGTAGTTTTGAAAATCATTTTGAAGTAGTTTTGCAAGCTTCTTCCTGCAGAATATCTCATCATGACAGGACTCGAGAACTTGTACAAAACCAGGATGTTCGTGGGTTTGTAAGCCACTTATCGTAGGTTTGTAAGCTACTTGTCATGGGTTTGTAAGCCACTAAAAAGGTAGAAATGGGTTCCATCCCAAAAGAAAATTTGAGTGAAGATTTCAGTGCTATTGTGAAGTTTTAACATAATTCTAGATTCAATACTTATCTTGAAATCTTGAACTCTTGATTATCTTGATACTCATGAGTCTTCAATCTTGATATCTTGAATCTCTATACTGTACAGTCTTCATTCTTGGTACCTACATGGTTAAATCCTGCATATACATATATATCTAAACTATAATGTTAGTATTTATATTTTATAATCTTATTCTAAGGTTGTTGTCATCAAAACCATCTAATCATGGACTAACAATCTCCCTTTTTTTGATGATGACAACTTTGTTTATAAAATATTACTTCTATCCTATTGACTCCCCCTAAATCTAATAACTCCCCCTTAATCTATGCCTAACTCTCCTATTTTATATTCCTCCCTCTTTGTCATCAACAAAAACAAACAAACTCTAAGCTATACAACTCCAAACTATATAGTTCTTACTTTAATATTCTATATGATGACAGTGTTATCATCAATACTTACTTGTAAACCTAAAACTTAGTCCTAAATTACAAACTCTCCTAACTAATAATCTATATAATAATACTTTTAATAGAATATATATAAGAACACACATTATTTATTAATTATATATTTGTTATTTATATTTTATATTTCAATTAATGAACAAATACCTAATTCTCTTCTTAATTTAGTAAATGTAGATTCATTTAAGGGTTTTGTTAAGATATCAGCAATTTGATTTTCAGAATTAATATAGTCGAGAGTAATTACTTCTCTACTTATATTATCTCTGAGAAAATGATGTCTGATATCAATATGTTTAGTTCGAGCATGTTGAGTAGTATTTTTGGATAAATTTATTGCACTAGTATTATCACAATAAATTGGTGATTTTGAAATATTTAAACCAAAATCTTTTAAAGTTTGTTGCATATATATTACTTGAGAACAAGCCAAAGCAGCAGAAATATACTCTGCTTCAGTTGTTGATAGAGAAACTGTGTTTTACTTTTTAATAAACCAGGAAATCAGAGAATGCCCTAAAAAGTGACAGGTTCCACTTGTACTTTTTCGGTCTGATTTACAACCAGCATAATCAGCATCACAGTAAGATATTAAGTCAAACGAATCATTTTTAGGATAAAATAAGACATAATCAAAGGTGTGTTTAACATATTTTATAATATGTTTTACAGCTTTTAAGTGAGTTTCTTTAGGTTGGGATTGATACCTTGCACAGAGACAGACACTATGCATGATATCAGGTCTACTTGCAGTGATATATAGTAGTGATCCAATCATTCCTCTATATAATTTTTGATCTACATCTTTCGAGAGATCTTCTTTACTTAGGTACTCATTGGTTGCCATGGGAGTGGATTTTGCACTCGCAGTAGTCCAACCAAATTTACTAATTAGGTCTTTAGCATATTTTTCTTGACTAATAAAGATACCATTATCTAATTGTTTTATTTGTAATCCTAAAAAGAAGTTTAATTCACCCATATGACTCATCTCAAACTCTTTTGTCATTATTTCAGAAAATTCTTTATTCATTTCAAAATTAGTTGATCCAAAAATGATATCATCTACATAGACTTGTACTAGTTGAACATCATTTTTATTTCTTTTAATAAAAAGAGTATTATCTACTTTAACTATTTCGAAATTTGATTGTAACAAGTAAGATCTTAGTCTATCATACCAGGCTCTAGGAGCTAGCTTTAGACCATATAGAGCTTTCTTTAAGTTTGTAAACATGATTTGGAAATTTATCATTTTCAAAAAGTGGTGGTTGTTTAACAAATACTTCTTCTTTTACAAAACCATTTAAAAGTGCACTTTAAACATCCATTTGAAATAATTTGAAATTATTATAATTTGCGAAAGCAAGTAGAATCCTAGTGGCTTCTAATCTTGCTACGGGGGCAAAGGTTTCATCAAAATCTATTCCTTCTTCTTGACAATAACCTTGAGCGACTAACCGAGCTTTATTTCTAACAACCTCTCCTTGTTCATTCATTTTATTTTTATAAACCCATTTAGTTCCAATTATTGTTTTATTTTCAGGTTTAGGAACAAGTTCCCAAACATCATTTCTAGTGAATTGATTTAATTCTTCGTGCATAGCCAAAATCCATGAATCATCAGTTGATGCTTCTTTTGGATTTTTGGGTTCAATATTGATATAAAAGCTACATTACTCATTTGACTTAGTTGGTTTCTAGTTTTAACAACAGATTGCATATCTCCAAGTATATTTTCTATAGGGTGATCTTTTAAAAGTTTAATCCTTTTATTAGGATGATTTAATTCATTATTAGTTTCAGTTGACTCTTGGTTTTGAGTGATTAAATCCTCTTCATCATTTATTTCTTCAAATTTTTTGAAATTTTCCTCAAATGAAACATGCATTGTTTCTTCGATGGTATTAGTTCTTAAATTAAATACTCTGTATGCTTTACTTCTATTAGAGTATCCGATAAAGATACCTTTGTCGGATTTACGATCAAATTTATCTAAGTTATCTTTTGTATTTAAAATAAAACATTTACTTCCAAAAATTCTAAAATAAGATACCTTAGGTTTCTTTGAGAAAATAAGTTCATAAGATGTCTTATCAGTTAAAGGTCTAATTAAAATTCTATTTAAAATATAACAGGCGGTAGCAACTGCTTCTGCCCAAAAGTACTTTGGTAAATTACTATCAGAAAGCATAGTTCTCGCACTCTTGAATCGTCCTATTTTTACGTTCTACTACTCCGTTTTGTTGTGGAGTTCTTGGAAATGAAAAATTGTGAATTATTCCCTTTTTATTGTAGAATTTTTCAAACTTCTCATTTTCAAATTCACCATCGTGATCACTACGGATGGTTATAATTTTTTGAGAAAATTGATTTTGAACCCTTTTTGAAAAATTCTTAAAACATTCAAAAGTATCACTTTTATGTTTCAAAAATATTGTCCATTGAAATCTAGAATAATCATCTACAATTACAAAAACATATTTACTGTGATTTAATGACTGAATTTGAGATGGACCAAATAAATCAAGATGAAGTAATTCAAGAGGTTTTGAAGTTGAAATCAAATCTTTTAATTTAAAGGAACTTTTTCTAAGTTTTCCTAGTTGACACGCATCACATAGACTATCTACTTTAAAATTCATTTTAGGGAGGCCTCTTACTAGATCATGTTTTGACAGTCTAGATAAGAGTTTGAAATTCAAATGCCCAAATCTCTTATGCCAAATCCAAGGGTCACTTGCATTTGCCAAAAGACATAAGTTATCATTTGAAATTTTCATACTAAGAATATAAATATTCTTTTTCCTAATTCCCTCAAATATTATGGTTGAATTATTATCTTCAATGTGACACATCTTTTTCAAATTTAATTTTATATCCTTTATCGCATAGTTGAGTTATACTTAGCAGATTGTGTTTCAGATTCTTAACTAGCAAAACATTAGTAATAATAGGAGTTTCAGAGTTACCGACTTTGCTGATGCCGATCACATAACCTTTTGAATTGTCTCCAAAGTTAACCAGTCCTCCGTCTTTGTATATTATATCATTCAGCATATTTGAATTCCCAGTCATGTGTCTAGAACATCCACTATCGAGTATCCATTTGTTCTTTTTGATCTCCACAGTTTGTTTGTTTTGGATTGATTCCTCAATTCCCATAAAGCATGATTCTTGTACATCAAACAATTTTTGTAGACAACTTGTATTTGAATATTGATTATATGCAGACTCAAGAGACAATGATGATCTGAATATTTCTAAACATGCATTAACAAATTTCTTAAACATAGCCACTAAAAAAATTTCTTCAAAAATCAGATTATGAAACTTTTGAAAACCTTGCTCTGATACCAAATGTGAGGAATGCGGATTATGAATCTTAAGGCTAGGAATAACACTAGAGGGGGGTGAATAGTATTTATAAGAAATTACTAAATCTTTTTGAGTTATTGTTGATTTGAACACAAATGTAAGCAATATTCAGACACATATATAATCACAGAATTAAACACAGATGTAGAAATAAAGTAAATGCAGTAAAGGAAAGAACACACCGGATTTTATACTGGTTCGGAGTTACCCTACATCCAGTCCTGCACAACTAAGTACGGATTTCCTTTCAAAAGCAATTCAACAATTACAACCCTCGGTTTCAAGGCTACGAGGTACACCCTCTAGAATAACAATCCTCTGGGTAGAGATACTTGATTTCCGGGGCAACAAGTTCACCCAATTGATTTCCAAGGCTACAATCACACCTTTTCTCGCTTGATTGATTTCCAAGGCTACAATCACACCTTTTCTTGCTAGATAGATTACAAAGAAGCCTATAACCCTGAATAGCACTTAGATCTTGTTGAGATAATGATAGAGAATCAAACCAGAGATTATCTAGTTAGATTCAATGTTGATTTCGGCCGAGTAAGGATAGGATTTTGATTAAGAAAATGTGGAAGAAGAAGAGAAGTGAAAAACCAGAAAAACTGATGCTAAATTCGTTGAAACTAACCACTATTTATAGAAGAACAACAGTAATGTCCATTCGTGAAAGGTTATGGCGAATAGACACTTCTTTTGAATTTTGAATTTTGAATTTTAACTGACACTATGTCGACATGGTCACCATGGGTATGTCGACATCCCAAAGCAATTTTTGAAGTTTTGTTTTCTTTGAAAATAATCTTTATCTTATATTAAAACTATTTTAAACTTTATAAATATACTTGACTATAGATAAAATTCATAGATGAATATAAAGAATAATATATATAAAATTTTACTATAATTTTATATTTAAATCTAAGTATAAATATATTATAATTAAAAGATAGTTTAAAACAACCGAAGTTTAAAAACAAGAATATTTAAGGCTAAAACATCCTTTTGAAAATCATTTGAAAAGATAATTTTTAAGGCTAAAACATTTTGAAAAACAATTTTGAAAATTATTCTGAAGTAGTTTTGAAAATCATTTTGAAGTAGTTTTGCAAGCTTCTTCCTGCAGAATATCTCATCATGACAGGACTCGAGAACTTGTACAAAACCAGGATGTTCGTGGGTTTGTAAGCCACTTGTCGTTGGTTTGTAAGCTACTTGTCATGGGTTTGTAAGCCACTAAAAAGGTAGAAATGGGTTCCATCCCAAAAGAAAAATGGAGTGAAGATTTCCAAGCTATTGTGAAGTTTTAACATAATTCTAGACTCAATACTTACCTTGAAATCTTGAACTCTTGATTATCTTGATACTCATGAGTCTTTAATCTTGATATCTTGAATCTCTATACTGTACAGTCTTCATTCTTGGTACCTGCATGGTTAAATCCTACATATACATATATATCTAAACTATAATGTTAGTATTTATATTTTATAATCTTATTCTAAGGTTGTTGTCATCAAAACCATCTACTCATGGACTAACACACTGTTTTGAAGTATTCAAGTCTGACATGTGTGGATTTATTGTTGATTTGAATGGTCCAAAATAGTGGGATGTTACACGACCACACCTCCAACCTCCAACCTCTCCCTCGGCCTCCTCTTCAGCCACACCTCCACCTATGCATGCCTGCAACCTCTAGCTAACCGAACTTGCAGCCTCCCTCTCCCATACGCAAGCCACCAGTGCCAGTACGAACGCCGCTGCTTCCTCCTCCAACCGACCTCGCTCGTCACCGACTCCTCCTCGCTCAATGCCGCTGCAAAGCCCAAGCCACATATCCCCTCCACCTAGTCCCCGCTCAAGGCTCCATTGGTATGATTTATTGTTCCAATTTAATTTCTATGTGATCTTATGATTTTGGTTAGCTTTGTATATGATATAGATTCGTTGATTTGTATGTGTTGGTACATAATCGTTGACATAGGTTGTTGGTATGATAATTCATATATGATTTGAGATATCATTGGTATTATTCTGAAATTGTTAGATAAAGTAATTTTATCGATATGGTATGATTAATGAAACCCCATAAATATGTTTAATTTGGCCTTGTCGGGCAAGTATCGTATATGATCGTTATATAGATATCCGTCTTTAAACAAAACAAAAATCGATATTCATCTGATACATTATTTGTCGAAAATGTACCAATATTGGACAAGTTAGAAATGCAATAGTATTTATATTTTACAAAACAGAATTTTAAATCGAACAGTTAATGAAATTTTGATGACATTTCCTTTTTGTTCCCCATGTACACTCTTTGGCATATGGTACATGAAATAAGGGGAAGTGCTGTCGAAATTTTGTAAATTGTTCGATTTGAAATGATAAACATAAATAGCATTACATTTGTAATGGGAAGTATGATGGCCAGTCATTTAAAAAAGTATATAAATTTCTAAGTTATTTATAGCTTTGAAATTGTTTGTGAATTCCATTGTTTTATACTAAATTAATAATGTTATTAAATTTATTAATAATGTTATTTACGCTAACAATAAAATTAATAACGTTATTTATAGTAATAATAAAATTAATAATGTTATTTACAGTAATAATAAAATTAATAATGTTATTTAAATCAAGAACAAAAAACAATGTTAATTTAAGAACAAAATTAATAATGTTGTTTTTAAATTATTCATAAAAATAATAATGTTATTTTAATTAATAACAAAACACTACCGTTGGAAATATAATGTAAATTTAGTTTACGTATGGAGCATGGAAGATGGATTATTTGAAAGATCAAAGTCAGATGTACATGAGAGGTAAAAATAGAGGAACGATTCCATTGCACTTTAGAAATGGCGTGGATGCTTTCATGAAAGTGGAATCTAATAATAACACTAATATCAAAGAAGTCTGATGTCCATGTTCGAAATGTCGTTGCTTGACACTTAGAGAGTATTATACTATGATATTACATTTACACCAATATGATTTTATGCACGACTGACTTGTGTTGGATATATCATGGAAAAAATTCTCACGTTGTACAAGAGAAGACTGTAAATATGGATGTGGATTGCGATGAAACCCTTATTAAAGAAAAAGTGGGTATAGAAAATAGAATAACTGAAATTATTCATGATGTCATTGGTCCAAGTATGTGGACCGAAGAACCGGATTTGAAGGAAGATCTTGAATCGAAAGTGAAAAAGTTTTTCAATTTGTTAGGAGGATCGAAACGACCACTCTAAAAAGGTTGTAAAATCACATACTTGGTAACAAAATCTAGGAAAACCGCTGTAAAATCCGAATACAATGCATCAGAAAACCTAATGAATGCAATTCTTAGCTTGTGTAAAGAAATGTATCCACTTGACAATGTATTAGCGAAAAAATGATACCCTCTTAAAAAAGAGGTCACTACCTTTGAGTTTCCTTATAAAAAAATTGATACATGTCCAGGTGGATGTTAGTCTATAGGATAATGGTTTTGATGACAACAACTATAGAAGTGTTATAAAATATATATGTGCAGGAAATCTATATGCAGGTATCAACAAAAGAAGACTGTACAGTAAAGAAGACAAAGATCAAGAGTTCAAGATTGAAGACTCATGAGATTCAAGATATTCAAGAGTTCAAGACAAATAATATAGTTAGGTTAGATATTTGTTAAAACTCCTTGAAAGCACTATCATTCTTTTTTATCCAATTTACTCGTGGAATGGAATCCACTTTGTTCTTGTTAAAGGGATGGAACCCTAGTGAGATGGAACTCACGAAATATCTAGTGGAACGGATAGTAGCCCTATTTTGTTATCCACTAATTTTGATTCAAAATGATTTTCAAAATTATCTCTTGTTTCATAAAATGATTTTCAAATATTCCTTTTCAAAAGAAAAACCTTCGTTCGTATTTCCAAAAATGTTTTAGCCTCAAAATCATATTTATCATTTTGTTATATTTTGATTTCAAAATTGTCCTTGATATTTTAGCCTCAAAATCTATTTTAATATTATATTTACTTTAGTTTATTTACCTTGATTTTAAATATATTTTAGTATATATACATATATATATTCATAAGTATTTCTACTTCTAAATACCTTCTACAAATACATAGAGTCCATTTGAATAAAGTTGCATATGTTTTAAATCATCATTTTCAAAGAAAAGCAAATCATCATTTTTACTAGACCATGTCGACATCATAGTTACTCGTCATGTCGACATGCTTCCCGTTATAGCAAAGGTTGTTTTCAAAAGAAGTGTCTATTCGTTTAAATCTCTTTGAATGGACACATCCATTCATTCTCTATAAATAGAGACTGTTATGGACGTTTTCCAGTAACTACTTTCTTTATTTTCTCTCCTCTTTATTCTCTTATCTTATTTTCTAATCATCCTATCCATATTCTGCCGAAATCTTAAGTGAATCAAACCAGAATATCTCTAGTTTGATTCTCTGCCACTCTCTTCAAAGAATCTCAGTGCTTATCAGAGTTATAGATACATTTGTACTCAAAGAAACTTGTTTAGGGTTATAAAGGTGTGATCGTGTCCTTGGAAATCGATCGGGTGAACTTGTGTCCTGTGAATCAAGTGGTTCTACCCAGAGACCTGAGAATCTGGAGGGTGTACCTCGTTGCCTTGGAATCGAGGGATTGTAATCTAGATTATTATTGAATAGAAAGCCGTACGAGTTGTGCGGGACTGGATGTAGGGTAACACCGAACCAGTATAAAATTCCTGGTGTGTTCTTTCCTTTACTTGCTTTTTATTTATATTTGCATCTGTTTGTGATTCTGTGATTTGATCTGTGATTGTGAATTTGCATTAAGTTAGTTAAATCAATTTAAATCAAAGAAGTTTTAAAGAAATTCTTAAAACACTATTCACCCCCCCTCTAGTGTTAAATAGCCTTAAGATCATCTTCCGCGTCCCTGTCATTTGGTATCAGAGCAAGTTTTTCAAAGTATTCATAATCTGATTTTTGAAAAGTTCATGGCTAAGTTTGAAATGTTTCCTAAAAATATTTCTTTAATGATCAAATCATTGTGGTCTCATAAATTGATGCATGATAGTTATATAGAATCAGGTAGTCTACAAAAGTTGCTCACTGTGCAGGAATCTTGCTTCATGGCGACAAATGAATCTATTCACAATGGACAAGCTGTGCAAATAAGAAAAAACAAGTGGATACTTGATAGTGGATGTTCAAGACATATGACAGGAAATCCAGAGATACTCAATGACATTATTTACAAGGATGGAGGATTGGTTAATTTTGGGGATAATTCAAAAGGTTATGTGGTTGGCATCGGCAATGTAGGTAATTCTGAAACTCTTATTATTTCAAATGTTTTGTTAGTTAAAAATCTACAACATAATCTACTTAGTATTAGTCAGTTATGTGATAAAGGATATAGGATTAAATTTGAAAAAGACAAGTGTCACATCGAAGATAATAAATCTAATATTATCTTTGAGGGAGTTAGGAAAAAGAATATCTATATTCTTAGTATGAAAATTTCAAATAATAATCTATGTCTTTTGGCCAATACAAGTGACCCTTGGACTTGGCATAAGAGATTTGGACATTTGAATTTTAAACTCTTATCTAGACTATCCAAACTTGATCTAGTAAGAGGCCTCCCTAAGATGCAATTTAAAGTAGATAGTATATGTGATGCATGTCAATTAGGAAAACTTAGAAAAAGTTCCTTTAAACTTAAAAGATATGATCTCTACTTCAAAACCTCTTGAGTTACTTCACCTAGATTTATTTGGTCCATCTCAGATTCAATCAATCAACCATAGTAAATATGTCTTTGTAATTGTGGATGATTATTCCAGATATACATGGACAATCTTTCTGAAACATAAAAGTGATACTTTTGATTATTTTAAAAGTTTTTCAAAAAGAGTTCAAAACCAACTGTCTTCCAAGATCATCACTATTCGTAGTGATCACGGTGGTGAATTTGAAAATGAGAAGTTTGAGGAATTCTGTAATCAGAAGGGAATTACTCACAATTTTTCGTTTCCAAGAACTCCACAACAAAACGGAGTAGTTGAGCGTAAGAATAGGACGATTCAAGAGTGTACTAGAACTCTACTTTCTGATAGTAAATTACCAAAACATTTTTGGGCTGAAGCAGTTGCAACAGCCTGTTATATTTTGAATAGGATTCTAATTAGACCTCTAACCAATAAAACACCTTATGAACTTCTTTTCAATAAGAAACCTAAGGTATCTTATTTCAGAATTTTTGGAAGTAAATGTTTTATTTTAAATACAAAAGATAATTTAGATAAGTTTGATCCTAAATCCGACAAAGGAATCTTTATCGGATATTCTAACAGGAGTAAAGCTTATAGAGTTTTTAATCTAAGAACAAACACTATTGAAGAAACTTTACATGTTTCCTTTGATAAAAATTTCAAAGAAGTTGATCAGACTAATGATGAGGATGACTTAGTTATTTCTAATCATGAATCTGTAGATGCTACAAATGAAACTTTTCATCCAAATAAAAAGATTAGGCTTTTAAAAGATCACCCTGTAGAAAATATTCTAGGAGATATGCAATCTGTTGTTAAAACTAGGAATCAATTAAACAGTATGAGTCATGTTGCTTTTATATCCTCAATAGAACCTAACAATCCAAAGGAAGCATCAACTGATGATTCATGGATTCTTGCTATGCAAGAAGAATTGAATCAATTCACCAGAAATGATGTTTGGGAACTTGTTCCTAGACCTGAGGATAAATCCATTATAGGCACTAAATGGGTATATAAAAATAAATTAAATGAATTAGGTGAGGTCGTTAGAAATAAGGCTCGACTCGTTGCACAAGGTTATTGTCAAGAAGAAGGTATAGATTATGACGAAACCTTTGCACCCGTAGCAAGATTAGAAGCTATTAGAATTCTGCTTGCTTTCGCTAATTTCAATAATTTCAAACTTTTTCAAATGGATGTCAAGAGTGCCTTTCTAAATGGTTTTGTAAAAGAGGAAGTTTATGTTGAACAACCTCCTCTCTTTGAAGATACAAAATTTCCAAATCATGTTTTTAAATTAAAGAAAGCCCTGTATGGTCTAAAACAAGCTCCTAGAGCTTGTTATGATAGACTTAGGTCTTATCTTTTGCAACCTGATTTTGAATTAGGTAAAGTAGATAACACACTTTTTATTAAAAGAAATAAAAATGATATTCAACTTGTACAAGTGTACGTAGATGATATTATTTTTGGATCAACCAATTCTGACATGAACAAAGAATTTTCTGACATTATGACAAAAGAGTTTGAGATGAGTCATATGGGTGAACTTAACTTTTTCCTAGGATTACAAATCAAACAATTAGATAATGGTATCTTTATCAGTCAAGAGAAGTATGCGAGAAGTTAGTTAGTAAGTTTGGCTTGACCAATGTGAGTGGAAAACCAACTCCCATGGCAACCAATATAGCGTTAAGTAAGGATGATCTATCCAAAGACGTAGATCAAACCTTGTATAGAGGAATGATTGGATCACTTCTCTATATAACTGCTAGTAGACCAGATATCATGAACAGTGTTTGTCTCTGTGCAAGATATCAATCTCAACCCAAGGAAACTCATCTAAAAGCTGTGAAACATATCATTCGATATGTTAAACACACCTTTGATTATGGATTGTTCTACCCTAAGAATGATTCATTTGAATTAGTTTCCTACTGTGATGCTGACTATGCTGGGTGTAAGTCAGACCGAAAGAGTACAAGTGGAACTTGTCACTTTCTAGGTCATTCCTTAATTTCCTGGTTCAGTAAAAAGCAGAATACTGTTTCCCTATCAACAACTGAAGCAGAGTATGTTTCTGCTGCTTTAGCTTGTTCTCAAGTTTTGTATATGCAACAAACCTTGAATGATTTTGGTATATCTATCACGAAATCTCCAATTTTCTGTGATAACACTAGTGCCATTAGTTTGTCCAAAAACCCAACTCTCCATGCCCGAACTAAACATATTGACATTAGACACCATTTTCTAAGAGATAACGTAAATAAAGAGAAAATTTCTCTTGATTTTGTTAATTCTGAAAATAAAATAGCTGATATTTTAACCAAACCTTTAGGAGAACCTGTCTTCACCAAGTTAAGAAGAGAATTAGGTATATGTTCTCTTTCTGAAATATAGTATATAGTATAGTAGTATACATAGGGTATATATGAATGATTTCTTAACCATAGCATTTTACAACACCATGTCGACATAGTATTCATGCGTCATGTCGACATGAAATGGTAAAAATGAAAATTCGTTTTTCCCTCTAATTTTTGAATGGGTGGTTATTTAATTCACCCATTCCGAGTTTCTCTTCCCTCCAATCATTATTTCTTCATACTACTTTTTGGAAACATCAAATCCATGGCTTCCACATCCAATCCTAATCAAATTTCACCGGTTCCTTTCCCTTTTCCTTCACAAGGCCCTTTCCAAAACTCCATACTTGCTCGTGTCATCAAAATAGAGGAGAAAGTTGATGATTCGCTGCAGATGTTAACTGAAATGCAAGTTCAACAATTGAGAATGGCAAGAGAGCAAGAGAAACAAGGGAATATTCTGAGGAATCTTCAAAAATTCCTCATGGATAATCATGCCAATCCAATTGTAATTGAAGATTCTTCTAACATAGAAGCAAATGAAGAAGGATAAGAAGACGAAGACGAAGAAGAAGAGGAAGAACCAATGGAGGAAGAAACTGATGATGAAGCAGTATGTGTAGGGGAAGTCTGTTTTGATGCTTATGGGAACATTGTGGAACAACATGGAAATTTCTGTTTCCATTACCCAAATTGTCCTGTCCACAAGTCTCCCATCATCAAAAACAACCGTTGAGTTGTTTATTTTCTTGTTTTAGTTATGTGTTTATAAGTTTAAATAGTCATGTATATAGTAATATTGAAATGAATAAAATAATCTGTGGTTACACGTATTATTCTCATTCTTATATTACTCATATATATCATTCTGAGTATACAATATTTAGCATTGTTATATCTAGTTTCAGTATTATTAATGATAACACTATCATTAATATCATAGATTTAGGGGGAGTTAGTGTCATATTTTTTGTTGATGACAAAGGGGGAGAAGTATAAAATAGGTTAGTTAGGCATAGATTAAGGGGGAGTTATTAGATTTAGGGGGAGTTATAAGGAGTATATAAATATTTTATAAACAAAGGTTGTCATCATCAAAAAGGGGGAGAATGTTAGTCTATAGGATAATGGTTTTGATGACAACAACTATAGAAGTGTTATAAAATATATATGTGCAGGAAATCTATATGCAGGTATCAACAAAAGAAGACTGTACAGTAAAGAAGACAAAGATCAAGAGTTCAAGATTGAAGACTCATGAGATTCAAGATATTCAAGAGTTCAAGACAAATAATATAGTTAGGTTAGATATTTGTTAAAACTCCTTGAAAGCACTATCATTCTTTTTTATCCAATTTACTCGTGGAATGGAATCCACTTCGTTCTTGTTAAAGGGATGGAACCCTAGTGAGATGGAACTCACCAAATATCTAATGGAACGGATAGTAGCCCTATTTTGTTATCCACTAATTTTGATTCAAAATGATTTTCAAAATTATCTCTTGTTTCATAAAATGATTTTCAAATATTCCTTTTCAAAAGAAAAACCTTCGTTCGTATTTCAAAAAATGTTTTAGCCTCAAAATCATATTTATCATTTTGTTATATTTTGATTTCAAAATTGTCCTTGATATTTTAGCCTCAAAATCTATTTTAATATTATATTTACTTTAGTTTATTTACCTTGATTTTAAATATATTTTAGTATATATACATATATATATTCATAAGTATTTCTACTTCTAAATACCTTCTACAAATACATAGAGTCCATTTGAATAAAGTTGCATATGTTTTAAATCATCATTTTCAAAGAAAAGCAAATCATCATTTTTACTAGACCATGTCGACATCATAGTTACTCGTCATGTCGACATGCTTCCCGTTATAGCAAAGGTTGTTTTCAAAAGAAGTGTCTATTCGTTTAAATCTCTTTGAATGGACACATCCATTCATTCTCTATAAATAGAGACTGTTATGGACGTTTTCCAGTAACTACTTTCTTTATTTTCTCTCCTCTTTATTCTCTTATCTTATTTTCTAATCATCCTATCCATATTCTACCGAAATCTTAAGTGAATCAAACCAGAATATCTCTAGTTTGATTCTCTGCCACTCTCTTCAAAGAATCTCAGTGCTTATCAGAGTTATAGATACATTTGTACTCAAAGAAACTTGTTTAGGGTTATAAAGGTGTGATCGTGTCCTTGGAAATCGATCGGGTGAACTTGTGTCCTATGAATCAAGTGGTTCTACCCAGAGACCTGAGAATCTGGAGGGTGTACCTCGTTGCCTTGGAATCGAGGGATTGTAATCTAGATTATTATTGAATAGAAAGCCGTACGAGTTGTGCGGGACTGGATGTAGGGTAACACCGAACCAGTATAAAATTCCTGGTGTGTTCTTTTCTTTACTTGCTTTTTATTTATATTTGCATCTGTTTGTGATTCTGTGATTTGATCTGTGATTGTGAATTTGCATTAAGTTAGTTAAATCAATTTAAATCAAAGAAGTTTTAAAGAAATTCTTAAAACACTATTCACCCCCCCTCTAGTGTTAAATAGCCTTAAGATCATCTTCCGCGTCCCTGTCATTTGGTATCAGAGCAAGTTTTTCAAAGTATTCATAATCTGATTTTTGAAAAGTTCATGGCTAAGTTTGAAATGTTTCCTAAAAATATTTCTTTAATGATCAAATCATTGTGGTCTCATAAATTGATGCATGATAGTTATATAGAATCAGGTAGTCTACAAAAGTTGCTCACTGTGCAGGAATCTTGCTTCATGGCGACAAATGAATCTATTCACAATGGACAAGCTGTGCAAATAAGAAAAAACAAGTGGATACTTGATAGTGGATGTTCAAGACATATGACAGGAAATCCAGAGATACTCAATGACATTATTTACAAGGATGGAGGATTGGTTAATTTTGGGGATAATTCAAAAGGTTATGTGGTTGGCATCGGCAATGTAGGTAATTCTGAAACTCCTATTATTTCAAATGTTTTGTTAGTTAAAAATCTACAACATAATCTACTTAGTATTAGTCAGTTATGTGATAAAGGATATAGGATTAAATTTGAAAAAGACAAGTGTCACATCGAAGATAATAAATCTAATATTATCTTTGAGGGAGTTAGGAAAAAGAATATCTATATTCTTAGTATGAAAATTTCAAATAATAATCTATGTCTTTTGGCCAATACAAGTGACCCTTGGACTTGGCATAAGAGATTTGGACATTTGAATTTTAAACTCTTATCTAGACTATCCAAACTTGATCTAGTAAGAGGCCTCCCTAAGATGCAATTTAAAGTAGATAGTATATGTGATGCATGTCAATTAGGAAAACTTAGAAAAAGTTCCTTTAAACTTAAAAGATATGATCTCTACTTCAAAACCTCTTGAGTTACTTCACCTAGATTTATTTGGTCCATCTCAGATTCAATCAATCAACCATAGTAAATATGTCTTTGTAATTGTGGATGATTATTCCAGATATACATGGACAATCTTTCTGAAACATAAAAGTGATACTTTTGATTATTTTAAAAGTTTTTCAAAAAGAGTTCAAAACCAACTGTCTTCCAAGATCATCACTATTCGTAGTGATCACGGTGGTGAATTTGAAAATGAGAAGTTTGAGGAATTCTGTAATCAGAAGGGAATTACTCACAATTTTTCGTTTCCAAGAACTCCACAACAAAACGGAGTAGTTGAGCGTAAGAATAGGACGATTCAAGAGTGTGCTAGAACTCTACTTTCTGATAGTAAATTACCAAAACATTTTTGGGCTGAAGCAGTTGCAACAGCCTGTTATATTTTGAATAGGATTCTAATTAGACCTCTAACCAATAAAACACCTTATGAACTTCTTTTCAATAAGAAACCTAAGGTATCTTATTTCAGAATTTTTGGAAGTAAATGTTTTATTTTAAATACAAAAGATAATTTAGATAAGTTTGATCCTAAATCCGACAAAGGAATCTTTATCGGATATTCTAACAGGAGTAAAGCTTATAGAGTTTTTAATCTAAGAACAAACACTATTGAAGAAACTTTACATGTTTCCTTTGATAAAAATTTCAAAGAAGTTGATCAGACTAATGATGAGGATGACTTAGTTATTTCTAATCATGAATCTGTAGATGCTACAAATGAAACTTTTCATCCAAATAAAAAGATTAGGCTTTTAAAAGATCACCCTGTAGAAAATATTCTAGGAGATATGCAATCTGTTGTTAAAACTAGGAATCAATTAAACAGTATGAGTCATGTTGCTTTTATATCCTCAATAGAACCTAACAATCCAAAGGAAGCATCAACTGATGATTCATGGATTCTTGCTATGCAAGAAGAATTGAATCAATTCACCAGAAATGATGTTTGGGAACTTGTTCCTAGACCTGAGGATAAATCCATTATAGGCACTAAATGGGTATATAAAAATAAATTAAATGAATTAGGTGAGGTCGTTAGAAATAAGGCTCGACTCGTTGCACAAGGTTATTGTCAAGAAGAAGGTATAGATTATGACGAAACCTTTGCACCCGTAGCAAGATTAGAAGCTATTAGAATTCTGCTTGCTTTCGCTAATTTCAATAATTTCAAACTTTTTCAAATGGATGTCAAGAGTGCCTTTCTAAATGGTTTTGTAAAAGAGGAAGTTTATGTTGAACAACCTCCTCTCTTTGAAGATACAAAATTTCCAAATCATGTTTTTAAATTAAAGAAAGCCCTGTATGGTCTAAAACAAGCTCCTAGAGCTTGTTATGATAGACTTAGGTCTTATCTTTTGCAATCTGATTTTGAATTAGGTAAAGTAGATAACACACTTTTTATTAAAAGAAATAAAAATGATATTCAACTTGTACAAGTGTACGTAGATGATATTATTTTTGGATCAACCAATTCTGACATGAACAAAGAATTTTCTGACATTATGACAAAAGAGTTTGAGATGAGTCATATGGGTGAACTTAACTTTTTCCTAGGATTACAAATCAAACAATTAGATAATGGTATCTTTATCAGTCAAGAGAAGTATGCGAGAAGTTAGTTAGTAAGTTTGGCTTGACCAATGTGAGTGGAAAACCAACTCCCATGGCAACCAATATAGCGTTAAGTAAGGATGATCTATCCAAAGACGTAGATCAAACCTTGTATAGAGGAATGATTGGATCACTTCTCTATATAACTGCTAGTAGACCAGATATCATGAACAGTGTTTGTCTCTGTGCAAGATATCAATCTCAACCCAAGGAAACTCATCTAAAAGCTGTGAAACATATCATTCGATATGTTAAACACACCTTTGATTATGGATTGTTCTACCCTAAGAATGATTCATTTGAATTAGTTTCCTACTGTGATGCTGACTATGCTGGGTGTAAGTCAGACCGAAAGAGTACAAGTGGAACTTGTCACTTTCTAGGTCATTCCTTAATTTCCTGGTTCAGTAAAAAGCAGAATACTGTTTCCCTATCAACAACTGAAGCAGAGTATGTTTCTGCTGCTTTAGCTTGTTCTCAAGTTTTGTATATGCAACAAACCTTGAATGATTTTGGTATATCTATCACGAAATCTCCAATTTTCTGTGATAACACTAGTGCCATTAGTTTGTCCAAAAACCCAACTCTCCATGCCCGAACTAAACATATTGACATTAGACACCATTTTCTAAGAGATAACGTAAATAAAGAGAAAATTTCTCTTGATTTTGTTAATTCTGAAAATCAAATAGCTGATATTTTAACCAAACCTTTAGGAGAACCTGTCTTCACCAAGTTAAGAAGAGAATTAGGTATATGTTCTCTTTCTGAAATATAGTATATAGTATAGTAGTATACATAGGGTATATATGAATGATTTCTTAACCATAGCATTTTACAACACCATGTCGACATAGTATTCATGCGTCATGTCGACATGAAACGGTAAAAATGACAATTCGTTTTTCCCTCTAATTTTTGAATGGGTGGTTATTTAATTCACCCATTCCGAGTTTCTCTTCCCTCCAATCATTATTTCTTCATACTACTTTTTGGAAACATCAAATCCATGGCTTCCACATCCAATCCTAATCAAATTTCACCGGTTCCTTTCCCTTTTCCTTCACAAGGCCCTTTCCAAAACTCCATACTTGCTCGTGTCATCAAAATAGAGGAGAAAGTTGATGATTCGCTGCAGATGTTAACTGAAATGCAAGTTCAACAATTGAGAATGGCAAGAGAGCAAGAGAAACAAGGGAATATTCTGAGGAATCTTCAAAAATTCCTCATGGATAATCATGCCAATCCAATTGTAATTGAAGATTCTTCTAACATAGAAGCAAATGAAGAAGGATAAGAAGACGAAGACGAAGAAGAAGAGGAAGAACCAATGGAGGAAGAAACTGATGATGAAGCAGTATGTGTAGGGGAAGTCTGTTTTGATGCTTATGGGAACATTGTGGAACAACATGGAAATTTCTGTTTCCATTACCCAAATTGTCCTGTCCACAAGTCTCCCATCATCAAAAACAACCGTTGAGTTGTTTATTTTCTTGTTTTAGTTATGTGTTTATAAGTTTAAATAGTCATGTATATAGTAATATTGAAATGAATAAAATAATCTGTGGTTACACGTATTATTCTCATTCTTATATTACTCATATATATCATTCTGAGTATACAATATTTAGCATTGTTATATCTAGTTTCAGTATTATTAATGATAACACTATCATTAATATCATAGATTTAGGAGGAGTTAGTGTCATATTTTTTGTTGATGACAAAGGGGGAGAAGTATAAAATAGGTTAGTTAGGCATAGATTAAGGGGGAGTTATTAGATTAAGGGGGAGTTATAAGGAGAATATAAATATTTTATAAACAAAGGTTGTCATCATCAAAAAGGGGGAGAATGTTAGTCTATAGGATAATGGTTTTGATGACAACAACTATAGAAGTGTTATAAAATATATATGTGCAGGAAATCTATATGCAGGTATCAACAAAAGAAGACTGTACAGTAAAGAAGACAAAGATCAAGAGTTCAAGATTGAAGACTCATGAGATTCAAGATATTCAAGAGTTCAAGACAAATAATATAGTTAGGTTAGATATTTGTTAAAACTCCTTGAAAGCACTATCATTCTTTTTTATCCAATTTACTCGTGGAATGGAATCCACTTCGTTCTTGTTAAAGGGATGGAACCCTAGTGAGATGGAACTCACGAAATATCTAGTGGAACGGATAGTAGCCCTATTTTGTTATCCACTAATTTTGATTCAAAATGATTTTCAAAATTATCTCTTGTTTCATAAAATGATTTTCAAATATTCCTTTTCAAAAGAAAAACCTTCGTTCGTATTTCCAAAAATGTTTTAGCCTCAAAATCATATTTATCATTTTGTTATATTTTGATTTCAAAATTGTCCTTGATATTTTAGCCTCAAAATCTATTTTAATATTATATTTACTTTAGTTTATTTACCTTGATTTTAAATATATTTTAGTATATATACATATATATATTCATAAGTATTTCTACTTCTAAATACCTTCTACAAATACATAGAGTCCATTTGAATAAAGTTGCATATGTTTTAAATCATCATTTTCAAAGAAAAGCAAATCATCATTTTTACTAGACCATGTCGACATCATAGTTACTCGTCATGTCGACATGCTTCCCGTTATAGCAAAGGTTGTTTTCAAAAGAAGTGTCTATTCGTTTAAATCTCTTTGAATGGACACATCCATTCATTCTCTATAAATAGAGACTGTTATGGACGTTTTCCAGTAACTACTTTCTTTATTTTCTCTCCTCTTTATTCTCTTATCTTATTTTCTAATCATCCTATCCATATTCTACCGAAATCTTAAGTGAATCAAACCAGAATATCTCTAGTTTGATTCTCTGCCACTCTCTTCAAAGAATCTCAGTGCTTATCAGAGTTATAGATACATTTGTACTCAAAGAAACTTGTTTAGGGTTATAAAGGTGTGATCGTGTCCTTGGAAATCGATCGGGTGAACTTGTGTCCTGTGAATCAAGTGGTTCTACCCAGAGACCTGAGAATCTGGAGGGTGTACCTCGTTGCCTTGGAATCGAGGGATTGTAATCTAGATTATTATTGAATAGAAAGCCGTACGAGTTGTGCGGGACTGGATGTAGGGTAACACCGAACCAGTATAAAATTCCTGGTGTGTTCTTTCCTTTACTTGCTTTTTATTTATATTTGCATCTGTTTGTGATTTTGTGATTTGATCTGTGATTGTGAATTTGCATTAAGTTAGTTAAATCAATTTAAATCAAAGAAGTTTTAAAGAAATTCTTAAAACACTATTCACCCCCCCTCTAGTGTTAAATAGCCTTAAGATCATCTTCCGCGTCCCTGTCAATGGATACATGATTTATTGGAAGAAATATAAAGATTTGCCATTGTATAAATTTTATGAACAACCTAGATATAAATCAATGAAAACCACTGGCAAAAGAGTATCTTCCACCAGAATGCATTATTTCCTATTACACCGAGATTACAAAGGTTATATGCGTCTGCTGCTATGGTGAAGCACATGCGATGACATAGTGAACGACAATGAAATGAAGGTGTTTTATGTTATCCTTTAGATGGTGAAGCTTTGAAATATTTCAATAGGACGTATCCTAATTTTGATAAATAATCACGTAATGTTAGACTTGGTTTGTGTACAGATGGTTTTTCCCCCATTAACTTTGTTCAGTAAGCCTTGCTCAATGTGGCCAGTTATTCTAACACCTTACAATCTCCCTCATTGGACAGGCATGAATAATCCATACATGTTTCTAACTGTAATTGTTCTTGGACCTAAAAATCCAATAAACGGGATAGAAGTGTACTTATAGCCTTTGGTTAAGGATTTGAAAAAGCTATGGATTGAGGGTATTGTTATGCACGACGTCTCAAATAAAAAGAACTTTAGAATGTTTGTTCTTTTATTGTGGATGATAAGTGATTTTCCTGCGTATGAGATGTTTTTTGGATGGAGCACTAGTGGCAAATTTGCTTGTCCTGTTTGCATAGATCGGGTAGGATCATTTAAATTTACACATGGTGGCAAATGATGTTGGTAGGATCGGCATCGTCATTTTTTACACCTAAATGATCGTTTGAAACACAACTATTACTTTAAAGCCACCGTCCATTCTGAATAGCGAAGAAGTGTACGAGGTTGTGCAAGATTATCCCAAAATACATGAGAAAGGAAAAGAGTCCAAAATTCTTAGTAAAGAAAAGTATCACAATTCGTGTAAATAAAGTATATTTAGGAGTTGCCATATTAGAAAATCATAATTTGACACAATATAGATGTAATGCATAATGAGAAAAATGCGTCTGAGAACTTCTTTAACATAATAATGAACTTTAATGGAAAAAAAATGATTTGAAGTCAAGAAAGGATATCACATTATACTATCACTATGTCACAAAGTGAATCAGACAACGGTGATCACACAACATAAGGTTGATTTGTTGTTGTCCTAACGTTTTCCACTGTTTCACACAACATATGGAAAAAATACTCTGTTGTTTGAATAGCTCCTGAAATCCCAATGTTCGTGCTTGACATTCAGATAACATCTTATCTGTTGTCTGATTGAAGTTATCAAAAAATTTAGTTTTGGCTCCGTATTTTCCCTCTAAATATTTTGGTGGCCGCATATTTTCCCTCTAATATATCTGTTGTCTGATTGAAGTTATCAAAAAAATTGGCTCTATGTTTTACCTTTAAATATTTCGGTGGCTTTTCCCTCTGATGGCCGCGTTTCATAAATTATTTCCCTCTCAATATTTTGTGCTCCCTCTTCTCTCCCTCTCAAAACTAAATCAGCAAAACCCTTTAATCTCACTCTCAAAACCAAATCGGCATAACAAAATCGACCACGTTCCCTCTTCCCTCTTTTCTCACTCTCAATAAATTGATGGTCGTTTTCCCTCTTCGTTCTGATATAGGGTTTCTAGATCGAAAACCACCGCTTGGAATTTGAAGTGCGAATGATACTCCTTCTTCTCTGATGCTCGCACACTTCGATTAGCCATGATTGTTGTTTGGTTGCTTTCTTTGTCGAGTTGATTGCTATCTATTTGGTATGTTTAGCAATTTTTCCTTTTCAATTTTATGTTCGAACTAGGTTAAATTTGCCGATGATGATATGGGTTAACTTATAGGGTTTGAATCCCTATATTTTCATTTTGAAATTCCCGAATCTATTTCGAATATAATTTTGGACATTGATTTTACTGACTTTGGCCTTGATTTTTTCGGTTTTCTGATTTTCAATTTTGAACAGATTCATTTTTTTACTTTATTTCCTGTGATATCAATTTCGAAATTCCTGATTTCTTTGCTGAAATGCTTATGGTCATGAACCTATTCTGTGTGCATTTTCTTTTTAGGCCCTTGCTTGATTACTGCATCTGCATATGTATATGCTGCCTATTTATGTATCCATCATGATGTTTGCACATGTATATGTTGCCTATTTATCTACATCATGATGTTTGCTTGAGCTTGCATCTGATTCTGCTTGCAATTTACTTTGTGACTTTGTGGAGCTTGCACCTTTTTGCTTGATCTTGGTTGATGATTCTTGCTTATGCTGCCTTGCTTGATTTTGGTGATTTCTTCCTTTTTATGCTAATTTGTGCTCTAAAGCTTGCCGTTGGTTTGCTTGTCCCTTGAGGCTTGCAAATTTCTGATTGAAAAGGAATTTGCACTTATTGTATCAAATCATCACCGTTGAACTAGTTGATGCTAACCTATTGCATTAGTGTTAGTTGTTGTTGAACTAGTTGATGCTTGAAGTGTCTTTTTGCTTGTTGCTAGTTATGTATACATGTATATACATATATGTTTGCACCATGCTTGCTTGTTGCGTTGCCCCCACACCCCCACCTAGGGGGGTTGCCACCTCCCCTGGACCCCCCCTTTGTAGTGGCAATCAATTTAAATTGCTGGACAATTTTGTTTTTCTATACCATTTTGAGTTGAACTTGTTTTTTCTGAACCATTTTATGTGCCTTGGCACTTGTTGTTTTGTCTGATCTTGTTTATGTGCACTATCTTGAATTCTTGCCTAGTTGAACTTGTTTTTCTGAACCATTTAGATTTTGGTACCTGAATGTACTTGTTACTGCTATATGCAGTCTTCTTGCTTGTTACTTCCATGTATATACACACATACATATGTATGTATATATGTGTGAAATATTAGCATCTTTTGTATTTTGTACATGTGTATATGTGTATATGTGTGTTGCTCACATATACTTTTGATGCTCCATGGTTTGGCAATCTGTTTTGAACTGAAATGAAATATGCACGTGTACTTGTTTTTCACTTATACATGGCTTTTTGATTTGCACTTCTACACTTTTAAGTCCTCTATACATACTTGTACATACTATTATATATACATACTTGTACCATATTTTGAATTATCTTGAGCTGCTTTTGAATTGTTCATGTGTTCATTAGTAGAACTGTTGCTGTGACATTGTATATATCTGAGTGTGCATCTGAGTTTGATTTTCTGGTTTGAGTTGCATTTTCTTGTGAACCAGAGTTGAGCCCGATGAGGCTTGGGCTTGACCTTGTGCACATTTGCACTGTGTTGAGCCTTCATGCTTGACCTTTGCAATAGTCCGTGAGATTTAATCGATGTCCGGCCTTGTGATATTCATCGTGATACATTGTGCATATCATAAGTTGTTTGTGTACATATATATTTGTTCGGCCATGTCTAAAACATTAAAAGAAAACAAACCCATAAACTGAGGCAATATTAATATTCAAATTTTATTTTATTTTTGCAATTTAGGTTTGTTTCCTTTTCCATTTTACTGCGCTGTTTATTTGAAAGGTATAAGAGATGACTGGACACAAGCTGGAGCAAGCAAATGAAGATCAATATAAAAAATAAACCCGAGTGAGTGTAAGTGAGTGCTAGTAAAAAATGTTATATATGGGAGTGTAGAGAAAAGTTGTATAGATGAGAGTGATAGTGAAAGTTGTACTGTATTTGAAAATGTAAGAATAGTGAAAGTTGTATTGTATTTGAAAGTGCAGGTATAGTGAAAGTTTTTTTGTATGTGAATTTAATTTGGAATAAAATATTTGTTTAAATAAAATTGCGATTCATTTATTTCATTCTTCAAATATATAATATAATTGTAATTGGTATGCATATATAGAAAATTATGGAAATGATACTATAACATCAAACAAACGTAAAACTGTTATTTTATTAACTTTCAGACAACATATAATATTCATCTCAACTATTTGTAAAACAAGAACACCAGATCATATATGCGGTCTGATATGTAATGAGATGGCATGGAAATAGACGACAGATAGGTATTCATTCAGACAACGGAGCATATCTGTCGTCTGATTCATTATTTCTCATAGCGTATAATCGTCCTGAGCTTAAATTGATAGCGAATGACCAAATTTTAAACGTCTTGCTTGGTACAAGTTGGAAAATAAGCGTCGACAAAAACTATTAGAGTGGGTTCAAACTTTGAGGTTTTTTAATAGAATTTCTTCCAACACAAGAATATTTTCCGCTATGAAGGATCTTCAACTGTCGGGATTGAAGAATGATGATTGTCATGTTTATTTAGAGACTCTTTTCCCAATAGTATTCAACGAGATTTTGTCGTCGAAGGTGTGGATGCCTGTTACTAAACTTAGTTTGTTCTACAAAGAGTTGTGCTCAACCACACTTAATAAAAGTAATTTGAAAAAATTGGAAATAGATATACTCAAATTATTATGCAAATTAGAGAAAATATTTCCTCTTAGAATATTCAACTACATGAAACATCTACCCATACATCTGCCAACTGAAGCTTTAATGCAAGGACAGGTGCAATAAGGATGGATCTACCCTTTTAAGAGGCACATAAAATACAATTAGGAGTTATATATTCCTTTTCGAAATCAAATAGTAAATGTATAATCGATAATTTTTTGATATAAAGGTACGTGGGTCACCTTAAAAAAAGGTGAAACGAAAAGCACGCGTTAAAGGTTCAATATGTCAAGCACACATCGTTGAAGAAGCATCCATATTTTTTAGTTATTATTTTGAAGATGATGTTAAGCTGAATTCTAACACTCATCCTTGTAATGATGATGATACATACGAGTCATCTGACATTTCTTTTTTCATTTTTCCCAATAGCAGACGTTCATCGGCTAAATGGAAGTTTTCAAACAGTTAAAGAGTTTATCATAGCTTGAACAATGGTGCTTCTAAATTGTAAAGTATTATCAAATCTTATTAGGAAACACAATATCTATTTATTTACTGTCAATAACGTGTTATATTGCATAATCATGTATATCTTAACAATATTTTTTGTTTAACAGTTGATTTGAACAACAAAATCCAAGGGTTCAACCTAGTAAAGGATTTTAGACTTGGTTTTAGAAATATATAAGCGCATATATATATATATATAATTATTGAATGAATTTAGTATGAATCAGTTTAACTATTATGTACATTGATATGTGTTACTTTAATGCAATGGGTTTTTGATAATGAAATCAGTGAGATTTGTTATAAACCTCTTGCGTTTGGTCCAATGATGAAATGTAGAAAATGCCCAATTCTCCACATAAATTGATTTAAATTTCACACAAAGGAGTTTCGAGCCAGTGAAACAACTTACAATAGTGGGGTATATGTTAAAGGTGATGGACATGGTGATGATTTAAAAGATTATTATAGAGTGTTACAAGAAATAATTGAACTTGCTTAGTCTACAATACCGGAGCTTAAAACATTTTTATTCAAGTGCGATTGGTTTGATACTACTCCTAATACAGGAGTACGCCATATCCATCAAGATAATCCTATTACTGAGGTAAATCATAAAAGATGATATAAAGGAAACGATCCATTGGTGTTAGCAATCTAAGCAACACAAGTTTATTATTCGCTTTATCCTACCATGAACAACAACAAAGACGACTGGTGGACTGCCATTAAACAAAACTTAGATGGTCATTCAAGGGGGATATGATCATAACCGATTAACAACCATACAAAATGATCCAGGATGACAATGAAGTACTCCAAATAATAGAAATGTTGATGATATAGGTACACTTAACAATAAATTATTTAACGGAGTTGAATTAGATGAAGATATCGAGATTGATGATGATGATGATGTCGAAGTAAATGAACATGAGTATACTGATGATATTGTAAATGGTGTTGATAATTGGTAGCTTATGTATAATTTATTGAAAGACTGTTTTCTCTATTTGTGTTGCAAGGTCTATCATATAAAGATGGAATTATTACTCCTTATTATATTGTATGCATCTATACCTTTATTATTATAACAGATATGTCTAGTCGACACAACCATGGTGGCTCATCATTAGGTCATGGTGGCTCATAACAGCATGATGGAGGCGACGCACATTTGATGTCGCAATTAGTTCAGAGTGTTGATGTTCTTGTTGCTTCTGTGGATGGTACTGGTCCATCCACTCATGTGTCTGAGACGGACTCTTCCACATTCGTGTCTTGACTTGATATCTTCCCTAGAGAGCGAGGATCGGGGTGAATAATTACATACACTCACATACACATACATACATATACACACACACATCAGATACATACATATACACATACACACATGTATACATACACTCACACTCACATACACATGTACATATGCATATCCTAATTTCAGCAGCGGCACCGCATCTGATGCCATTCGTGATGGCTTGCTGCACGGTTCACGAGGTTCTGGCCTACATTTGGTGGTATTTCTAGTGAAATAAAGAAGGTCATGTTCAAAGAATTAATGGTAAAATAATTTTATTACATAACACACTATATAAATATGTAATCATTTTGTGCCTAATATATTCAATTTGCATTTGCAAAGGAAATTCTCTTGGTAAGAGGGCGTTCACGAAGAGCAAGTGCATAGGGCTTGGTCGACCATAGTGTCCATAAAATACAGTGAGTGGACGTATGGTATGCGTAGGAGTGGCAAGAAGCATCCAGCCCTTGCCCAGGAGATATACAAGCAACTTTTGCAGTATTGGAGACAAAAAAATTCAAGAAAATATCGAAATAGGATTCTAACAACAGGAACATAAATCTAGGCTGCATATCGGTGGCTCCAAATCATACATAGATCATCGTAACGATCTAGTACATATTTATTTGTTAAATTTATTTAACATTTTAAATAAATTAAAGTAGACTTATATGATTGTGTACTTAATTCAAATTTCAGTATGAAGAGCAACACAGTGAGCCTTCATCTTGGCAACTCTTTTGTAGGACTTAAAGGATTGAGTCATTGGATGGGTCCACCGCCAATAGCTGAGCAGATGATGCTTCCACTAAGTTTGCGGTATGTATACGTGGATGTAAATAATATTTACATATATATACACATGTATAAAATTCCGATGATTACGTAAAATGGATAATAGGCAGAATATTGGGTTATGATTGAGGGGCTTCAAATTTAACGTGTGGAGATAACAAGAGAAGCAGACAAAAATGTATTCCATGCACTCACTAGAGCTACTACAAAATAGGCAGATCGTAAGCCCAACTATGGCAATATTCTGAGGGTACGTAATAGCTTAAACATTCGTCATATCCATAATATGATTTTATATATATGTGTGTATGTATACAAAACCATATACATATTTATTTATTAATTTATTTATTTATGTATGGTATACTGTATGTATGTATACATTGATTTTAAATCCCAAGAACCACATGTAGGTTGTATGTATCCTAAAAATCATCATTTTAAAAATAAATTAAGTTTGAGTTAAAATATATAAGTTAAGTAACTCGATAAATTAAATAAATATATAGTCAGGTTAAATTATAGATTTTTTGTCAATAGATTAAACAAGTTTTTTTTAAAACACATAATAAATTACATAAATATATAAGTTAAATTACTCAATTAATTAAATAAATGTATATATAATTGAGTTAAATTATAAATTTTGTTTCAATAAATTAAACAAGAGTATGTTGTATAAGTTAAATCACTCAATAAATTATATATATATAGGTTAAATTATAAATTTTGTTTCAGTAAATTATACAAGAGTTTATTCGAGTTACATTATTGAATTTTTTTTAAATCACACAATAAATTAAACAAGTATGTAAGTTAAATCACTCAATTAATTAAACAAATGTATATATAATTAAATTATATTATAAATTTTGTTTCAATAAATTAAACATGATATTTTTTTTAAATCACACAATAAATTAAACAAATATATAAGTTAAATCACTCAATTAATGAAATAAATATATGATTAACGCAAATTCAAAAATTTTGTTTCAATAAATACAACAGTGGAAATAAAAAATTACTCGTTATTAATAAACAAATTTGGTTAAAATGTGAAGATCATCATTAGACAAAGATGCTACAATTAATAACGCTGTAGAAGAAGAAAACCGACAATTGAAGTCACACCTCGGTAAGCTAGAGAAGAAGCTCGAATTGCTTAAGGATGCATTTTTACAACACTTTTTAGATGTGGACATTTCTGGTAATGGTGACGGAGATGGTGATAGTGGGCATTGTTCGGAGGAGTGGGGAGAATTTGTATTGTTATTGTTTGGATGTTTGATTTGTACATATTGTGCTGATAGTACATGGATATTTGGTTTGTTCTTTGATGGTATTGGCTGGATATTTTGTTTGCATTGTGATGATATTATTTGGATATTATGGTATTGTGATATTATAATGCTGGGTAATATGTATTGTATTGTGATGGTACTGAGATTATACTGTAATGATATTTTTTTCGTATTATAATGATAATGGAATGAATATATATTGTATATATTTGAATATGTGATTGAGCTTAGAAATGCACCAAAAATGGTGCAAATTTATTTCAGCTGGGGCGTCGAAAAATCCAAATTTGACAATTTGGTTAGGTGTCAACAAGGCGTTGATTAGTCGTCGGTTAAGCATCGAAAATCTGAATTTGATAATTTGGCTAGACGTCGAAGAGGCATCGACAAGTGTTAGTAGGATGTCGAAAAATCCAAGTTACACAATTTCAATTGTAGTCAGCTAGGCGTCGGTAAGTCACCGAAAGTTGGTGTCGATTAGATGTCGAAAGAAGACGTCGGTAAGGTGTCGATAAATACTCTACGCAAGTCGTCTATAAGATGTTGGAAAAAAATTTCCAATCATAAATTTAACAAAGCGTTGTAGGACATCGAAAAGGCGTCAATAAGTCATTTATCGACGCCCCATCGACGCCAATCTATCGTCGGTATTGTGTTGTGTTTTTGTGGCGTTTATACAAATATAAAAATCATAACTTACATGACAAAAATTACATACTTAAAATTAATAAATTTAGTAGATAACTCAATTATTATAACAAATTTACACATAATAAATTCAATCTTTTAAAAATATTTATATTTTTTTTCTTAAACATGTCGTGTGCAATGCACAGGTTACACATTACTAATTAGGTATTAATAAATTCAATATTTTTAAAAAAAATTCAAACATGTCGTGTGCAATGGTTACACACCGCTAATTGGATATAATGGAATTGAAAGTAGCTATGGAGTGTAGGATAACATAAAAACTTCCTAAAATAGCCAAAGATCAAATTTTTAAGCATTCTCGATCAATGCACTCGTCACTTGAATAGCTCTTACTCCATTCTCAATGGGAAACTTCAACATCAAACCCCACATAACAAGTACTATTCTAAAATTAGCAAGGGCCGATCGGTCCAGAAAAGCATTATAAGCTGAGAATTCATCGACCACCACAAAAGTCTGAACCAATACTCTCTTGTGGTCTCCCTCACCCAATTCTACAGACAAGTCAATACATCCAACATGATCGTTAGCATTTTCGATAAATCCTCAGATGTGAGATTTACATAACTTTATATCGTTCGGACTGATCTTCATCTAACTGAAGGTTTTCTTGAATACGATGTTAACTAGGCTTCCAAAGTCAATTAAAATTGGATGCACTATTGTCGGCCAAATCACGGTTGTAATCACCATGGGATCAAGCGTTGGCGCTTCGTCCTCATCTGAATCTCTATTTTGGAAAATGATGTCATCTTTCATTGTTCTCTGTCATTTCGTCGAAGCTCCATCTTAGATAGAGAAATAAATTCTTGATGCACATGTTTCATCGAACCATCATACCTCTCCATTTCATTCTAGCTTCTTTTCATTGGATACGGCCTCATAATATGGTATTTATAACAATCCTTCTCTCAGACTGCATTGGTCCCTCTTCACTGCACCCAAGTTGATCCCTTTGGGTATTTTGCCCTTGGGGTCTATCATTCACATGTCCACTAGCCTAAGGATTCCTCGCATATAGTTGTAGTTTTTTCTTTCGAATCAAATCTTTAATCACATCCCTTAAATGACGACACTCATTGGTATTGTGCTCACGAATCTCGTGGAAGTGATAATACTTCCCCAAGCTCTATTCTGCTTTAGTTGCCTCCATACGAGGTGGCTTCTTATAATTCTCAGTACCTTGCATGGAAAGGTAGATGTTTTCAACAATATCATTCAAGGGAGTGCAGTCTCCCTTTCTAATGTACCTTGTGCACTTCTTGGTGTTATGCTTATTCCCGCCAATGCCTTGGTTTTTCCACTTTGCTTGTTGTTCCCAACAATTGTCGTAAAGTTTCAGATGCTCACTGGTTTTCTTAATAGCAAAGTTGCTTTATACTACTTCATTTGATAGGCTGCCACCAATTTTTCTTTCAACCAGGTCTGCCTCTTCCAAGCGCAAAAACTGGGATGCCTTACAGTAAAATTCTTTCATAGTAGGTGGCTGCTTTCTCTTAAGTCATCTACCAAAGTCGGTGTCAGGGTGAACCTCCTAGATCAATGCCACAAGACAATATCTTCCTTTGAATTCCTTATTTTATTTAGAGCAGTGTTGAATCATTTCAAGAAATCCTTAAGAGTCTCTCCAGAACTCTAATGGACGTTCGACAAGGACTTGCACCCTTTGGTTGAGCGGTATGGAGTCTGAACTGCAACATAAATATCCCTGCTCATTGATTAAAACAGGATATGGACCTCGGCGCAAGCCGAGTGAAAAACATCGCGGCTACCCATTTAAGAATAATGGGAAGCACCTGCACCTTACCGCATCGGTGGCACAGACACCATCCATGTGCCATTCATACTTCAGTAAATTCTATCTTGGGTCTACCGTTTCATTATAAGATAGCATCGTCGACATCACAAACTTTTTGGAATAACTCTCCTGCAATATATTATCAATGAACGGGGTCCGACTCGGTGATGAACCTCACCCATCATTACTCTATGTTAATTTTCATTCAGCAGTCTCCTCCCCATATCTTTAATATAATCTTTGCTGGTTTGGGTAGTTGGACGAAAACCATCAGGAATAGCCCCAAATGTTTGATTTTGCAAATGCTCTCGGTTAGTTGCATGATGTCTAGGCTCCCCTGTATCTAAGATAGCCTTTGTGGTTATGGGACAGCAAAGAAAAGCTTTTCTTTATTTTTTTAAAGATGGCATTCTGACTATCAAGCATCTTCTTGTTCATCTCAGCCATCATTTTATCCAGTTTAGCTTTTGTCACAATCTCCAACGGGGAAGAAGGACTTGGCAAAGCATGTGTTGGTTGCATTATCTCTTCCTTATGCTGAGAAGCTTCATTTTCTTCAACAATAGCTCTAGATCTCATGTAAGCTCCCTTAGGGGCCATATTTGTCAAATCTGATCTGGATTCTTCTTCAAATCCAAGTAATTTTAGATATACAACAACAAACTTCTAGGTCTAACTTCTGAATGCTCGAAATACAAAGTTCTAAGCTAATTCTTCACTTGAGAATCTTGCTTCTCGATGAAAGCACTAAAAATGTTGGATCAAAAAGTGATGCAATACCCCAAATTAATCAAAAGTGAGAATATATATAGCAAAAGTGAGTTATATAAGCAAGAACAAACAAACTTGTATAGTGGTTCGGCCTCAAATCACTGCCTACGTCCACTTTAATTTTATTGCTTAAGATTTGACACGAATACAAACAATTTACAATGTTTTAAGTCAAAAAAACAATGCAAATTCTGGTTTGACGACAAATTCATGATGAATTAGATCTAAGGGGAGAGTTGAGTTCAAGATCAAAAGTTCAAAGTGCAAAAGTCCTTTTCTTGTCCCAGTACCATTTGTATTTATAGTCGAAATCATCCAACATAGTCGCTAGCTCACGAAATTCCAGATAAAAATTTAGATCCACATGAATAAGATGGAGAACGCGTGTTTTCCCTAAACAAAATTATGTCGCTACCGACCAAAATATGGTTTGTACCGAGCATAATTGCTTTATATCGAAACACTTTTCTTCTCATGCTTGTCCATATTCTGAAGTTTCTAAGTTTAATTGTCAAAGTCGCTCCATCAAATCATGTTCGTACTGAATTGTTAATTGTCTCATATCAAACTTGCCTTTTTCTACGAAGTACATGAGTAGTTCACTTAACTATTCAGTGGTGGGTCTCATATCGAACTTGCCTTTTTCAAGCATCTTACCAAGTTCTTAATCTATTTTATTTTTATCTTCTATTTTATTTTCGTCTTGAAGTCTAGATTCATTTAGAAGTTGCTATGTTTAAACGCTCAATTAAACAAACTCGTTCATCACTCTCAGAAAGTTTCTAGATTTTCAATTTCTTTCAATAATAGTTTGTTCTCTAACACTAACATTTGAAGACCTATGTTTTATAACGATATTTTGGACATCTTTCTTTGAGGCTTTTACTTTCTAATGCGGTTCTCTCTATTAAAAAAAACTTATTGGGTCGGTCGCAATATTTGAACATACAAGTATTGAAAGTTGCCGTGGAAACAAGTGTGGGGTAAAATACAATATTTCCTAAAATAGTAAGTACGCTTTCCTAAAATACAATACTCCTAAAATACAATACTTTCCATACTTCCCAATTCGATAAACTCGGACTTAACCAGTTTCACTTTATATATAACACACCCAAACCATCCAACTTCGTATAAATTTCTCAAACCACCATCTTCACAAACAACAATGTTCATATCCAGCAGAAGCTTACGCACTTCAATCCAACTCCACCCTCTCCAAATCACGCCAGAAGGCCAAATGATCATCAAACTCAGCAATTGGCGGATGCTTGATGACGGCCATTACTTGATTCGTCTGCAAGCAAAGATATCGCCTCCTCCTCCTCGTCCTTCTTCTTCCATCTCCGTTCGTTTCAAACTTGAAGACAACACCAAAGTAATAACATCTCTTTCCCAAACAGAAAATTACCGGTCTTTTGATTGTCCCCTTAGCAGCAAACCATTTGTGTGTACCTTCACTACCGAAGCTTCAGGCTTCCGCCCTCTGAAGATCGAAACCAACGATTATCCAGTGAAAAGAGAGGATCTTGGGTTCTTTGAAGAGGTGCTCAACTGCTTTGTCGCTAAAATTTCACATAGTTTGCGCATTCGGTGCAGTATAGATATAGAAGCTACAGCGTTCATAAGGAGAGTCTTATGGTACGAAGAAGCGAGGGATATAATCAGAGAGATTGAAGGTGAAGGCGTGAAGAAGGGAAGCGGTGAACCGGGCGATGAGTGCGGTAATTGTGCAGTGTGTTTGGACGTGGTTCGGCTGGGCTGGTTCGATGGTATGAGGTTGCCTTGCAGGCATGTCTTTCATTTTAACTGTATTTCTTCCTGGTTCCAATTGAAAGATTCCTGTCCTTTGTGCCGAAGGCCTTTTATCTGACTTATTGATGCAAGGTGGTAGATGTTGGTTTTGTAATAAGCATTAGTTTTACCGTTAATTGGTAGATGTAATAATGAAACGAAACGTTAATGATTCTGCTTCAGTTAATGTTTTAATGATTTGGTTGTTTCCAATTATATCAATCCTTTTCCTTTTAGTCACTGACTAAGCAATTGTTCAGTTCTTAATTTAATTCATAATATATTGTAAGATAATGAATTGCTACTCATTATCAAAGGTTTTGTAAGCTAATAGTATAAAAACGTATAAATATTTTGATACCTTCTGCCACATGAGCCTAAAATCATTCTTTTTCCCAATCAAAAACTAAATGTATATACTTCCCTTGTCAGAGCATGTACCATTCTAATGTACTATTGTTCACTATTCACCTATTAATAAATTTTCGTTGTACTGCTACTGAGTATTTAAACCTACATATAATCAAAAACTTCATTTTAAGAGGGAACATATAAGAGAAATTTCAAATAAAGAGTTACTGCCTTAATTTGATGATATATTATAAACAACTTATAAATGCGTGAACATGAACACCAGATTCTGCATGATTATCTCATCCTAAGTTGGAACACTTATCCTGTGTGTGTATTATATTAGACTATAATTCACCACAGTAGTAAATCTAAATTCAGTGTTATTCAAATTTGCAGGCTTACATTTGAAGAGGATTTCTACATATTCTTTAGACAATCAGGCTCACCACATGTCACCTTCATACATTCCAGAATAAGTGAACATGTAATGCTAGTTGCATGCTATTTAGATGTTGGTTTTGTGATAAACATTAGTTTTACTGTTAATTGGTATATGTAATGAAATGAATCATTAATGATCTTGTTTTAGTTAATGCTTTCATGATCTGGTTATTTCCAGTTATATATATCCATCCTTTTCCCTTTAGTTTCCTGTACAATATGTGCTTATGGATGAGATCAATTTTTGGTTAACATGATACCAAGGATAATATTTATTGTCAATCATATCATCTATCTAAAAGGTTTGAAGGAAAAAAAAAAGATAATTTTTAGAAGGGAATTTAACTTAAAAGAGCTTTTCCACGTAGAAGAATATAAGTTTATAGGACAATGCTTAACAATAAGTAGTTTAGTGATAAAAGATTTAAAAAAATATATATTTTACATAAAAACGGTAAACGAAAAGAATGAGTTTTTTTAGTGGTAGAAAAGGGAACTTTTTTTGTTTCGAATTACACAGCAACTCTTCCAAAAACAGGTTTAGTAGTCATTGCTTTTTTTAATTTCAATCAAAACAGATAAAACCGAAACTTTTTGTTGTGAAAACAACAATTGTTTCTAGTTTTTTGAATTCCAAATATATGTGCTTTTGCAAATAAAATTTATAACTTTTTAAAAAAAATTGGTCTATTAACCTACGGTTGAGTGGATTTGATTTTCTGGAAAAAAAACGTAGAAACCATTTTGAAAGGATAATTTAAAACATGTTTTGAAGAATGATATTTCGTGTATAATATAAAAGCATATCACAGAGTTATCTAGAATATTCTACATTTTCCAAAGCTCACAATGGAAGGAGTAAAATATAATAATTAATAATACAATAATATTAGACGAACACTATAAGACGGTATCAAATATACTTAACTTACATTTCTCTACCACCGAGTAATACAAATAGCCTAATGTCTGGGAATATCTGAGATAAAATAGTAGATAGCTAGTCGACAAATAAATGCACGTCTCTATCGCACCATCGCGCCTCCAAGTCACCACCGGCCCTCTCTATCGACCTATCATAGTATAACTAAAAAGAAGAAAATGATAGAGGGTGGTTAGACATACACCTAGTGAGTGAAATACATCACGTAAGTGTATAATACTAATAAGCATGAAAACCATATTTTAACCCGTGTCACCTACATCCAACAAAGTCAGCTAAAACATAATCTAGTGCCATAGTGAAAACATAGGATAAGGTCTCACTAAAATCTAACTCAAATCTAATCGTATACACTCGTTCGAATCCAAAGTCCTAACTCGCATGCCAAAGACTGACAGCAACATGATTGAGCTCAAAGTTCCAACTCATTATTGTCGAAAACATATGTGACTCACTATTGAGTAACTATATGTCTCAGCCCACTATCGTCAAATTGTAAGCGACTCGCTGTTGGGAACTACATGTCCCAGCCCACTATCGCCAAAATCATGAACGACTTGCTATTGAGGAATGCTATTTCTCAGCTCGCTATCGTCAAATCATAAGCGACTCGCTACCGAGAGACACAATATCTCAGCTCACTATCGCCAATCATAAGCGACTCGATACTGGGAAATTGCATGCCCTGGCCCACTGTCATCAAATCGTAAGCAACTCACTAAGGAACAAGGTGTATCAGCCTACTACTGTCCAATCATAAGCGACTCACCATTGAGAAACAACATGTCTCGACCCATTATCGCCATACCGAACAATGTATAATGAATCTACTAAACAATCTACCTATTATTCGTCTTAAGGGCAGCAAAGAAAGTAAAGATTAATTGACTGAGATCAATTACATAAAAATGAAACCAAATAAGGCATTCACATTGTGGGAATCAGCTCCTTAGATCTTTTGTCGTCCAAGGACCAGGTTTTCGTCTCGTCATGACCTTGTATTGGATTCTCGATACAGAAAAGATACTTTGGGACGGATGTAAAGCTAAGCAAATTGCTTTGAAATTTGATCGTTATCAAGGGCTTTTTGGACACTCTCACAAACCTTCCTTTTTTCTTTTCAATTTCTCGATGCTTTTTTTTTACAATGAACAATTAGAGCGGGAATTTTTCAGAAGTGTCTCAAAACAAAGTAAACAACATATCAAAACATTCACCGTCTCATCGCGATCCTAATGCAATGAACTGCGCATGAGACGAAGGTCGTATGTGGGAGTTATAAGCGTTTAAGTGTATGAGCAAATCATAATTTAATTAATTTATAATTTTATTTTCATATTTTCCAAATACCGTATACTATATATGTCTTTCCCCCTCAAGCTGCTATAGAACTCCCAAATTCCCGTCATCCTGTATAGCTGCCATCTATTACCCTCGCCACCACCGCTGCCATCACCTATAAGCCAATCGACCACCACTGTTGTGCTCCTCGAACCTGTAACGACCTGCCTTTCCAACTCCCAAATGTCGGCACTAATACGTTCATGGTATTCATGTGTCGAGAATCCAAGTGCCGGAAGGATAGATTGTTAGGGTAAAAAAAAGCATAAAAAATGAATAAGAAAGAAGAGAACAAAACATATGAATCTCATAGCGGAAAGATAACATATAATATCAAAGAGACAGTACAAACTGTCACTCTAAGATATATAGCATTCAAGAGTTACAATCCTAAGTATTATCACCATTCTAAACAGTTATAACAGTCTGTTCACAAATGCTGATATATACATTATAGTAGTGTGGTGGAAATAAAATACTACGGTAAGTGGAGGCATCCAATTCGTCTCCTGAATCTCCAAAGAATATCAACGAAAACTTGCATTTTTGAAAGAGCACCTAAGAAATTAAGGGAAAGATAAAACCACGAGTCAGACATAAGTTTGGTATAAAAAACTCAGGAAATATATGATCAGCATATAACAGTATCTTTCGAGACCACCTGAATCACCGGAATGATTTTCCCCTCAAAAGAACCAAAATCATCTCGAACATAAATCTAAAAATAGCTCTGCTTCTTTCATCTCACAGCACAACAATATTAGAAGTATAACTAAAAGCGCTTGGGTACGTTGTACGTTCGCATATAGATTTCCGTCGAGGTCCCTTCAGTACATCAAGGTCGGCCTCTTGACAAGTGTCAGAAGCTACCTTACAAGCGTCGTATACCTCTAAGTAGAATATAACAATAAGATAAACATAGCTTGTCCATGCCCGAACACGTAATTCCGAATACATTCAACTCTAGATGCTAACCAATCGAAAGCATCTCTAGATATGGAGTTGATGTACCTTTTGGGTTAGTTAAACCTTTTAGCTATGCATCCTCCTCTATTTTTTTGTCATTTCTGACGATGAAGTCACGTTCAGTCTCTCATCACACAAGTCTCCATCACTCAAACAGATCTCGAACCTCTCCATGGATTCCAGCATATCGAACAATTCACGAACCTCTCCATGGATTCCAGCATAAGTCATCTAATGAATTTTATCTGGGCTATGCCACTACCACTCAGGCACTCTACATAGCATACAAACAAATCTTTTTCATATAAAAAACTCATATCAAAATCTATATCACCCAAAACTACTCTATAGCAAACTACTCTGCATTTTATCTAAAATTTCTTTAAAGAAAATTTAGAACTAAACTCCCATGTTTTTATCTCAAACCATTAAAATAATAATATATACATATATTAATTATATATCAAATCATACTTTTGGGATTAAATCAAAATAACTTTCAAAGTGATATCAAATACTTTGTTTCATAGCACTAAGTATCATGTTCTCAATTTATAAACCAATTTCACAAATATGTACTTTAAAATCCATAAAACACATACATAGACACACACACACACACACACACATATATATATATATATATATCGAGTAACACCAAAATGATACTAAGGAAACGGGTCCTACCAAGTCGTAGCATATATTCCCTTACTAAGAAGGGTAATACTCAAGAGAAGTGTTTACCAACCGAACAAGTTTCTTGCCTATTTTCAGTCACTTTCGAGCCACTCGAACTAGATAACATAAAAATACTCTGATTCTGGATTGACTCATCAATTCTATGGGAAACCTCGAACTCGAGCGAATCTTAAAACCCTTTTCAAAATATTGGTATTCACAAATACTTTCAAATAATGATGTTACTATTTTCTCCAAAATCTTGAAACCATTTCCAAAGACACTGGGTTTAAGTTCTCATATAAACCATATTTTGCAAACTATACTTAGAAAATTTATACTAAACCTTCTAAACTTCATAATTTCATTAGATTAAACTTCTAACCCAACCTTATCACTAAATGCCTTATAGTCAAACCATGAAACTTAATTCAAAAGGTGTTCATTCTAATGCACCAACAAACATTTCCTACCCAACCACAAACTGGTCGAGCACAAATCAACAATCAATAGACAATAATAATTGCACATAAATAGGTCGAGCATGACTAATCAATATACAAATGATAAAAATGCTCATAAACTAGTCGAGCATGACTAATCAATCTATAAAAGATAATAATGCTCATAAAATGGTCGAACGTAACTAATCAATCTACAATGATAATAATACTCATAAGCTAGTTGAGCAAGGCTAATCACCCATAAGCCTACATCTCTCTTCATGCCTTCCCAGAAGAAACTTCTTTTCATGTCCGAATACATTTTAGTTTCTCCCGGATGAATGGTGAACTTTGAACGATGGCATTCTCCAAGAACTTCCTTCCTAATGTTTCCCACATTCGGAACGCATAGTCTTCCTTTCTTCCTTAACCACCCATTCTGGCCATGTCTGAAATCTTTCAAGTCATCGCTCTCTGTTCCATCCCTTAACTTTCTGATCCACTCAACTAATAATGGATCCTCCTTCTTCTTAGAAGCAATATTTTCGATCATCACTGGTCGAACTTCTAAACATGGCAACATAGCGGTTTCCTTACTAGATCTAGCTTCAGATTTCCACTGTATTCTACATGTAGTCAATGCTCTAAATCTTTTCACTCAACTATCATTGCCAATACTGCATATTGATTGTTTTTTGCTAAGTGCATCCGCAATCTTATTTCCTTTTCCTGGTGTGTACTCAATACCAAAGTCATAAGCAGCTAAAAACTCTAGCCATCTTTGTTGCTTCATATTCAACTCCTTCTGAATAGATACTTCAATGACTTATGATCCGTATACAACTCGAATCTTTCTCCCAAAAGGTAATGTCTCCACACCTTCATTGCAAAAATTACCGCAGCCAATTCCAAATCTTGAGTGTGATATCTAACCTCATGGGGTCCAAGCTATCGAGAAGCATAGGCAATCACTTTACCTCTTTACATTAACACAGCTCCTAACCCTATTCCACATGCATATGTGTACACTAGTAAATCCTGATTTCCCTCTGGAACAAATAACACAGGTGCATTCGTCAATAAGTGTTTTAGTTTCTGGAATGCCTCCTCGCACTTATTAGTCCAGACAAACTTCACACCTTTCCGAGTTAGCTTAGTCATCAGTGGCGCTATCCGTGAAAAATCCTTAATGAATCTCCGATAATAACCAGTTAATCCAAGAAAACTCTTTATCTCAGTCACTGTCTCGGGTCTCTTCCAACTATTCACTACCTCGATCTTAGCTGGATCTATAGATAACTTTTTCTTTGAGACTACATGACCAAGAAACTTCACTTCCTTCTTCCAGAAATGACACTTCGAAAATTTCGCTTTCAGTTGATGCTGTCTCAACATCTCAAGCACCACTCTAAGATGAACTTCATGCTCTCTTTCATCTTTAGAGTATACCAGAATATCATCTATGAAAACCAATACGAACCTATCCAAGAGCTCTCAGAAAACTCGGTTCATCAAATCTACAAAGAATGCTGGCACATTAGTTAGTCCGAACGACATTACTAACTATTCGTACGATCCATATCTGGTTATAAACGCCGTCAAAGGAATACTATCCCATCCACTCTAAGCTAATGGAACTGCAACGACCCAGTTTTGCAGTCGCCTAAATTTTGAATATTTAATTAAATTTAAATATTGAAAAATAAATATTATAAGTTAAATCAGTTAATTAATTGAATCCGCGATTTAATAAGAATGAAAATGAATTATAAAGTTGTTTCAAATCCTATTTGAATTAATGTTAGTAAACTTTTAAAATTGAATTAAAAGTTAATTTATAGAAATTGGAAATTTTAATATTTAATTAACGTGTAAAAATAACCATTTTTGACACCGTCTTGGATTTCGATGAAACCAGTTTCATTGGATCCATAATAGTGAATTATTATAGGATTTCAAATTTCGTATCAATCGGACTTACGGTTTGGTCGTGCAAAGCTGAAACGCCTAGAAATTTATTTAAGTAAATTTAATTAAAATAATTCGATTTGAAAACCTATTTTCCAAATACAATGGAATTAGCCTCCGATATATATTTCATTGTGTTTGGAATAGGGGTAAAACGTTATAAACGCCAGGTGACATGCTTCGTTTGGAGTCCGGGATTATTTTGAGTGAATAGTGATTTATATTTGCCTATAAACATAGGACTAAATTTGCCAAACCCTAGTTTTCTAGGTCTAACCGCCACTTCTAATTTCTATGGCCAGAAATATTCGATTCTTTCTCCTCCATTTTCTCACAATCCATCGACTTTCATGAGAAACTCTCAACTATAATATTTTAGAGCTCGACGAGAGCTACGAATCCAATAGTCAAGATCGTCTAAGGAGAAGCGGATCGACGACAAATTGGCCACAAAGGGATGGCGTTCATGCACGGTTTTCTAGGCCTATATGGGGCCGAGCACTTCAGCATTGCAGGTGCTGGTGAGTGGTGGAACAGGCTTTCGAACGGCGGCGTTCGATGGTGTTCACGGCGAGGAAGGAGCGAGCGGCGATCAACTTCGTGGTCGCGTATTGGGTTCGACTTGGGGTTTTCGAATGGCGGAGAAGGAATAGACATGAGCGGCCAGATCTTGGATCAAGGAAAATCAACGGCCAATGTTTTTAAGGTTAAATAAAAAAAGAATTTGTAAATTTATTATATAATTCGTGTAAACTTTAAAAATTCATATTTTTGTCATACGAGGTCGAAATTGGATGAAACAAATTACGTTGGGTTCGTATTATCGAGTAATACATTTTAGAGCTAGATTAGGATTTATTGGATCTAGTGAAAATTTTGGTTAAAATTAAACGCTCGTTTAATTTTAATCGAAATAAATCGCTGCAATGGCCAAAGCAAGCAAAGTGAGTAAAACTCACTCTCTCTGTCTCGCTTATATTTTTATATAAGTGAGAATAAATTTTATTTATGATGATTGATGATTGTTTAAATGAGATATGATATATTATATATATATTAGTTGGTTTGGATATATTCCCGCATATTTTAGCGGATGAGACCCTATACGTTCCCGCGTATGAGCGGACGACCCTTTGTACGCGCGTCTGCCTCGAAGCAGACATTTACATATTTTCTCATATGTATATTTGTTGCAGGTGACAGGTTGGAGGGATCCAACTGGATTCCTAACCAGTGTTGATTTTTATTTATAGATATTGTTATATATGCTATTATCATGTGATATATGATGTTTGGATGCCATGATTGATATGATTGATGAATCCCTTTATCTAGTACTTTTGCAACATTGGGCTATATTTTAGAATTTAAAATATTAAAACGATGATTTCAAATTAAAAAGGGATTTCAAAGTGATTTTGAATATATATGTTTTAATAAATTTTGAATTGTTAAAGGAATGGATTTATTCTAAATAAATAAAAAGTTATAATTTTTATGTTATAAAAACTATGGTTTTGTGAAATATACTTAAATATGATTTTTGAAATATGGAGATAACTATTTTGTAAAATAAGTTAAATTGGGATTTTGAATTTATTATAAATGGTTTATTTATAAGATTTATAAAATTGATTATTTTATAAATAAAAAGTAATGGAATTATAAACAAGTTTTGTAAGTGTTAAAATGAAGTTATAATTGAATCTTATAAGTAAATAAGATTTATAAATTTATGAAGTTATAAAAAGAATGAATTTGTAAATAAAGATATTTATAAGTAAATTAGCTTATAATGGGATTTTGATTATAAATGAGATAAACGGGAAATTGGTTAATAAAGAGATTTTATAAATGGAAGTTTTTATAAAATAGAAATGTGAATTATAAACACTGTTTTATAAATGTGAAATCAATTTAATTTGATAAGCTAAATATGGATTTTTATAAAAGGAATTATATTCACGATTTTGGATAGTGAATAATCCTTTAAATTAAAAGTGTAGAAGTAATGAATTTGGTAAGAGAATTATATTCACGATTTTGGACAGTGAATAATCCTTTAAATTAAACGTGTAAAAGTAATGAATAGAGAATTATATTCATGATTTTGGACAGTGAATAATGCTTTAAATAAAATGAATGTTTTGGACAGTGATATTATAAAAAGGAATTTAAATGGTTTGAAAATAAAATGAGTTGTAAATTTACTTATTACTAAAATAAGTATATGAAAATATTTTCCAAATATCCAATAAGTGAAATGGTTTTGAATATTATCTTTTAAAGATATTTTGAAGTGAATAATTGGAAAGTGATTTGATTTATAAAAGATTAATAAATCAGGCCTAGCGACTACTTATGTGCTAGATTTTGTTTGTTGCTTTGATAGTTAAATAACCGACTATCAAATTTGGTCATTTTAGTTTCTCGACTTGATGTAGAAACTAATTAATCGTACACTTAGTACGTAACTGACTGTGTAGGCTTGATTATCGTTTGTGTGAGAATGTTGATTCGTGTAGTGCGGAGTGATTACTCCAATCTATCTAGCTTCCTTCTTGGCCGAAGGATAGCAAGTTGAAAGTTAGAGACATGATAAGTCTATGAGACTTAGTTTCTCTGTGAGGTTGAGAAATGCTTATGCGTTGTTAGTGCGAAGAGACCGGGATCAGATTTATCTGGAAACCACTTCGGACCAATATATATGCAACGATTGTGCAGGTTAATATTAATAATATATTTAATAAATAAATAGAATAATATGACTAAATAGATAAAATGACGACAATTTTGGGTATTCACTTAATTTTATTAGGTATAGGTGCTTTTCTTTTAGTATTCAAGGCTCTTTATTTTGGAGATATTGATATTTAGGATTTTCATAGTGAAGGACTGCTTGTTGATCGTTTGGGATTAAAATCCCAATATACATCTAGTAGCATTAGTCTCTTCGTTATGAAATATCCATTGCAAGGGCTGTCGCTACTAATCCGATAGGATGTGGTAGGAGAGTACATTCGGTTTGTCCTGTTCCTGGACAACTTGTATGGACGAGTGTCTGACATTTCATTTCTAAGATTACGTACAATGGTTTTTACAAACGTACATCATATGGTGACGGAGAAGGCAATTTCTCTTAGCTGAACACCCTCCTTGAGACGTACGGGCTCAAGGGTTGTATTTTTGTGGAAGGCAATTAGTAGTCAATGGAAATGGCATGTGGCATTCAAAGATGATGTGATATGTGAAAGGTAATCGATACCTCTTTTGGCCTCACTCCCCGGAAAATGACTGAAATAGAGATAGAAGCAGCAAGACTAAGTGGGTCACTCCCATTAGGAGATGTCATCACTCTTCTAGATATATCTTTACACGCTATGACATCGTGTATCTGATTGTTGTTGATGTATGCTTGTGGCTACGGATTATAGGTCGGTAATGACCATAGTGATGACATATTTGGTACTATCCATGGATGGGTAGGTCGGTCTTGTGTGGGTTTAGGCACCGAGTATCTCGACCCTAGGTACATCCCTCTAGAGGTGTACCGAGTTTCGGAAAGGTAGTCCTTTCACCTAGTCATTTGTATGGAATCCAAAATCCACTACGTTCCTGCCATTTTGTTTGTAGAGCCTAGTATTGCTATAATTTAATAATGGTAACAATTTCAGCTATGTTGATTATTATTTGTATAATAGACACTATTATAATATAACATGATTTGATATGAAAAGGTTTTGATTATCGTAAGGGAAAAACCCGTCTATGTTTATGTGTGGACGTGGTCTTACGAGATACCTTTTGTTTTGATAAAGGAAAAGTATTGATAACTTTATAAATTCAGTTGAGGTGTGTTTTCTCATGCTATTTTACCAGACTGATCCAGGCATTCTTCCCTTTCAATGCTCGGGTCAGACCGGGTATATTTACAGGTTCAGATTTGGTGCTTTTGGAGCTTCAACAGGCGAGCTGGAGATCTTCATGTCGTATACACATATTTGCTTATTTTTCCGCTGCTTTGCATTGTTGTTGTTGTGTAAATTATCAGCATTTGTGAGGACAGGTTATTATAACTGTCCAAGCTGATGATTACTTGTTGTGTACTCTAATATTGATTTATGTATATTACATTTTCTTTTTGTAAAGATTATTGATCTATATTATATGTTATTTCGCTGCGATGTGAGATTCTGTATTGTTTTAGTTCTGCTTCTCTCTTCTTCTTCTTTTCTCTTCTTCTTTCTTCTCTCTTTATTCTCACCCTCTCTTTTCTTTCTCATGATCATCTGCAATCGATGCGCTTTGGGTCGGGCACGTGTGGTTTGGTGTCGGATTCAGAGGGTGCTGAGTGCGGGTCGCCATAGGAACCCAGTTGCCAAATCCAATTGGGAAAATACTTTGGCTCCACTCAACTGGTCGAACAAATCTTCAATTCTAGGTAAGATATTGATTCTTTATCGTCTTCTCATTCTACTTGCGATAATCGATACATAACCTTAACGATTCGTCTGCTTTCTTTGCGAACGCTACAGCTGCTCTCCAAGGTGAACTACTTGGTCTGATAAAATTCTTGCCTTCCAAATCCACCAACTGCACCTTTAGCTCCCTCATCTCGGTAGGTGTCATTCTGCTTGGCGGTGTACTCATCGGTTCTGCTCCTGGTACTAAATCTATTCGAAACTCAATAGCTCGTTTCGACGGCAGTCCTACTACAGGCTCAAAGACATCTGTGAATTCTCTAACAACAACAACTCGATTCAACTCGTCTTCTGCCTCCATAACACCCAACATAGCATTATCCTCAGAACTAGGGTTTTCTACGGAGTATATTATTCGATCACTACAGTCAGGGTGTCTAAGTGATATTTTCCGATCATGGCAAAATATCCTAGCATCGTATTTACTTAACCAAACCATACCCAAAATAATTCCGAACCCTATGAAATCAAACACATGCAAACTGCAAACAAATGTAAGACCTAACAATTCAAACTCTAACTGGTCACACTTCATCCAAAGTGTCGAATATCCTCCTATCGGATTTGTAACCCTTAAGGAAGTAACTAGGTATGAAGGTTCTAGATTAAGCTTATCTACCAAACAATGAGATATAAAAGAATACGATGCATTGGTATCAAATAGAACTCTAGCTGATACATCGTGAATCAAAAGCGTACCTCCCAACACAGCTTTTCCCTTCTCCTCTACTATTGGTCTCGACGTAGCTGGTTCCAATATAAACATCTTGCCTTTTCCATAATTGGCTGGCTCCTTGCACTAGTTCTTATAATGTCCAATTTGATCGCAGTTGAAACATCTCACTCCTTTCTTGTCAGGAACTTTCTTCCTTTTGCTTGTCCGACATTCATGAGCATAGTGTCTCTTCTTATCACACTTATAGCATATAACTTCCACCTTTCCCTTCTTGGCAGCTCCACTCTTCTGAGCTCCCTTCTAATGGAAAAACTTCCTCTTCTGGTTCTGCCCTCCTTGAGTTCGCTCTGCCTTGTTACCCTCAAGATAAGCAAGCATTTCTTCCTGCCTTAAAGCCATCTCAACAACTACATCGCACATATCTCTAATATGCGATAATATGGCCTTAGCAAGCTCAGGCTTCAACCCATGGATAAACTTCTCATTACTTTTGATAACAGTATCAATCGTAGCATATCGGTATCTCGATAGCTCCTCAAATCTGGTTTCATACTCAAATATTGTCATATCTCCGTGCTCTAACTCAACAAACTTCCTAAGTAGAGTTGATTTAGCAATCTCAGACATGAATCTTTCTTCAAACCTCCTTCTAAACTCAACCTAAGTCATAGTCTTCTCATTGACTCCAACTGTAACACTATTCCACCAGTACAGTGCTGCTCCCTGTAATTGCCTAGAAATGAGTCTTATTTTCTGCTCATTATTAAGCTCCAAATCAACAAAAATCCTCTCACAATTCATTGGTTTTGATCAAATATAATTATTACAAATTGCGCCAAGAGCGACATATGAAAATGCCCCCTTGGATGATTAGAATACTAAATAGACATATCAGTCTTAAATACATCACAGTTGAAATAAAACTAATTACTCCTATATAGCAAACTTACCTCATGTACGTCTTCGAAAGCTTATTCGTCCACCTACTAAGCCTGTAAAACCTTAACTCTCAATCTACTCAAATTTATTTTGAGCCCCCGAGAATTTAAAGGGAAAACATAAACTTCGAGTCAGACATAAAGCCTGGTGCGAATAATACTATTACATCTCGGTTTACTGATATTAAGTGAGACCACGCCGCTTAACAAAACGGGTTTCTCCTCACTAATATCCCTTTTAAAAACATAACTTTTTGCAGATCAGAATCCTCCAATCAAACTGATTAAAGCAATAATAGCAATATCATATATGCACATAAATCAGGTAATCAATGGACGATCTATCTGAACAATACATTTTTGTTTGGCTAACTACTAACCATCGGTTGACTCGGGCCTACTAGACAAAATAAATAATCTAACTTCTGTTAGACACACTTCTGGACGGTCTATCCTTAACTTACTTCTCTCAGGGTCAATTGATCTTAATGGTTTTGCGGGCTCACCTATAACCTATCTTTCTTTGTATATTCCTTTCTGTATTTAACATCATTTTAGTCTTACCTATGACAAAGCCCTACACACTAGAATTTTGGACTTATATTAGCTAAGGGCTATTAGCTAAAGTATACGGGGCGACTCTATACCAGTCCCTTCTGGTATTCTGATATCTGAGTCATTTACTTAGTGTTAACTACCACCATCAAATTTTCCTTGAAAACATTTCTTTCAAATTGATTTAACCCTTTAAGTCATACTTAAACAAGGAAAATATACTCTTCGCTTTACTTAAATATCTTTTCCATGATATATGCTTTATACAAAACAATGTTGATGAAAAGCTAAATCAATAGGGTTATCTATCCCTTTTAAAAAAGTTAAAGCCCTTCTTTAACTTAGAAAACATTAATTTTTAAATCCAAAATATCACCTTCGAAACCCTTGTTTAAAAACTTTAAACAGTCCTTTTCGAATCCACTGAAAGGACCCCTTCCAAAATAAGCTAACTACTTTACCTTGAAACATTTGGCCGAAAGGCCAAAACATACCTTTTGAAACTTTTAAAAATAGACCTTTCGAAATCATTGAAAGTGTCCCTTCAAAAGCTTTACAAAACCATAGACATCCTCTTTCCAAAACCCTTCAAACTTGCCTTTCGAAAGCATTGAAAACCTTCCATTCAAATACTAAAAGTAAACCTTTCGAAAATATTAGAGAATCTACCCTTCGAAACCTTCATTATATATCTTTCGAAAGCATTAAAGTCCTTTACTTAAAACAAACCTTTTGAAAGTACTGGGTTCAAGTAAAAGTTTGTGGAACATAATTTTGAAACCATTTAAAACCATTCCTTTCAAAACCTTTGGGTTTAACTTTCAAATTTCAATATATCTAAGGGTCTTAAAAGAACTAAGGCAAAAGCATTTCTTTCGAAAGCATTATTCCTAAGTAAAAGAAAGTAGATGGTTTCAAAACCAACCCTTTCGAAAGCATGGAGAAGCGGCTTCAAAGTTTAAAGAAAAAAGTACCCTTTCGAAAGCATTGATTTGAAGGGTTGAATGCGACAGTAGGGGTTTCAGCCCCTTCGAAAGCTAGTTCTAAAAACAAAAGAAGGCAACCCATTCGAAAGCCCTTTCTTTATATAAACAGAAGCAAGTTGGTTAAGTCGAAAGCTCCAACCCCTTCGAAAGCCTTATTTATAACCAAAATAGTTCCAAGTTAACAAGAGCTACTTCTACCCCTTTGAAAGCATGTTTCGACTCTATACCTTCTGCCTAACTCCAATCCCCTACGTACCAAGGCATTAATACCATGTGTACTAGTTTCGACTTGGTTAGGGCGGAAGAATGGGGTCGAAAGATAGCTGCTATAAGTGGCGAAGCAGTACCTTTCACAAAACTAATTTTTATAACCTTTTAAAGTAATATCTTTCCAACTAACTTGCCTTATTTGTCAACATATAATTGGTTGCCAATTCTTTTACAAAACCTTTATTAAATGTGCTGCCGAATTCAGTAATTAACAATTTTAAAACAATTAACAAATTGCCCTTTTTCCTTTTCTACACACATAAAATATTTAAGTCCCATACCTTAAATAATATTATATCTTTAATAAAATACTTTGGAAAATTCTCCTAAAATTCCCATAAATTACTTTTAATATGTTTTCTAAATTATTTAACTTTTGACCCAAAGCTTACATATAATAGCCGAAAATAATTTAAACCCAATTTAACAATTTTATTTACTAGAAAATTCATAATAAATCCACAACAACTTAGAAAAATATGAATTTTTCTTGCATATATAATAAATCTATATGAAACAACATAAATCTTCAGCAAGCATATATATCCATTTAAAAAATCAAAACATGGCATTTTTCTTGCACAATAAATTCGGATCTCATCTAGAAATTGAAAGCAATAACAATGAGATGTAATATATTATTCACCTTAGCTTGTTGTTAAGGAGTTCGAGATTTGCCCTTGAATTGGTTTAATTAAGCTTCTTTCTTGAATTCTTACTTATCTTCCTCTTGTTTTCCTCTAATGTTGGCCGGCCAAGCTCTAGGTTTATTTTTTTTGTTTGTGAATGTTGGAAATGAGAATGGGATAAGGGTTTAGCGTATAAGAATATAACATATTCCTATTTTGCCCTTATCTTATTACCCCTTTTTTCTTCATTTTAAATTTTCATTTATTTATTCATTACTTAAGGCACGGCTACCTTATAATTATACAAATCTCAATCCCTTCACCATTTATATTATTTCATTTAATTTATCTAATTAAATGTCCTAAATAATGTTAAGCAAAATTAGGGTCATTACAGATTCGGACTCAACCCAATGGGTCTCGGTTCTAGGCAGGTTTGGTTTTGTTGGGTTCGAACTATACATTTCAAAACCTAGACCCAACCCAACCCGAGCTTCGATTTGGGTTTGGTCGAGTTAGTTTCGGTTCGATGGGTAATAATACTAAAAATTCATATATTTTAATGTTTTTTGGTCGGATCTTTCGAATCGGGTTGGGTTTGATCGGGTCTTTATTGTATTTTCATCACCTAGACCCGGTCCGAGACCCATCGAGTTTGGTTCGGATTAAGGTCTTTTCGGGTTGGCTTATTTCGAATTACGGTTCTCGGTTTTAATTGTCAGCCCTATTGGGGAACCTATATTTTGAAATTCGAAAGAAAACTGTGCCACGAGAAACAAGAATGAGGTTATGTTTTCATATTTAAGTAATGGAACAGACTAAGATTGGAGAATTTACTATTTTATGGTTTATGTAGCAAAAAATCCTAGCATACTCATTTAAATAAAAAAATTAAAGTTCAATTTAATGAAGGTTGGTAGATACGATCAGAAATTTATTTTCATTTAGCGGACAAGTAATATATATTTTCTTACAATTATAGAAATGCATCAAGAATAACATTGTAAACTAATTGTTTTTTATTTAGACCGTCCTCTTATCAATTTTAAAACATTTGTTTCACTGCGATTCCATGAAAAATTCATCATAATTTCTTATATATTTATCTTATCAAAAATTTCTTACACAGAATTCAAAATCCATTAGCGTATATGCGGTGTGTCGATGGTTATTTCGATGGCAAAGTTATTCTCACTATGATCAAAACAATTTAAACTTCAACTTTACTACTTCCAAAAATAATGAAAAAATAGATCATGTGCTAATAGCTTTTCCGATGTTTTATTAGAAAACATTAAACTGAATAATGATCATCATTTCATCGGCGGTATGTTGGGATTCCAGACGTATTTTTTTCATCGGCGGTTTGTCGCTATTTACAATGTTTCTAGTCGTGATGATGTAACGATCCAAAATTTTGAACATTCTTCATATTTAAATATCTGAATTATTTAAATATGTTAATCTTGGATTTAACGTCAAAAAATATGATTTTATAACCTTATAAACACCATTTTAAATAATAAATAATGATAAGAAATTTGTTTATTAATATAAATAGTTCGAAGAAATATCGATAATGTAACCGAAAACTATTTTATCGATAAATGACTTTTTATTCAATAAATGTTATACGAACTCTTTGGAACTTGTATAATAACAAATAAGCACTTTAATAACCAATTAAATCATCTCTCTTTATAAAAAATATATTAATTAAAGTAAGAATAGATTAAGGGGGCATGAGAGAAAAAGACCCTTGATTAAAGAAGCAAAACAAGGCATAAACATGGCACGGAATGTGGCATCATTAAAGTGGAGAATTCTTTTTTTTTGGCCAGCCACTTTTGAGGAGTTTTGGAGATCTTTTACACTTATATTCCTTCTCCTTTTGTTTATTCCAATTCATTCATTCATTTAAGAAAAAATTTCAAAAAAGAAAATGAATTAAAAACTCCTCTTCATCCTCTTTTATCTCTTCCAAATTAACTCAGATCCCCTCTAAACTTCACCAAATTCTAGAGTAAGCCTTAGGATACTACTACAACACTTCTTAGCATGTCAAAGATGAAGAAAAAGAAACTTTTTGGTGGCCTTATGACAAACCATGAGCTATAGGAAGGAAATCAAGGCTTGTTCACGAGCTTCCATGCATGTGAAGGTGATGGTAGGAAGGGTTTTGTTGCTTGCAAGGTTGAGGTAGGAAGTTGTGACGACCATCTTATACCACCGGCACCAATAGTATATAAACAATGCGTTGTCCGTGCCTGGCCTATTTAGGATGATCATCAAAATTTGAATAAACAAATATAGCATATAACATATCGTATATCTCACAGGGCATGGACAAAACATAATATCACATATACAACACAAGAGACAGTAATAACAATGTGAGAAGATCATCATCGTCTGAGTATAATATCCACAGAGTTATATATCAACAGTAAAGTTTATACAACGGAAACAAACTCAACAACTATCTCAAATACAAATGGTAAGAAATCACTGCTAAGGCTCCCCAATGCTACACAACGGAATAAGCGTAGACTCCATATATGTATATAATGCAATATAGCTCCATCTAGCTCGTCCCCCAAACAGCTACTACATCAGCTAGATCTGTTATCTAGTCTACTCATTTAAGAGTACCCAAGATAATCGGAAGGAATGCATAAAACCTTGGGTAAGACAATAGTTTTGTGTGAGTGGTAAATGAATCTCAAAATACTATACAGGTAAATATGGTAAGGAACAAGAGTATACGAGCCATACCTAACATGTCCCTACAACCAAAGAGTTAGCATATACACTATAATATGCTCCTCTACAATATCATGAAGGTATACCAGAAACCAAATAAAGGATATTAGTCTTCCAGGCATTCCTATCTCCAATACCTACTTCCCCTGATACATATGAGTGATAGCCTACTAAAGAAAACAACCAAATCATCCATAGCATCCATCAAAAATCCTAGCTATCACTCCTTGTGCACTGAATATATGGTAAATCGTATGACCCACAACCCAGGAACTAATGGAAATACCTGTTCTTTGTTGTACTCTCGTATCTCGCAACCCATAGCTGGATATGTGTCTCGCAACCCAAAGCTAGACATTAGAGCCAAAGCTACAGATCCAAGGTATACATGTCCCTCAATTGACCTATGAGCGTCCCCACTTATAATACACTTGCTTTGAGTACAACTAAAAATGCTCCAAGCATCAACGATTCCTTAGCACATATACCTAAGCCCACCATTGCTCTATTTGGATACCTAGCCCTTCTTCCTCAATCCAGTTTCCATTATTCATGAGGAACCTTTCCACATTCCCTGATCATATGGCTCCTTCCTTCACGAGTAGCCATCTTCGAAACCTACTCCAAACACTAGCCAACATACAAAGACCATAGCTTTTCATCATGCAGTTATATCGTCATCCAACCTAATTAGAATGAGCCACTACCTCCAGCACGATCTACAGAACCTCAACAATAGTCCCTTGAAGTTCTACTGCCATATCATTCACCATGATAACTCGGTGCCGAGTTATACACTTAGCTAAAAAATGGATAATTTCTCTTTCATGTCTCTAGTACTACCCTTTCAGTGCCTTGGACCCTAACTCATCCACATTTGATAACTCGGCCCCTAATCCAAAGCCCCTTCTTCTAGTTGAGATAACAAGTTATCACATCCAACACTTAGACAAATTTCCTTCACCTTTCTACGGAACATCTCATCTAGCCAAGATTTATACATCCATGCCAACCACCGACTCATAGGAGTCGCCACCTTAACTTGGTGCCAAGTTAAGCCATTAACTCGGGGCTAAGTTTAGCCTTCAATGCTAAATGAAGTGCGACTTATCACATAGCTTCCCACTATGCTCCAAAGCACATCCACCAAGTTTTGTCAAATTCTGACCAACTTAGCCTCCAATTTGCTCGATTCTCCGACCTAAGTTTCTATGAAATCACAACACTAGCAAACAACATCAAATCATAACATCCAAACATAGAATAACAAGTAATTTCATCCAATCAAACATGCAATCCATCAAAATAAGACAAACAAGTTAATATCTAACATAGGTTACATATAGCATTATTATATGAGCATGAGCAAAGGTGATTTCTAATCAATCTAGATCATATACATAATTTAACATGCAATTAAAGTTGGAAAAGGTTTTATGGCCAAAAATCGATTTAAAACATGTTAATCCTATGATTCTACCATATAAACATGCATAGTATAGGGAGAAGGCATAAGTCACTCACCAATTACCAAATTAGATATATGAATGTAGATGCAATTCGGACAGCAATGGAATGCACTTCAAATCAAGAAAATCGATGATCTCTATCTTCTAATTGATGATCTAATCACTAATCAACAATCTAATTGGATTAGAGAGAAATTTTGGATGAATTAGGATGGATTTAGGGCTAATTAAGGTTTAGACTTGATTTAAAATGAGAGAAAATGTTTTCATTTGACTCCTACTACCCCTATTTATAGCGATTCTCTAACTAGACCAATGGGCTACATTAATCACACACTAATTTTGATCGGCAATTTTCAAAACTTAAAATAGACATAACTCCCTAACCATAAATCTGTTTTTCTTTTATGAAAACTCTATGAAATAGGAAACCATCATACTAAACCAATGGAATTTTTTTGAGATCCAAATCCAACTCCTATCAAAATTTATAGCCCAAACAAGATTTTCAGGGTCAAAATGGTCACATAGAAATTCTGTAAAAATCATAGGTATGTAAAATTTCCCTAAGAGTCATATCGCAAAATTATGAAATCTGACGACCTCATATGAATAAAATAAAAATATTTTACGATCATTCGATACATAAAATATGGGTCGTAACTTCTACCCCCTTTAGGAATTTCATCCTTGAAATCCCTAAATAAGCCAAAGTACAAGTAGCTATAGTTATCCTGCATGCCTACCAGTCATAAGCAACCATCACACATCTTAAACAAGTAGTCATGTAGTCAATAATATAGTTAATCTATCCTAGCATGCAGAATACTAACCTATCAAATACAATGGTGAAAGTGAACACGATAAACGATGGGTCTTACCATCCAAAGAGCTTTGGGTAAGAAGTTTTCATGCTCTCTTCCGTGTCCCATGTACAATCATCGTCACTTCCACTCCATTGTACCCTAACTAGCTTCATTGTTTTTCTCCTAAGTTGTTTCGTATCTTGTCCAATAAAACGAAGTGGCCTACGAGGTATAGAAACTTCTGCTGGTTCTACCCCAACATCTTCTAGCTAATCTGATGTGATCATCATGCCTGAGTCATGCATAAATTTCCTTAGGTAAGAGACATGAAAAACATCATGCACACCCGCCATCTTCTGAGGTAGGTCGACCATATATGCTAACTTCCTGATTCTCTCGACTATTGAAAAAGGACCTACGAATCTCGGTGCCAACTTCCCCTTTCTACCGAATCGAACTACATTCTAAAGAGGTAAAACCTTTACAAATACCATATCTTTGACAGAAAACTCTAACTCTCTTTGTCTCTTGTCTGATAGCTTTTCTGTCGATTCTAAGCAGCTTTCATTCGTTGCCAAAAGACCTCAACCTTCTCCGAAGTCTTTCCAATCATATCTAGCCCAAGTATCAATTTCTTGTCCGCTTCCCACTAACATGAAGGAATGCTACATGGTTGGCCACACGATGCCTCATATGGAGCTATACCAATACTCGATTGATAACTATCGCTATATGAAAACTCCACCCAATGCAAATGATCTTCAAATGATCCTCTAAAGTCCATAATGCATGTCACAAGAGATCCTCCAATATACGATTTACTCTTTCAATCTGCCCATCCATTTGCAGGTGATAAACTTTAATAAGATGCAGCTTCATCCCTAACACCTCTTATAAGCTCTTCCAAAATCCACTAGTGAACAATGGGTTTCAATCGCTCACAATGCTCTTTGGCACACCGTGACATCATACTATCCATTTTTCATACAACTCCACTAGCCGTTCTACTTGACTTGATGGGTATAGATCTTGCACTCCTGGTCAGCCGATCTACAATGACCCAAATGCCATCATACCCTGCTCGAGTCATCGGCAATCCATCAATAAAATCCATCGATACCTGCTCCTATTTTCATTCAGGAATCTCTAATGGTTGCAACAATCCACTTAGTTTCTTCTGCTTTTCCTTTACCAACTGACAGTTTATACACTTCGAGATGAATGCACCAACATCCCTCTTCATACCTTCCTAATAATAGGTTTGCTTCATATCTCGGCACATCTTGTTACCGCTGGGATGAATGTTCAACCAGGAATGGTGGCACTCTCATCACACTTCATCTTGTAATCCATCAACATCGAAAACAAATAGACTTCCATCCTTACAAAGCCAACCTTCTCGGTCGAGTTCGTATTGCTTTATGTCTTCAGATTCTACTCCTTCCACAATCTTCGCTATGATCTCTGCAGCCTAGCATCTCGCTTCTAACTAGCACGAATCCTTTTAATTAAAGTAAGCCTAATCGATAAGCTTGCCAACATTTCAGGTTATAGCTCGTAGTGAGGCCTAAAATCAAATCCAGCAATATACTCTATGTACTTCCATTCCAAGAACATTGCTCCCAACCCAGTTCTCCTACTCAATGCATTGGAGACCACATTCCCTTTTCTTGGAGTGTAGGAAATACAAAAATTATAAGAGGCTAAGATCCTTCTGAGAGAAAAGGAACTTTAAGGATTTGTGGTCCATAAAGAGCTCAAACCTTTCTCCTAGCAAATAGCGCCTCCACATCTACAAAGCAAAAACAATTACCGCCAATTCCAAATCATGAGTTGGGTAATTCCTTTTGTACGGCTTTAGCTGTTAACTTACATAAGCGATAACCCTTCTTTCTGCATTAACTTCACATCCAATCCAGTACTACAGGCATCAGTGTATACTGTTAACTCTTCATTTCCACTTGGAATGGTCAACACTGGTGCACTCATCAACCTCTCTTTCAGAATCACAAACGCATGCTCACACTTTGCATCTCATACAAAGGTCTGATCCTTCTTCCTCAAATTGGTCAATGGTGCCACTACCTTCGAGAAGTCCTTTATGATGCATCTATAGTATCTCACTAATCCTAGGAAACTTCTCACATCCATAGCATTATTGGGCTGATTCCAATCTTAGACCACTTCCACCTTCGCAAGATTCACAGCTATATCCTATCCCAAAACGACGTGACCCGAGAGTCTCACTTCTTCTCTCCAAAAGTGGCACTTGGAGAACTTTGCTCTCAACTTGTGCTTTCTCAATAAGTCTAGCACAATCCTCAGGCGTGTCTTGTGCTCCTCTTCAGTTCTGGAGTAGATCAGAATATCATCCATGAACACAAGCATGAACTTATTCAGTTGGTCTCTGAAAACCCGATTCATGAGATCCACAAAGTATGTCGGAGCGTTGGTCAATCCAAATTGCATCACCAACCACTCATAGAAACCCAATGGCATATGAAATGCAGTAAGAGGCACACTCTCCTTTGCTACTCTCAACTAGTGAAATCCCATCGCTAAATCCATTTGGGGGAACACCTTCACACCATGCAGCTGATTAAACAAGTCATTAATACGCAAGAGTGGATACTTGTTTTTCTTCGTCACCTTATTCAACTTACGATAATTCACACACAACCTCAAAGCGCCATCCATCTTCGTTGCGAATACTACAGGTGCGCCCCACTTAGATTTGCTCCTTCGAATGAACCCTTTCCTCAATAGGTCATTCACTTGCACCTCCAATTCCTTCTGCTTTCTGGGTGCCATACGCCTCAACGGCATAACCATCGGTCTGGCTTCCTTTACCAAGTCTATCTGAAACTCAATCTCTCTATGCCGCGACAATCCAGTCACTTCCTTGAAGACATCTGGATACTCTCTAGTGATAAATACTGATGAAAATCCATTATGTGGAACCTTAAGCAAATATAGAAAGCTAACAATCAACCCATCCTCTCGTAGGTAACTTGTAACAACCCGGATTTTTGAATAGTTTATAATTAACTATTAAAATTATTTAATAATTGAATCTTAGATTTAATTCAAATAAATATGAATTCCAAAGCTTATTAAATTATGTTTAAATACGAATAATGATAGTAAGTTTTTAATTTAGAATTATAAATGATTAAAATTGTTTTAATAATAATTCGTTTTAATTAACACGTGAAAATATCATTCCGGGGCATTGTCTCGGATTTTGACGAAACTAGTGTCATCAGATCCGGAATAATGAATTGTTATACACCACCGAGTTTCATGACGATCGAACGTACTGTGTGGTCGTGCAGGCTCAAAACACATAGCAATTGATTTTGAGAATTTAATATAATATGATTTGATTTGAAAAGCTAACTTCTATATATGATGGAATTGGGACTCGATACTAGTTCCAATGTGTTTGGAATAGGGGTAATTAACTAGGAATGCCAGTGAGCATGTCACGTTTGGTGTCTGGGATTTTGGAGGGTGAATAGTGTTTGAAAATCTTCTATATAAGGATCTCACATCTCTTCTTTTCTAGATTCTAAACCCTAAACCTAGCCAAATCCAATGGTCGTGGTTGGTCGGCGCCTCTAGGGGCCGTTTCAGGTGATGGTCCCAACTAGGAAAATGTTCAGCATGGTACGGTGAGTGTTGTGAATGGTTGGATTGTCGTGGATCAAAGCGAGGCGGTGGTTAGACCGAGTTGAATGGCGTGGGTAAGGTTTGACTTTTCTTCGTCGACGTTGAACTATAGGCGGTGGCACTAAAGGGAGTGGTGGAGGGAAATGAGAGCTTCACTTTGATGGAGTTTGGGGGGGATCGGAGCACGGTAGTGGCGGCAACAAGGTGATGAACATGGCGTTGTTGGTGGTGGTAGGTTGCGGAGGGTCAAGGTTAGCTTCCATAGGCAAGTGGTGATGTACGATCATTTGAGGCAGTGGCGTGGGTAATGGGAAGTCACGGTTAAGGTTTGTGAATGTCGTCTGGGTTGAGGAAGAAGGTAATTTAGTTAATTACCTTAATTAATTAATGTTGATTAGTATTTAAGTATCTCTAAGTTCTAACGATCGTATCTTGCACATACGAGGTCCGATTGAGGCACCGTTTTCGTCGTTGTGTTCGTATTGGGATTATCTATGCAATGGAATTGTATTCATAGTTTGGAGCTAGTTGGAATTTTAGTATAAATCGAATGGCATTCGATTTTGGACTATTTGGAAATGCGAAAGCGTTAGCTAGAGCTTGGGTGAGTTTTACTCACCAGTTAATTATATCGTTGTATATATAATTCTTGTTGTATTAAAAAGATAAACTATATAATGAATAATGCAAGTTATTACTTTTGGACCCAGCCTTGATTTGTAAAGCAAGTGAGAACATTATTATTAAGTATAATATATTTGTTTGATCATCTATAACATGTAGCGTGGCTCGGACTACTTGTTTACATGTTTGATATTGCTTTGTTGAAAAGTGATAGTGCATTATATATGTTAGAAACGATTTAGTCTTTATAAACGTGCTTTGAAATTGCTGATGACTAACATATGTTAAATTGGATAAATTGTGGGAATACACACACACACACATATATATATACACATACATACATATACATACATACATACATACATACATACATATATATATATTGGGTTGTTCAACACACGTTTAGGTGTGTTTGACATAAATGGATTGGTTTCGACATTTGCGAAAATGGGAAATGGAAGTTATAAATGGTAGAAGCGAAATGGTCGCGATGGATGCACTTTGAAATCACTATGATCTACGATCTTAAAGTTAATTTTGGAAGACATCCTAGGGCTTGTTCATATTTATAATAAGTATTGTTAGCGTGCTTATTATCGGAAAATAACAAGGTTTAAATATATTTTGAAAATCATGTGATGGTTTTAAATTATAACACAAGTTTTTAAATGGGTTTTAAATAAAAGGTTTTAAAAATATAGTATAAATTTAAAAGTATTTATTATTATATAAATGGTTTTAATTTTTTTTAAAGATTTTATTTAAGAAATAAAAGGATTTTATGTTATAATATTTTACAAATGGTTTATAGTATTTTATTAAATATCGTAGTTTTACAAATAAATTAGTATATGTAATTATCTATCTTTTTAAAGGAATTTTAATATATATAGAAGTTTTAAAAAGGAAGTTTGATATTTGTAAAAGGATACAAATGAGTTTTTGGATTATAACATTTACGTTATAATGGATTGTTTTATAAATTGACGTAAAAGGAGTTTTAGGATTATAACACCTATGTTATAAGGTTGATTTATGAATTGATTAAAAAGGTATATAGCCTTGTTTAATAAGTAAAGCTATACTAGAACTTTGAATGGGTATTTTAAAGTTAATGGCAAGTGTAAAAGTGATTTTAGGTTTGTATTATCGATGTTTGTGCAACATCTATTTTAACCCATTTAACTATACTTTTGAAAAGTAATTGGATCTTTAAAATAGTGTTTTAAAGATAACGGGATATTAAAGTCTTTTGGGGTTTGTCGTAAACAATGTTTTAGTAACATTTGTTTTTAACCCCTTAGATAATATTTTAAAGTGTTAAAATATTGTAAATGCGTTTGGAAAAAAACTTATATCTTTAATGGTGGGATGTTAAAGAGGATAGCAAGCATGATTTGATTTTGGTTTTGTTGTGGAAATGTGTTAGCAATATTCGCCTTTAACCTATTTTGGTTATACTTATGAACGTAAATAGATCTTTAAAAAGAGTGTTTAAAAGATAATCATAACTGAAATGGTTTTGGGTTTGTAGTGACAGTGTTTGAGTAACATTTATCACATGCCCTTTTGAAATTGATTTGTGAATATATTTATACGGTTGAGATAAGTATATGAATACTTTTGGGAAGTATTGGAACGTGTTAAAATAAATAGTGATGTTTAATTAAATAGTGGAATTTGATTAACAAATGGAGTTTCATTTACATTGGAGTTTATTGAGTAAAAATGGGTTTTTCTAATAAAAGAGGTTTTTTATTAACAAATAAAGATTAATTAAAAAGGGGATTAGAAGTCGTTTATATGACTTGATCGTGCTTGTTTGTTTCGATCGTGCTTTGCGTGTTACTGCTTATAGACAGTTTATGGGGTTTGGTTTTCCCATATGTGATTATTCTCCTTGTATTGGATTATTTGTTTATTTGGTAGTTAAATAACCAACTATCAAATCTTGGCCATTATATACTCTGGAAATATCTAGAAGAAACACAAGGATTATATGGTACAATAAACTTCGGTGATGCTATACTGTACCTATAGACTCGTTTTTCTCTTCTAGGACAAATGATAAGGAAGTCCGTCCGCTTTAATGGCTAGGAGGTGATCTCCGATCTTATGTATTGTCTGTTTATTTCCCACAGAACCAGGGTTAAGATTCTCGAAAAATCAATCGATTGGTTTTGGAGCACCCGGTAAGCGGGGGAGTGTAGTTATATGAGATGACTTAAAACTGTAACCACTCTAAAACCATATACGTGTTCTATGCTTTGGAAGAGGTTCGTGATTGCTTCGTGATTGCTTCATGATGGCTTCGTGATTGCTTTATGATGGCTTCGTGATTGCTTCATGAGGCTAGAATCTATGTGGAGATTTGAGATCTGTTTGAGATGCTCGAACCCATGTAGTTGTTTGTGATCTATTCAGGATGTGGGAATCTGTGTGTGATTCCAAGGCATGTTGAGGTATGGGAATCCATGTGTGATTCTGGGATCTGTTGAGGAATCCATGTGTGGTTCTGAGATCTGCTTGAGATACGGGAATCCATGCATGGTTCTGCGATTTGTTCGAGTTGGAGCTCGTGTGGAAGATCTGTTTTGGTGGTGACTCATGGGCTAGAATGTTGGACGTAGCCTCATCATCGTTGTGGCAGAAAGAAAAGATAGGAGACATAACCAGTAGGGTTGGCAAACCCATAGGGTGCATGCGACTCCATTTTTAGAGATACTATTGGGATATGCATGCGGGAGCGATGCATCAGGTCTTAGCAAAACCAGCTATGGTTTTTCTATGGTACATTCACTAGAGATGTATGACGCTTTGGAAGAATATCTCTAATCCTTGTGAGGTAGTTCGGATTCAGCTTCCCCGAAGAGATCTACATGGAAATCCTACATAATTAGTGAACGTGCCTTAGCGGTTATGATTGTATACCTATTATTGTTGTGATGTACACTCACTTGCATCACAACTATGTGATTATTTATATTCCACACCTTTGACATTATTATATTACCACTGGATTTTATAATAGAATGGTTTGGTTATCATAAGGGAAAAAACGTCTGTTTTTATTGACGGCATGGTCTTATGATATACCCTTGTTTTGAAAGTTTTTAAGATATAATAAATTCTATGTGATAAGAGTTTCTCATGCTGGTTTACCAGACTGATCCGAGTGTTATTCTCTTATAATGCTCAAGTCATCTCGAATACGTTTCCAGATTTAGCTGATGTTCATTGGAGTTCTAAGAGAAGCGTTGGATGGTTTCCTACCATACTTATTTTCTAATGCATTACTTGATTGCATCTATTAGCATTTGTGAGGACGGGATATTATAACTGCCCAAGCTGATGATCGGTTAGTTTTCTCTGATTGATGTATGTATATAAAAGTTTTCTTTTTGGTAAAGACCCTTTGAGATATTATATATTATCGTTCCGCATATGAGATTCTGATATTGTGTTCTCTTCTTTCTTATTCTATTTCTTTTTACCTTACCCTAACCATTCGTCTTTCCGGCACTTGGGTGCTCGGCATGTGAATACCGTGGATGTATAAGTGTCGACATTCGGGGGTCGAAAAGGCAGACCGTTACATTTGGTATCAGAGATGAAGGTTAAGCGAGAATCTTGGCTTTGGTGGGTATAACTCATTAGAGATAGGGTAATGGAATGCCTTATTATGAGTTGAGAGTACATATATGAGAGTGTGTATATGTTATTATTATAAAAAATGTTTCGTATTGTGTTGATTGCTTTGTAGAGTGCCATATGGATTCTGATCATTACGAGTTGCTATCAATATTGACAGGGGTCTCTAAACACTTGGACAAGACAAACCAGCATAGTATTGTTTTCGAAATTGGTAAATGAAATAATTTTATCTTGGATTACATTTTATAGAATGATTTTCATAAATTGATATAGTTATTTATGATGTGTTTGTTTGTTAGGAAATGATAATATTCTATCATTATCATTTGTTGTTTTATTTGTTGCGCTCGACCAGTTTATGAGCAGTTTTACCTTTTCACTACATGGGTTGGGTAGATAATAACTTGTGGGAACATTGAAACAAACACCTTGTGAATTAAGTTTCACAGTTTGACTATAAGGCATTTGGCAATAATGATTGGGTTAAAATTTTGGTTTTAACAAAAGTTGTTTATTATAATCTAAACAAGGTAAACACTTGGGTGATAGTTTTATATAGGTAGTGACTTAAATAAACATGGTTCATAAATATTGTTTATAAATATAGAAAGGATTTAAACTGATTATTTGAGAACTTAAATCCCAGTGTTTTAGAAATTGGTTTTCTAAGGTTTTGGGAAAGAATACTATTATTATTTGGAAGTAAATATTTGGGAATTGGTTTGTGTAATTGATATCATGGTACTTAGTAATAGTCACGAAGTATTTAATATCATTTTGAAAATGATTTTGGTTAAGTCTGAAAGGCATGGTTGGATGTATCGAACTCACTTATGTCACTGGAAAATGATTTTGATGATGACTACATCATCGTCGGCATTTATTTCGAGTTTCAAAGTAAGGGAAGCTATAGTAGTGATTTGCTACAGAGTTGGTTTTAGTAAAAACAAATTTTGATTTAAATATCGGAAGTATGATTTGATATACGAAAGTTATAAGTATATATTATTTTGAAATGATTTGAAATAAGTTCGGGTGTTTAGTTCTTGAGTTCTCTGTTAAGATATTTTATGGACTCATGTATCCTATGCATTAGGAAAGTATGGTTATGCATTTTGTTTGATCTGTTGATCAGTAATTTTCATTTGTTAAAATGAAATTGGAATTTTTGATGATTTTGGACAGTTGAAAACTTTAGAATTTGTATAAGGAATTAAATCTAAGTGTTTTGTGAAAATATAAAGATAAGTTTATATAAGACTTGAACTTAGAAAATAATAGAATTTGGAAGTTAATTGTTTATATAAGTTAAGTTTATATAACGCTTGATTTGGAAAGATAATGAATTTAAACAAGTTTTAAATTGATTGAATATTCATGTTAAGTAAAATGAATTGGGTAATTTTGTGTATACTCTGAGGATATAGTGGAGTATTTTAAAGATATGAACTTAAGTTATAAAATTCTGAATAACTTGAAGTAGATTTTATGAAATGATTCATAAGTGGTTTTAGTATTAAGTAGGAAATACTAAATAAAAAAGAATGTGGATTAAAAATGAAAAGCAATTGGTGTAATCAAGAAACCAATTAAGTAAAGTATGTAAGTTGTATGTATATCATTTTATTTGTGTGCTAGTTCTTGATCTAGGATTCGAATACATGAATTTCAAGGTGATTCACATCGGTCCAAGTTTGGATTTTTCACTCGATTCTCGACGAGGAACACTTGATACAGATTTTTGATATAAGCTAGAGTTTTCTATTATAGTATATGGCTACGTAAGGAGAACAGAGGTTTCTAATCAAAGAACCAGATCGGAGTCCATACTAGGGAGGTTAGGTGGGATATACTAGTTCGAAAGTGAAACTTATGTGATCAAGCTGGCGATCGATTTTGGTATTGTGTACAGATGACATATGTATATCGTACGGGCTTTGGTATATTTATATGTTATATGTGTTGGCTTCTGGAGAGTTTGGGGAACGACTCTTCGAATTGTTTTAGTAGCATGAGTGGTCGGTTGAGTAATACCTGAGGCTGTTGAGCATAAGGTAACGCTTAGTGGAATGGTTGTCATCCTTGTGCGGTGAGATGGTTTCTAAATCTGGGTGAACCATTAGTTTTGGTTGCAAATGATTACAATACTGTATAGTATTATTATGTGATTGTTTCTATGGTTGCCTATAATTGCACTACCATTAGGTATTGATGTGTGATTGTTTCTTTGTGGCTTATATTGGAATTTCGGGGGAGAAGTTCTTTTAAGGGGGGAAGAATGTAATAACATGGATTTTTGAACATTTTATAATTAACTATTGGAATTATTTAATTATTAAATCTTGGATTTAATTCAAATAAATATGATTTCCAAAGCTTATTTAAATTATGTTTAAATAAGAATGATGATAGTGAGCTTTTAATTTAGAATTAGAAGTGATTAAAATCATTTGAATAATAATTCGTTTTAATTAACACATGAAAATATCATTCATGGGCACTATCTCAGATTTGGTGAAACTAGTGCCATTAGATACGAAATAATGAATTGTTGTATGTCGTCAAGTTTCATGATGATCAGACGTATTGTGTGGTCATGCAGACTCGAAACGCATAACAATTGATTTCGAGAATTGAATATAATATAATTTGATTTGAAAAGCTAACTACTGTATATGATGGATTGGATCTCGATACTAGTTCCATTGTGTTTGGAATGTGGGTAATTAGTTAGGAACGCCGGTGAGCATGCCTCGTTTCGAGTTCGAGATTTTGGAGGGTGAATAGTGTTTGAAAATCTTCTATATAAGGACCTCACTTCTCTTCTTTTCTAAATTCTAAACCGTAAACCTAGCCAAATCTAATGGTTGTGATTGATCGACGCCTCTATGGGCCGTTTTAGGTGATGGTCCCAACTAGGAAAATGTTTGGCACGGTGCATTAATTGTTGTGAATGGTTGGATTATCGTGGATCAGAGCGAGGCGGCGGCTAGGCCAAGTTGAACGGCGCAGCTAGGCCGAGTCGAATGGCACAGCTAGGCCGAGTTGAACGGCACGGCTAGGCCGAGTTGAACGGCACGGCTAGGCCGAGTTGAATGGCACGGCTTGGGGTTGACTTTTTGATGCAGCCCAGAATGAAGAAGTCATAGGTCGTGTGCGACCTAACATGTTGATAGGTCGAGACCGACCTAAGAAGGAAGCTAACGAGTTAAGATTTGGGAAGAAATGGTGGAAAGTTGAAGTTTTAGGTCGCAACCGACCTAACAAAGGTTATAAGTCGTTCCAACGACTTAGTGAAGATCACAGCCGACCTAACGAAGAGCTTAAGTCGTCTGAACGACCTACCGAGTCACACAGTGAAAAGGCAGAGCAATGTGGTGAAGTGTTAGGTCGTGAACGACCTAACGAGTCAAGAGATAGGTCGGTGAAGACTGGAGCCGTGGATCTTCTCTGCCAACTTAATCTTGGCTGTTGATTTCTTAAGTCGTACCTGTTTGTTTTTTAGGTCGTTACCGACCTAAGTTAAGTTGTTGATTTTTGAATAAAATTCTCTTTTGTTAGCTTTGTGCTTTCAATTTAAATTGGTAGTTGAGTGTAATCTCCTATCTCCTCTTTCGATTAATCGAGTGCGCTCGATTCAACGATTGCAGAAGCCGATTCGTGGAATCAAGTGCGCTTGATCAACGCTTGAAGAATTGAAGATCTTTGAACCCGGTATCGTGCGCGATCAACGAGTTCGGGATAGCTAGAATTCGGCATCTTCGGATCAACGAATTTGGGCATTTCAGTATCTTCCAATCCACCGATTACTACATTCATCGAATTACATTGTTTTGAATAATCTGCTGCGTCAGTTTTGGTATCAGAGCTTGTTCTAGCCAATCATAGCTAGATCGAGACTTGGAGCCTAATCAATTTGGAATTTGAAGTTTGAAGTGAAGATTTGAGTTTTTTTTATCACGGCCGAGAGCAAGTTGAAGTTGTTCGACGTTGTATGGAAGTTTAGAGATCGGATCTTATCATTTGGAGAAGTTTGTTCATCGTGTTCATCGCGATTTGCAACAAAAGTGGAAGTTTCGATCCATTTCATCTTGGATCAAAGTTCGAATTGTGTTTGAATTTGAAGTGTTTGTGAAGTATTCAATCATGCCGCCAAGGAGAGCCAATCGACATCAAAACGTTGAAGCTTTGTATCGAAGAGAAGAAGCTGATGAGATGGAACAAAGAATCAATGAAAACTTTAGTGAAAAGCTTAATGAAGGAATTGGCCGGTTAGAGAAGCTTATGACGGAGATGAATCAAAATCGGAGAAGGGTTTCACCTGAATCTAACCATGGAGGAAGTAGAGTCTCGCCACATTCCAATAGAGACAGAAGTGTTGAAAATGATCAAGGACGTGGGAGGAACGTGAATGATCGTGAACGGAGGAATGTAGATAGAAGGGAGGATGGTGGTAGACGTGATGGTAGTAGAGATGTTGGTGGTCAGGATCGACAACGATATACATCTGATTTTGAAGAAGAGAATGATGGTGGTAGTGTTCGAGGACAAGGAAGAAATTACTCTGAGTATGATCACAAGTGGGAGTCGGGGATGAAGACTGAAATTCCTGAATTCAAAGGTGGTATGCAAGCGGAGGAGTTTCTAGATTGGGTGGCTAATGTTGAAGAGATTTTTGACTTCAAGGAAGTTCCAGAACAGCGTAGAGTGAAGTTGGTTGCTACAAGGTTGAGGGGTAGAGCTTTGGCATGGTGGCAGCAAACCAAACTTACACGTGAACGAATGGGGAAGTCAAAAGTTGAATCTTGGGAGAAGATGAAGAAATTGATGAAAGCAACGTTCTTACCTTACAATTATCAATCTTTGATGTATCAACGTTTGCAGAACTTGAGGCAGGGCACAAAAACGTTTAATGATTATGCGGATGAATTTTATCAGCTTATTGCAAGGAATGATATTATGGAAACGGAAGAGCAGCTGACATCTAGATTCATTGGGGGATTGAGAATGCAGATTCAGGATATGGTTAATATGTTCGATCCAAGATCTGTAGCGGAAGCACATCAGAAAGCGTTGGCTTGGGAAAAGCAAGGAAGACGAGGAGGTTGTGTGTTTACTAATTCCAACAATCAAGTGAAGGGTGTTGGTGGGAGTTCTAATATTTCTAAACCTATCAGTAGACCAGTGGTGAAGGAGGCTGAGAAGGCAAGGGTTAACAATGGTTTCAAATGTTATAATTGCCAGGAATTGGGTCATAAAAGCAACGAGTGTCCAAAGCCAAAGAAGAGAACCATGATTGTAGAAGTTGAAGATGAGGATGTTGATGGGGAGTGTTCTAGTCCAGTTGAGGAAGATGAACAGGATATTGCGTCAGGAGATGAAGGTTGTAGTCTAATGCTGAGGAGATCGTGTTTGACACCGAAGCAGGAGGAAGCTAGTTGGTTGAGGAGTAATATCTTTCAGTCGACATGTACTATATTGGGGAAGGTGTGTAAGTTCGTGATTGACGCAGGAAGCTGTGATAATATTGTCTCAACCGAGGCTGTAACAAAGTTGAAGTTGAAGACAGAGAAACATCCGAATCCATACCAGTTAGCATGGTTGAGAAAAGGAGGAGAAGTGAAAGTGGATAGACGAGTTCGTGTTCCATTCTCTATTAGGAAGAAATAAAAAGACGAAATCTGGTGTGATGTAGTAGAGATGGATGTTTGTCACTTACTTTTGGGAAGACCATGGCAGTATGATCGAGCAGTACAACATGACGGTCGGACCAACAGCTACAGTTTTATGTTTGAAGGCACGAAGATTATCTTAGTTCCAAAGAAGAGACAACAGGTAGATAGTAAATCGGAAGAGATTGAAGAGCTGAAAACTTTATTATCTCTGAAGGAGTTTGTTAAGGAGGTTGAGGAAGAACCGGAAGTATTCTTGTTAATTGGACGAGAAAGCAGTGAAGAGGTTGAAATACCAAAAGAAGTTAAACCGGTATTGAAAGAGTTTGACGATGTATTTCCAGAGGAGTTACCAACGGAGTTGCCACCGTTGAGGGATATTCAACACCAAATAGATCTTGTTCCAGGTGCTGTGTTGCCACATAGGCCACATTATCGAATGAGTCCGAAGGAACATGAAGAGTTGCGAAGGCAAGTGGAAGCGTTGCTTGAACAGGGGCGTGTGCAGGAGAGTTTAAGTCCTTGTGTTGTACCAGCTTTATTGGTACCCAAGAAGGATGGGACGTGGAGGATGTGCACAGATAGTAGAGCATTGAATAAGATCACAGTCAGATATAGATTTCCGATGCCGAGGCTTGATGATTTATTGGATTAAATTAGTGGGTCTGTAATCTTTTCTAAGATTGACTTGAAGAGCGGTTATCATCAGATTCGCATTAGACCAGGGGACGAATGGAAGACAACATTCAAGACGAGGGAAGGATTGTATGAATGGCTGGTAATGCCGTTTGGTCTATCGAATGCACCAAGTACATTCATGAGGGTGATGAACCAAATTTTCAGGCCATACATTGGGAAATTTGTGGTGGTTTATTTTGATGATATTCTGATTTACAGTGCTAGTACAGAAGAGCATGTTCAGCATTTAAAGAAAGTGTTAATTATTCTTCGTGAAGAACAATTCTATGCTGCTACAAAGAAATGTGTTTTCATGGCGAGGAGTGTTCTATTTCTGGGGTATGTTGTGTCGGAAGAAGGAATACAGGTTGACCAAAGTAAAATCGAAGCAATTAGAGATTGGCCGCAGCCCAAGACGATAACGGAAGTTCGTAGTTTTCACGGGTTGGCTTCATTCTATCGAAGATTTATTCCACACTTTAGCAGTGTGATGGCACCTGTTACGGATTGTATGAAGGGTAAGCAGTTTGCATGGACAGAGGAAGCAGGGGATGCTTTTGAGAAGATCAAGAAGTTGCTAACATCTGCGCCAATTCTAGCGGATTATTCAAAACAATGTAGTTCGATGAATGTAGTAATCGGTGGATTGGAAGATACTGAAATGCCCAAATTCGTTGATCCGAAGATGCCGAATTCTAGCTATCCCGAACTCGTTGATCGCGCACGATACCGGGTTCAAAGATCTTCAATTCTTCAAGCGTTGATCAAGCACATTTGATTCCACGAATCGGCTTCTGCAATCGTTGAATCGAGCGCACTCGATTAACCGAAAGAGGAGATAGGAGATTACACTCAACTACCAATTTAAATTGAAAGCACAAAGCTAACAAAAGAGAATTTTATTCAAAAATCAACAACTTAACTTAGGTCGGTAACGACCTAAAAAACAAACAGGTACGACTTAAGAAATCAACATCCAAGATTAAGTTGGTAGAGAAGATCCACGGCTCCAGTCTTCACCGACCTATCTCTTGACTCGTTAGGTCGTTCACGACCTAACACTTCACCACATTGCTCTGCCTTTTCACTGTGTGACTCGGTAGGTCGTTCAGACGACTTAAGCTCTTCGTTAGGTCGGCTGTGATCTTCACTAAGTCGTTGGAATGACTTATAACCTTTGTTAGGTCGGTTGCGACCTAAAACTTCAACTTTCCACCATTTCTTCCCAAATCTTAACTCGTTAGCTTCCTTCTTAGGTCGGTCTCGACCTATCAACATGTTAGGTCGCACACGACCTATGACTTCTTCATTCTGGGCTGCATCACTTTTCTTCGTCGACGTTGAACTATAGGCGATGGCGCTGAAGGGAAATGGTAGAGGGTGATGAGAGCTTCACGTTGATGGAGTTTGGGGGCGATCGGAGCAATGTAGCGGCGGCGACAAGGAGATGAATGTGGCGGTGGCTATAGCGTTTGCTCTCGAAGTAGAGGCGACTAAAGGCAGCATGGTCAGTGGTGGTGGGTTGCGGAGGGTCGGGGCTAGCTTCAATAGGCGAGCAGTCACGTACGATCGTCTGAGGTGGCGGCATGGGTGATGGGAAGTCGTGGTTAAGGTTCATGATTGTCGGCTGGGTTGAAGCAGAAGGTAATTTATTTAATTACCTTAATTAATTAATGTTAATTAATATTTAATTATCTCTAAGTTCTAACGATCGTATCTTGCTCATATGAGGTTCGATCGAGGCGCTATTTTTGCCATTGTGTTCGTATCGGGATTATCTACGCAATGGAATTGGATTTGTCGAGTTTGGAGTTAGTTGGAATTTTAGTCAAAATTGAACGGTATTCGATTTTGGACTATTCGAAAACACGAAAGCGTTAGCTAGAGCTTGGGTGAGTTTTACTCACCAGTTAATTACATATCGTTGTATATACGATTGCTGCTGTATTGAAAATATAAACTATATAAGAACGATGCATGTTATTCTTTTCGACCCAGCCTTGTTTTGTGAAACAAGTGAAAACATTATTATTGGGTATGATATCTCTATTTGATCACCTATAACATGTATTGTGGCCCAGACAACGTGTTTACATGTTTGATATTGCTTTTTGAAAAGTGATAGTGCATTATTATGTTAGAAACGATTTAGTCATTATAAACGTGTTTTGAAATCCCTGATAGCTGGCATATGTTAAATTAGATAAATTGTGCGGAATTGTGGATATATATATATATATAGGTTCGTTCTACACACGTTTGGGTGTGTTTGACATAAGTGGATTGGTTTGGACATTTATGGAAATGGGTAACGGAAGTTATAAATGGTAGAAGCGAAACGATCGTAATGGATGCACTTTGAAATCATTGTGATATGTGATTTTAAAGTTAACTTTGAAAGACATCTTAAGGCTTGTTCTTATTTATAATAAGTACTATTAGCGTGCTTATTATCGGGAAAAAACAAGGTTTAAATATATTTTGAAAATCATTTGTGGATTTATAAAGTGATGGTTTTAAATTATAAAACATGTTTTTAAATGGGTTTTAAATAAAATGTTTTAAAAATATAGTATACGTATTTTTAAAATTATGTTTTATTATATATATGGTTTTAAAAGTTATTTAAGATTTTATTTAAGAAATAAAAGGATTTTATGTTATAATATAAATGGTTTATAGTATTTTATTAAATATCTTAGTTTTACAAATAAATTAGTATAAGTAATTATCTATCTTTTTAAAGGTATTTTAATATATATAGAAGTTTTAAAAAGGAAGTTTGGTATTGTAGAAGGATATAAATGAGTTTTTGGATTATAACATTTATGTTATAATGGATTGTTTTATAAATTGACTTAAAAGGAGTTTCGGGATTATAACACCTCTGTTATAAGGAATTGTTTTATGAATTGATTAAAAAGGTATGTAGCCTTGTTTAATAAGTAAAGCTATACTTAGATCTTTAAATGGATATTTTAAAGTTAATGGCAAGTATAAAAGTGATTTTGGGTTTATAGTATCGATGTTTGTGCCACATCTGTTTTAACCCATTTAACTATACTTTTGAAAAGTGATTGGATCTTTAGAGTGGTGCTTTAAAGATAACGGGATAGTAAAGTATTTTGGGGTTTGTCGTAAACATGTTTTTAGTAACATTTGTGTTTAAACCCTTAGGTAATATTTTGAAGTGTTAAAATATTGCAAAAGAGTTTGGGAGAAAACTTATATCTTTAGTAATGAGATTTTAAAGAGGATAACAAGTATGATTTGGTTTTGGGTTTGTTGTGGCAATATGTTAGCAACATTTGCCTTTAACCCATTTTGGTTATACTTATGAATGTAAATAGGTCTTTAAAAAGAATGTTTGTAAGATATTTTAAAAAGGATTCTAAAGGAGATAGAAAGTACTGAACTCACTTTTGTCGCTGGAAAATAATTCTGGTAATGACTACAGTATCATCGTCGTTCATTTTCGAGTTTCAAAGTGTGGGATGCTATTATAGTGGTTTGCTATAGAGTTCTTTTGGTAAAACATATTTTTATTTAAATCTCGAAATTATGATTTGAAATGGAATCAGGTGTTTAGTTCAAAAGTTTCTTCAAAGAAATTTGATATTGAAATAAAAGTTAAGTTTTTATAACTCTTAATTTAAAAAGATAGTAAATTAAAACAAGATTTAAATTTGTTAAGCATCTTTGTTAAATAGAACATTCGATGGTATTTAGCTAATCTTTAAGCAGAGTTCAATTTTAGCAAGCAAACCCTAAAACTCTTGAGTTTAGTAGCATTGTAATCTTAATTACTAATTTCTTATTATTTTTTTGTAGTTCCTTCAAATTGAAAGAGATTAACATAGTAAGAGATCTTCATGGTGGACGTAGATAATCTTAGCCGAATCACTCTATATCTTGTGTCATTCACCTTATTTGCTCATTTTATTCCTTAATTTCTATTTTTATGTCTAGTATTAGCAAGTAACATTTGTTAGTACAAACATATTAGCTTAATTCTGAGGTTGGCCAAGCTTTTAGTCAACACCATGCCATGATTTAACTATAATCAAAGTGGAGTGTCTACATTAAAGTTCAACGGTATTCTCATGTCGAGAGAACTGTATAATATCGTTACTTCGAGATTTTCTGTTTAACATTAGCTATATTCAACCAACAGAAACTCTTGAGTGGGTCATTCCATAGTTATTCAATAACTATTAGTACATAATCTTTTGGTGCCCTCAGCAACCATGAGTAATATGATATCCAACATTTGGAAAGTGTTACGTACTATAGTCTCAATGGATGAATCAATATCCTTTCTCAAGCATTTTGAAGATGAATGTTTAAAACAATATGTATCTTTCAACGTGATAAAATTTTCATGATTACAACCCATTGTATATACTATCACATAACATATGCTTTAACGATTTTCGATTTAATATGACTTAAATTAATTATTTAATTAGTTATATCACAATATAACAAAGTATATATATAATAGAAACCAAACATCTTTATTATGAACAAAATTGGATATTGAGTTAGATACATGTAACAAATAATATAATTTACCCTAGGAGATACGCATATATAATTCTATCATGTACAACTTTGTATTTTGGCTTCAATCTTTTGAATATTAATTTAAAGCCTAATACGTTAACGACATTGTTGTAAGGTTTTTGTCAACAGAACGAAAAAAATTCAAGTTCTAACATTTCAGTCTTGACATTGGCATCAAAATAAAATGATGAATACGGTAAGCGTTGCAAAATGTATAATTTTAATCAAAATAATCAATATTTTGCATATTGTGTTACTTACTTTTCCAATTTGACAAAATAATAGTACAAAAAAATATAGTGAGAAATGAATTCAAAATATTAAATTTCAGAACGGGCATCTAAATCTTATTTTTCAGTTATATTTGAAAAGACAATACTTCCCATACTTGATTAGTTGTGGGGGTAATATGCAATATTTCCTAAAATAGTCAAGTATGCTTTCCTAAAATACAATACTTCCCATACTTCCCAATTCGAAAAACTCATACTTAGCCAGTTTCACTTTATATATAACACACCCAAACCATCCAACTTCGTATAAATTTCTCAAACTACCATCTTCACAAACAACAATGTTCGTATCCAGCAGAAGCTTACGCTCTTCAATCCAACTCCACCCTCTCCAAATCACGCCAGAAGGCCAAATTATCATCAAAATCAGCAATTGGCGGATGCTTGATGACGGCCATTACTTGATTCGTCTGCAAGCAAAGTTATCGCCTCCTCCTCCTCGTCCTTCTTCTTCCATCTCCGTTCGTTTCAAACTTGAAGACAACACCAAAGTAATAACATCTCTTTCCCAAACAGAAAATTACCGGTCTTTTGATTGTCCGCTTAGCAGCAAACCATTTGTGTGTGCCTTCACTACAGAAGCTTCAGGCTTCCGCCCTCTGAAGATCGAAACCAACGATTATCCAGTGAAAAGAGAGGATCTTGGGTTCTTTGAAGATGTGCTCAACTGCTTTGTCGCTAAAATTTCACGTAGTTTGCGCATTCGGTGCAGTATAGATATAGAAGCTACAGCGTTCATAAGGAGAGTCTTATGGTACGAAGAAGCGATGGATATAATCAGAGAGATTGAAGGTGGAGGCGTGAAGAAGGAAATCGGTGAACTGGGCGATGAGTGCGGTGATTGTGCGGTGTGTTTGGACGTGGTTCGGATGAGCTGGTTCGATGGGTTGAGGTTGCCTTGCATGCATGTCTTTCATTTTAACTGTATTTCTTCCTGGTTCCAACTGAAAGATTCATGTCCTGTATGCCGAAGGTCTTTTTCTTGAATTATTGATGCAATGATAAACATTTGTTTTACTGTTTGATGGAAGGAAATTAGTAGTAATTGGTAGATTTAATGGAATGAATTGTTGATGATATTGTTTCGGTTAATGCTTTCATTATCTGGTTATTTCCAATTATATCAATATTTTTCCTTTTACTTGCCTGTAGAACATGTGCTTAATTATGGGTGTGATCAACTTTTGATTAACATGATACCAAAGATAATATTTATTGATAATCACATCATCTATCTATAAAAAGGTTCGAAGGGATTTGAAAAAAAAAAAAAACTTTTAGAAGGGATTTTCACTTAAATTAGCTCTTCAATACAAGAGAATAAGTTTATAAGACAACCCCTTGAAATTAATTAATTTTAAGGATAAAAGATAAAACTATTATTATTTTACATGAAAATGATAAATGAAAGAAATAATTTTTTGTTTAGTGGTAGAATAACAAAATTTTCGTAATACACCATTTTAAAGTTTGAATTACAGTGCGTATTTCCAAAAACAGGTTTAGTAATACAATAAACTTTTTGGTTTCAATCAAAACTGATAAAATGGTAAATTTTTGTACTGTAAACTGAAAATGTTTGTAGTTTCTTGAACTACAAGTATTTGTTATTTTGCAAATAAAATTTCAAAAAAAAAAAAAATAGTTTGACAGATAATTTAAAATATGTTTTGAATGCTGATTTTTTGTGTATTAACTTTGAAAATAATGAGTATATCCTGTTATCTCCACTAAAAATATATAATTTCATTTTATCTGCTCAAATTGAGACAGCTTCACTTTTAGATTTTGAAATATGAAAGCCAAATGTGTAACATTGTTGTCTCAGTTCATATTATAATGACTGAAGCCAAGTGAACAAATATTTGCACAAGTGTACATCAGAAATTTACAGTTTCATATCAATAAGTATTGCTAATGGCTTCACAATTATTTTTAAATGGAAATATATTCTTACTATATATGTGTGTTATTTACAAAAGAGAACTCCATGTTTGTTGAGATCTGACAAATTTTATTATAATTTTATAAGTAAAATAATTATTTTTTCTCTCTATTATATGCGTAAGATTTCATGCTTTCAAAGTAAATATTTTACTTCCCATTATATCGAACTCTAATTCGGTTTTTTTCTTTCTTCTGGCTATAGTATATGTGCTTATTATGGGTGTGACCCTTGACTTTTAGATTAACATGACAGTACCTCATATAATATTTACTGACTATACCATAGAAAAGGTTTGAATTGGAGAACTGATTGAAAGAGAAAATTTGACATATAAACATTAGAAAGTACTACACTGTTGTCTCAGTTAACATGATAAACATCGATGCCTAACAAACAAAAGTTTGTACCAGTGTACATCAAAAAATCACTATCAAATATCAACCCCATGAATACGAAGATCTACTATAAATACAGTTGCAGTTCCTTTGGAGGTTCACTTTTGCTTCTTCCATTAACTCACTACAAGAAAATGATGAAATAAAGACTGAAAAAATCAGTCTTTTATACGACAATTCAGTCTTTAACTAAGTTGTAAAGACTGATCAATGACCGAAATGTTCAGTCTTTGATTCTCTAGTCCCAAAAATATTTGTGACTGAAATTTCAGTCTTAAAATTCAAAGACTGAAATTTCGGTCTTAGATATTTGTAGAGACTGAATGTTTGAAACTAAAATACAGTCTTGAACGAGTTTCAAATTATATAAATTCTAAAGAAATTTCCTATTTCTCTCTCATTTTAGTTTTTTGAATTATTTTAATTTGTATAGGAACACACACATATGTGCGTGCCTATAAATTTTGCCAACAAAAATGGATGGCTCAAATTACAAGTAATTAAGTTGAATTATACATAGATAACGCAAGGAGTTGCTAAAGTTTGAACAAAGTAATCGCAGAAATTTTCTCAGATCTCAAAGTTGAAGTTTGAGAAAGATAGATAATGCCAAACTATTCTCATCAACCGTATTCAATTGGAAAAATAAATTACAATCACATAAAAGCCCGCAAATTAGATGTTTTTATTTTTTGATACACTACATATATACAACACAACAAGGACATATGAATTAACCAAAGTTACAAACTGTATTCTCGCATAAAATTAAATATACTGCTGCATTTTACAAATTCACAGCCATGTATCCGTGAGAACTGAAATATATTTTTGAAGGTTGGTTCTTTCTTCCATGAAGCTCAGGCAAAATTATTTCTTACCCAAAAAAAGTTCATATTCTACAACCAACACCATTGCTATAGTACAGATCCGTATCGTCCACAACTGGCTCAGAAGAGGAAGGGGACGAAAAAACGGCAGGGGTAATTTCATAGGAGAAATATGTCTGAGCAAAAAATCATCCTTATGAAGAAAATTCAGTCGCTCGCCCTGCCTTTATTCTTCTCGATCTTGTACTTCTTCAAAGTACCGACGCGGTTTCTGCACTGCAAGTCTGTGCGTAGAGGATGACGAGCGTCCCACGGACGAGAGTTGACGGCATCGACGATTTCCTACCAATGACCCTGACGAAGGCCACCGCGGTTGAACTCCATAAAACGATCGCCCCACTCATCGATCAGTACCGACGTCTTGCCTTCGCTCCAGTAATCTTCTCGAGATGGAAGCGATCGTGATGACGACATTTGTTATATTTTATTTTCGGAGTTTATTGGGATTTTGGAAGCTGGAATCCTAATTTTTTGTTTAACGAGGAGATGAAGACCGGTACCTTTATCAAGAGAAAAAGAATACAGTGCGTGAAATGTGGAAAGTGGATTGTGCATGAACAGAGTTAGTGGCTGAACCATTCATATTTATTCAAACTTGAGATTAAACACATTTTCAATCCGTGTTAACTAGCGTTACATGGATCGCTAATGTAGCCCTTCGATTTAAAGAAAAAGAAAATCTTGACCGTTAAATATTTATGTAGCTAAAGTGTGTATTAAAGACAGAATTAATGACTGAAATTCAGTATTTAAACAGTTTAGAAATTAAAAACTGGTTAAGGACTGAAACTCGGTCTTTAAGTTTAAAATATAAAAGACTGATTTTATCAGTTTTTGTTCAGTCCTTATTTAATGACTGGAAAGGTTGGGTCTTTGATTTTCAGTCTTTAAAAAAGGTTTTTTTTGTAGTGACTGGCCTCATCTTCCGCCTTTCATTTACATCTCTTGCCATTGTCATACCACCATTGTTTAAGAGCAAATCCCCTTTGATCTCTGGAAGGTTCTGGATGCTTTCAATGGTTTCAACGACTTGGTGCATATTTGGCCTGCTCTTGGGGTTCTGGCTAAGGCACTGATATGTCAAGTTAGCGACTGTGGCTAACGTTTTGGTGGTATACTGCCCTTCCATTCTAGGGTCGACTATCTTCAATAGCTTTTTGTTGTGGACTAGTAGAGGTCGAGCCCAGTCGACTAGGTTGTGTTCTCGGCTTGGTCTGCTGCTGTCCACCGCTTTCCTTCCTATTAACATCTCGAGTAACACTACTCCGAACCCGCACACATCACTCCTTGCAGTTAAATGTCCTGTAATTTCAATGTTATGTTTAATTAACAAATCCAAAAATATGAAATCTTCACGTCTGAATACAAAGGAGATTGTTAAAAGGGCTCCAATTTTGGATATAAGGAGATTGTTAAAAGACGAGATTGTTAAAAGACGAGATCAACGGTCACGCGTTCGAACCCCAAAACCGACAATCTTATAATAAGTACAAGGAGCTAACCTTGTAATAAGTACCAAGAGCATGTGTTTGCCAGACACATACTTCCCTAAAGTTTACAAGCAATGTTTGATTCTCCAAGTAATTCAAAAAATAAAAAAATTTGTTAAAAGAACTCCAATTTTGAATAAAATGAATATAATTTTAGGGGGTTCCATCCTAAAATAAAATTGTTATAGAAGGAACAAGATAAATGAAACTAAATCAAGCGATTTACTGTTTTACCTTCGTTCAATGCAAATTCACAACACGATCGAAAACTAAAAAGAAAAATGATTTGAAAACTAAATTCGGAGAGGTTTGATTAAAAAGAAAAACATAAAACGGTTTGGGTCCACCTTAAAAGTTGCATAACGAAGCCAAAAACAGAATTATATTTGATTTTATTACGAGAAAGCTAAAAAAATTGGCATCTCTCATGCCAATTTTAAAAATATTGAAAAAATGATTTTTCTTTATCTAAAACCGGAGTCCTTTAACAATACCCAATATAAATGTTTAATGCACTTACCAGTCATTACATATTCAGGTGCAGCATAACCGTAGGTACCAACTACTCGAGTGGAAACATGTGTTTGGTCGCCAATTGGTCCTTCCTTTGCTAGCCCAAAGTCTGAAAGTTTTGCATTGTAATCCTGCATTGCAAAAACATTTCACAGACTCTGGTGCTAACTTGTTAAAGTCATCATCTTGAGATGTACTTATTTAGGTCCTTGCAAATTAATGTAATTCTAAATTTCTCTTTTGTATGTAGGTAAATATTGAAGGAGACCATTAGAGATAGATATTTAACCCAAATATTTAAGGGTGCAATTATATATAACCGCAATTCATGTTCACTCATCCACTTTACACTCACTTACTAAAAAAACACATCCAAATTATACCCATACGTAAAGAAAGAACAAAATTAATTTAAAAGGTTTCATTTTCATACAACAAAATCCTCAAATTCCACATTTGGGTAATCCTAAATATACAGCTTCTCAGGATAACCTTCAACCCACTCTCTAAATCAAGCAATTCAAAATCTTCAGATGTAATTATACTGAATGTTGTACATTAACAAATCCTTATATATACGACGATCAAGTTTGTAGTTAAGTAACAAACTCAGATGATTTTTGTTTTTATTTAAATAGACCACGGTTGAAGCAATGACTGAAACGAAGAGCAAAAAATCTCTGCTTGAACAAGATGATGAAAATGGAACTGAGTTTTCAACAAATGTTTGGGATATGACTGAAGATATAAAAATATGAAAAGCAGGATATATGGTCAACCTAATCACTTGGGAAAAAGGAAAGGATGATGGTGATAATTATTATGGATTTTTATTTGCTAATACTGCTATTTGTTGATGGAATTTTTTGGTTGTTGGTTTGGACACATAGTTGTCTGGATTTTATTCAGTTGAATCTTTTTAGTCTGCAACTCTGTTATTCTAGTCGATTATCTAACCAAATGTGGTAGGTTTGAAGTGCGAATTCTGATATAATTATTTTGCTAAGTAGCGCTAAGAGTCAACTATTCAATTTATATAGCAACACCCTTATTCACATGATTATATTCTTAACAAATGTTGGAATGCAAGCAAAAGAGAAATTTCTAGTTAATATCGCCAAAGGTGGTGAGTTTCGAAGAGTGAACTCTGATATAATTATTTTGCGAAGTAGCACCAAGAGTCAATTCTTCGTTTATTTAACGCATCGGTTATATTCTTAACAAATGTTGGAATGCAAGCAAAAGAAAATTTTCTAGTTAATATTGCCTAACAACCAAAACTTCTCAAATGTATTATATGTTTATTGATGACAAACATTTCAGGTTCTCACTGTTCAATGTGTTTAACTATAGTTCCACGGTACCGGGTAATATTACTGCTAATTTTTTTTGTAAAGGAACTTGCAATAGTAAATAATAACTCACAGCATCAAGCAAAATGTTGGACGTCTTGAAATCACGGTAGATGATTGGTCTTTGAGCACTATGAAGGAATGTGTTAATCCGCCTTTTGGCAAGGCCGCGGACAGATGGATTTAACTTAAACAACTTCACAACAATCGAGACTAAAGTATGATGGGATGGTTCGGCGTTGAAGGCTGTTCGGCATAGAGAGATCGTCGTTCGACATAGAGGGATCGTTCGGCACTGAACGAGTGCTCGGCATTAGAAGGAGTGTTCGGCATGAATCTTGTTCGGCACTGGGCGAGCGTTCGGCATAGAGAGTTCGTCGTTCGGCATTAGATGGAGCGCTCGGCATTAACCAACGTTCGGCATCTGGAGACGTTCGACATTGGATGGAGCACTCGACATTAACCAACGTTCGGCATCTGGAGACGTTCGGCATTAGATGGAGCGCTCGGCATTAACCAACGTTCGGCATCTGGAGACGTTCGGCATTGGATGGATCGTTCGGCATCAAGGAGCGTTAAGCATTGGATGGATCGTTCGGCATCAAGGAGCGTTAAGCATTGGATGGATCGTTCGGCATCAAGGAGCGTTCGGCATTGGATGGGTCGTTCGGCATACCTCACCTCGCTCGACATTGCACCTCGCACCTCCATATCTCGCACCTCCATACTCCGCACCTCCATACCTCGCACCTCCATATCTTGGTACTCCGCACCTCCATACCTCACCTCGCTCGACATTGCACCTCGCACCTCCATATCTCACACCTCCATACTCCGCACCTCCATACCTCGGTACCTCGCACCTCCCAACGTTCGACATGAGGAGATCGTTCGGCATTCACACATTGTCCGGCATTCAGCGTTCGGCATCTATGGTTCGGCATATGGAGACCACTCCATTTGGGCTGAGGTACTCGGCTACCAGGCCCACCAGGGAAGTCCAACTCATCTTTGCCTATAAATAGAGAGGCAGGGGCATAGTAAAAGGGGATCTTTTTTCTGCTCTCTTACTTTCTCTTTTCTAAGGCTAAGGCAACTCTGCCATTTTGTAACTGTAATCGATTATTACAGCAATAAATAGCAAACTTCTGGAGTGGACGTAGGCCGGAGTTAGCCGAACCACTATAAAATCTGTTGTTCTTTACTGCTTTCATTTTAGTTTTAACTGTTATTCACATTATTACTCTCTACATATACTCTATCTCTGAGCTGTGACTGGTATTTGGTGCTTTCATCTGGATTTGGGGGTTAGTGACCAATTTTGGCGCTAACACTTTGGTACTTTCACTGAGAATTAAACTCAGGAATTTTGGAGTTAGGAACTTGGATCTTAGAAAGCAATGGCAAGACCACCAACGAAGAGGCAAGCAGTGGAAAGGAGCAATCAGGAAGGAAGTTAAGCGGCATCTTCTGGAGCTGGAGAGGGTCATGCATCCATCTACGTAACTCAGGACGAGATGCAAGTGATGATGAATTCTATGCAAGAGCAGATGATGAAACGGCAAGAGGAGATGATGCAGGCTCTTCTTAGGCAATTTGGACAACCAGGAACTGTAGGTGCTCAAGATCATGGAGCTGGACCAGAGGAACTCAACCAACGGACAGATGGAGTGAATCAGCAGGGGGCAGCTCCCAATCAACAAACAGTTAACAATCTAGATGGACCTAGACTCGGAGGCACGCCACCGGGAGTACGTGATGAAGAATATGTGCCAGAATTTCCTCGAGGACTTGGGGGGTAGTCTGGAGTAGTTGGAAACGCTAGATTGGCTGACATTATCAGGCGGACTATTCGCGGAGGTCTGACAAATAGGGATTCAGAGGGAGTTAACAAAAGTCCGTTTACCCGGAACATCAGGACAGCTAGGAATCCGTCCGATTTCAAACTACCCACTCTGGAAGTATACAACGGGAAGACGGATCCCACCGACCACTTGATGAGATACACTAGGCATATGGAAGTGCTGGGGGCAACGGAGGAGGTTATGGCCCGATGTTTCCCCCTGTACTTGACTGAAATTGCTGCTATGTGGTTCAGACAGCTGGAGGATGGATCCATTGGAACATGGACAGAACTGGTGGACAAGTTCTTAAGTCAATTTCGAGTTCACATAAAAAGGCCAAAGAACGTGATGACACTAACATCAGTCAAACAGAGGGCAAATGAATCGCTCAGGACATTCTTAACTCGATTTAATGCGGCAGTTGCTTCGGTGGATCGGCCAGATCCATCAATGGTTCTGATGGCTGCGGTATCAGGAGTCAGAGATAATTCGGAGTTCAAAGTATCGTTGGTACGGGACCCACCGTTGGATATTGGGGAATTCTTTCATGAAGCTGAAAGATTTCTTCGACAAGAGGATGCATGTTTGGACATGAGGTCACAAGAAGTAAACATGACTAAGGATGGAAGATTACTCGGCGAAAGCTCAGGTGGGGACAAGGATAAAGGGAAAAGGAAGCGCTGGGGAGAACCAAAGTTCTCCACTTACACAGGATTGAACGCAACGTTGGAGCGGATTTTCTTAAATACTCGAGATCGTCTTCCCTATCGAAGGCCATCAAGGAGGGAACCCACAGAACGTGAAAGGGCATCAGGAAGGCACTGTCTCTTTCATGACCTGAACGGGCATGATACTAACAGCTGCCGACATCTAAAGGATATAATCGAGGAGCATATAAGGAATGGTCAGTTGCGACAGTATGTCGGAACTCGGAATACGGCGGTGGAACATGAACAGCCTCCGCCTACCTTGAACGACGAGGGCGCGAGGCCCAGGAATGGTGACCGATTGGTCATCAACTAATCTTGATGGTTTGGAATAAGTAACAAACTCCGGGCAAACGGTTAAATCACTTACTCATGTACGGGGTCGGAGATAACCCTCAGGCATGCTCTGAGATGATGGCTTACCGAAACGCCCGGGTTTGTGAAATCTGTTTTTTCCTTTGACTTGGACATTTGCTTTTTCTGGTTTGGTTTTGGAGTTTGGTTTGAACTCCCTGTTTTTCTCGTTTTTCTGGTTTGAATTCTGGTTTGAATGTTTGTTTTTCGGATTGGATTTTGATTGGGTTTTCTCTGGATTTTGGCTTAAAGGTCGTCGAGTATGGACTATGCTCGACAAGGGTCCGGAGCGACCAGGATTCGGCTTAGGACTTAAGCCACGGCATTACTTGCGTCCAGGGACACTGGACCACGGTCGTCAAGTATGGATTGCGCTTGGCAAGAACCCAGAGAGGTTATCTCAACGTCCAGGGACACTGGACCACGGTCATCAGGTGTGGATTACGCTTGGCAAGAACCCGGAGAGGTTATCTCAACGTCCAGGGACACTGGACCACAGTCATCAGATGTGGATTGCGCTTGGCAAGAGCCCGGAGAGGTTATGGATTTGGATATCGACCCGAAGAGGTCCTAAAGTCCCCTATTGGTTATTGGATATGGATGAAACATGGACTTTGGATACTGGACTTGAGACTATTCAAAACACACCTTTCACAGTAAGGCATGTTTTGGGGGGCAAGTGTTAACCCGCCTTTTGGCAAGGCCGCGGACAGACGGATTTAACTTAAATAACTTCACAACTATCGAGACTAAAGTATGATGGGATGGTTCGGCGTTGAAGGCTGTTCGGCATAGAGAGATCGTCGTTCGACATAGAGGGATCGTTCGGCACTGAACGAGTGCTCGGCATTAGAAGGAGTGTTCGGCATGAATCTTGTTCGGCACTGGGCGAGCGTTCGGCATAGAGAGTTCATCGTTCGGCATTAGATGGAGCGCTCAGCATTAACCAACGTTCGGCATCTGGAGACGTTCGACATTGGATGGAGCACTCGGCATTAACCAACGTTCGGCATCTGGAGACGTTCGGCGTTAGATGGAGCGCTCGGCATTAACCAACGTTCGGCATCTGAAGACGTTCGGCATTGGATGGATCGTTCGGCATCAAGGAGCGTTCAGCATTGGATGGATCGTTCGGCATCAAGGAGCGTTCGGCATTGGATGGGTCGTTCGGCATACCTCACCTCGCTCGACATTGCACCTCGCACCTCCATATCTCGCACCTCCATACTCCGCACCTCCATACCTCGCACCTCCATATCTTGGTACTCCGCACCTCCATACCTCACCTCGCTCGACATTGCACCTCGCACCTCCATATCTCGCACCTCCATACTCCGCACCTCCATACCTCGGTACATCGCACCTCCCAACGTTCGACATGAGGAGATCGTTCGGCATTCACACATTGTTCGGCATTCAGCGTTCGGCATCTATGGTTCGGCATATGGAGACCACTCCATTTGGGCTGAGGTACTCGGCTACCAGGCCCACCAGGAAAGTCCAACCCATCTTTGCCTATAAATAGAGAGGCAGGGGCATAGTAAAAGGGGATCTTCTTTCTGCTCTCTTACTTTCTCTTTTCTAAGGCTAAGGCAACTCTGCCATTTTGTAACTGTAATCGATTATTACAGCAATAAATAGCAAACTTCTGGAGTGGACGTAGGCCGGAGTTAGCCGAACCACTATAAAATCTGTTGTTCTTTACTGCTTTCATTTTAGTTTTAACTGTTCTTCACATTATTACTATCTACATATACTCTATCTCTGAGCTGTGACTGGTATTTGGTGCTTTCATCTGGATTTGGGGGTTAGTGACCAATTTTGGCGCTAACAGAATGCAAGCCCTTTCGCAGCACCCAGAGAAATGCATATGTACCACTGACATATATATGAGATAAGGTAATTTCTTAATACTAGCAAGATAGCAATAAGAGACATACGCCGAAAAAGATGCTTCTCAAGACTACCACATGCCATGAACTCATATACCAGAAGCCTTTGTGTACCTTTGCAGCAACAACCAATAAGTTTAACCAAATTTGGATGGCTAAACTGCTCGAGATAGTTCACTTCTGCCTGCATACATTATAAACCAAAACAAAAACTATCTTTGATTAGCTAATATCTACTATACAAAGCTCTTTAAGGAGAATTAGATCTGCAAGCAATGTAATAATTACCAACCACTCCCTATCTCCCTGGAAGCCATCAGGGTTAAGTTGTTTAACAGCCACGGTTGTACTAACAGCTTCATCATCATCGCCATTATTACCATTGATGATAATGGAGCCTTTGTATGCAACCCCAAAGAATAGATACCAATGAATCGTCAATTAGCATAATAAGGTAGAATAAAACATATTTGCTTGCGATACAGTCGGCGATTAGATCGTATTTGATTGGGGCAAAGGAGAAATGATCGTCCCATTATTACTATTGACAATGGAATGGCAACAGTGACAGGGTTCCGCATATTGTCACGCCGTTATTTGCTTTTCGGCCCATACCAATTTAAAAATAAAATGCACACCTTTTTTTCGTACTCCGTTCATTTCAAAGTTGGCCTTATTCTTTGTGACCACCGGCCTTTTCGACCATCAGAAGTCGGCCTTTTCGACCATCAAAAGTTGATACTAATACATTTACGGTATTCACGTGTCAAAACATCCAAGTGTACAAATTGTTAGGGTGAAAGAAAGAAAGACAGAACATAATCTCATAACGTGATGAGTAATATATAATATATAACAAATCTTTACAAAAAAAATTGTAATAATACACACATCAGCCAGAGTAAACTAACATATAATCAGTCTGAACAGTTATAACAACACGCCCTCACAAATGTTGATAAATACAAAATAACAAATGCAGTGGAAATAAAATATACGTGAATACGTCATCCATCTCGTCTGCTGAAGCTTCAAAACATCCAAAGATAAATCTGAAAATATGCTCGGTCTGACCTAAGCATTATAAGAAAATAACGTCTGGATCAGTCTGGTAAACCAGCGTGAGAAACACAGACCAAATGGATTTTAATGTTATAAAACTTTTCAAAAATAATGGTATCTCGTAAGACCACATCGCAAATAAACACGGACGAGTTTTTACCTTACGGTAACCAAACTATTTTATAAGAAATCTTGTGATATTATAATAATGTCTATGGTTTAAAATAAATATTGAATCATAGCCAAAATGATTATATTAATTACATTCCAGCATAATAGGTATACAACTAAGTCCGTAAAGACACATATTAGAGAATGGATTCTATACAATGACAAAGCTACTGTGGTACCTTCAGCCATAGTACACCTCTAGAAAAATGTACCGAAAGCCTTAGCCAACTCCCTACAAATTATGACCAGCCTACCCCTTATTGGATAGTACCAAATATGTCATTACCCCGATTGTCGCCCAACAGCCATACCATCCCATAAGCATACATAAATGGATCAGTATCGATCTAAATCGAGTAATGACCATACTTTAATGGTAGCGAACCACATAGCCCTAAAACATTTCCCATGTTTTAGTCATTCTCGGTTGGTAAGGTTAAATGCTACATTTTACCTTTTTATATAGTAATCTCGCTTGGAATATTAATACTGCCCTCGAGGCAACAATGCAATACCAATATTCATCCATACAAGTTGTTCAGGATATGAACAAACCGAATGCATTACTTCTACTACATACTTTTTGGAATCACCCTCGAGATTAGTAGTAAGTAGCCATTGCACTTCAAAAAACTCCATCATCAATCATCTTCAAGATGTCTCCATTTCGAAAGCTTATGCCGGTTCGATGTGTTTTTCAGATAATATATCTGATCCCGGTCTCTCCGAACCGACAACAATAATTTAAAAACTGACCAAGATTTGATAGTCAGTTATTTAACTATCAAATAAACAAACAATCAAATCAGAGGTTTAATTTCACATAGAAACCAAGCATGATTAAACACATAAGCAACTACTAAGCCTCTTTAATTAATCCTTTTATTAATTAAAACCACTTTGTAAATTCTTGTATTAAAATACTTTTATAGAGATATATTCACAAACCCTCTCTACCCTTTCAATACTTGAAAATTATTGATATGTTTGTCTCAACTGTATAAGTATATTCTCAAACATTTCATTTTGGAAACCTTAGAAATCTTTTTCATATACTTATATCAATAGTATAAATATATTCACAAACATTACATTTTCAATACTTAAAACTTTGGGATAGTTTGGCTCATATCCTTGTTAAGTTTCAAAATAGAGAAAACATCATCCCCAAACTAAACTTACGTTTTTAGTCCTTGTTTTCAAACCCGTCTTCGCCAAAAGACCCAAATACCCCTTACGTTTTTAGCATTTCAAACGCGTATAACTTTCTGTAGAAACATCGGATCAGCATACTGTTTTCATCAAAAAATCATAAATTTTATGATCTTTAAAATGAGATCCATTGTTGATACCAAAAAATCATATTTGCATTAAGGATGCAATTATTACATATATTTGCTGAGAGTTCTGCAATTTTTGGACATCATCGATTTTTCTTCAAATGTCAGCAATTATTTCATATAATTGCATACATTTATGCAATTATATGAAATAATTGCAGACTTTTATGCAATTATATGTAATAATTGCAGGCTTCTCTGCTATTATTCCATATAGTTGCCGACTTTTCTGCAATTATTCAGTATACTTGCCATTTTCTGCAATTATATGAAATGATCGTCAATTTTTCTTCAAAAATCAGCAATTATTCCATATAGGAGACTTTTATGCAATTTTATGGAATAATTGCATATTTTTCTGCAATTATTCTATATAAGTGCATACTTTTATGCAATTATATCGAATAATCGTAGAAAACTTTGCAATTATTCCAGGTAATCACAGAAAACTGCAACTATACCATATAATTGCAGATTTTTCTGCAATTATTGCATATAATTGTTGAATTGTCTGCAATCATACTATATAATTGCAGACTTTTCTGCAATTATTGCATATAATTGCTGAATTGTCTTCAGTCATACCATATAATTGCAGAAAATTTGAAAAACATCAACGCCACTCATTAGAAAGATAATAAAATTTGAGATTTAACGGTGAAAACGGTTTGTTAATCTGTCGTTTCTACAAAAAGTTATTACGTTTTAAAGATTGATAATTAATGGGGTGCAAAATTTAATTATGGATGTGAGAATAGCATCCACATGTGAAGAATCAACGTTCAGCAATGGAGCAGAGAGGTATTTTAGGAAAGAAAATTGCAGTATTTGAAAATAGGAATGTAACTTATATCTTTTTTTGGAAAGGATGTTTTGTGTATTAAGTTTGATTCTAGGGATGTGTCCCTTATTTTCACTAAAACTTTTTCATATACTTATATCAACAGTATAAGTATATACGCAAAACACTACATTTTTAATACTTAGAAAATATACTTATACACTTATCTCAACGGTATAAGTATATTCACAAATCTTAAGAAATATTTCCTTTCCAAAACACACTTAATTTGGGTTAAAACAAATTTTATTTAAAAACATTGATAACAATAAACCCAAAACACTTTTGGTGTAACTAAACGGATCGTATGGAAATTAGACCAAATATATTTAACACCACTTCCCGATTTCAAACAGTACTATCCCTCGATTAACAATGTAGTCGGACAAGTTAGCGTACCAACCTTGTCTCGACATACATTCTTACTTCTCAAGATAGAGATGAGTTTTCATACCTCGGAATTTGGTGTTAAGTATGAAAAGAATACTTTTCATACCACCGTAAGTTAACTTGATCATTTTTAGAAATCAAATCTCATTCCATCTGTAAAACTTATTTTTATAAATCTCTTTTATATTTACAAACTCCATTTATAAATTCCTTTATAAAAATTTCATTTATAATATTCCTTTTACAAATCTCAAAATATAATTATAAACCCCTTTTATAAATCTCGGGATATAACTATAAAACCCTTTTTTATAAATCCCCATATATAATTATAAAACCCCTTTTATAAAAACTATATGCAATGTTAGATTTATATTATTGCCAGTCCATTAAAAAATATATGCAATGATTTTCTTTTCTTTGGACCTAGATGTATGTTTATTTAATAGTGGTGCTAAATGCATCGCTTTATGATGTCTAAATTGCCTAATGTTACTATCAAATGGAATTTAGTTTAAAAAAGAATTTTTTTTGCTTCATAATTTTCCAGTTAAAACAGAGTACTCAATGTTGTGCATTTAGCATCACTCACTTATTTAATAATGATGTGTATTTTTTTGTTTTGGATTGAAGCCTTTTTTGCAAACCATACTTGGATTGCCAAAAGAAAATTTGCACGTTATATAGGGGAAGATGTGATAGTTATTGTTGGGGTTGCTCCAACAATGCGCTATTAACAACTTGAATATTTGTGACTGCTAACGGTCTTCACAAAGCACTATTAAAAATACGGGTGTAGCACTTACCACTTGCATTATTATCCCCAACTCATCCTTATCTTCATTGGACCTCTCTTACTTTCCTCAGACTCATCATCACTATTGTTTAAAAGCACCATCAAACCCAACGGTATTATTCTCATAATCATTCTCAATATTGAATTCTTAAGAAATTTTGTAAATATCAATGACTGATTCAATTAATGTTTCACTGAAAATGAATTTATAAATTAAAATGTAGTCATTTATAGTTGGGGAAAACGAATTATAATTTTTTCGATAAGCAAATAGATAACCATTTTGGGCATAAATGGTTTTTTGAAATCCATTTATGTCCTAAACTGCTTTTGCCGTGTAGGAAAAAATACCTTATTTATTTAGATAAAATTGAAGCATTATCATATGGACAATTGGACATTATCTATAAACGGAGTTTTCAAAAAAACCGTTCAGATCGGTTTTCTGAAGACAGTTTATAAGTAATAAAAGTGAAAAAATAATAAGGCAATCTTTCCCACTTTAAATTTGGAATTGCCCAAAAGAAAATTTGTCATAGTTATACTTATTGTTGAGGTTGCTACAACAACGCGGTATTAACAGCTTGAATACCTGTGTATGGTATTATTGGTCTTCACAACCAGTGTACGTTTGAATATATCGTGGGATCCGCCTGTCCTCCATTAGCAGTACTGTTTCCTACGCACCCAAAAATATAAAAAAAAATATAAAAATTTGTCAATTACGAGGGATGTATTATCTTCTAAAATATAAAATTTTGTAAAAAAAAAAACTAGGAAAATCGACTGAATCGAATTCATGGGAAATTGCTCCGCTGCTCCTTCACCTAAATCTGAACCATCGTCATTGAATCCTAGTAATCCAAGAAATTCAACTGCTCCTCCAGCTTCACCTTCAGCTTCATCAGGTATGATAATAATAAACAAATAGCAAAACTTTACCGAATTCCTCATTCTTCTTCGTCAGTTAGTTTGCAACTATGGCAAGGCATTAGTCAATGCAGTAGTATTTTCCTAACATTACTCTTCATCCACATCTGGATCTATGACGAATGACATACCATTTTCCCTTTCAATTTTCTGAATCAGTAATTTTTATAGGACAGATATAGGTAAGGAAGAATTGTATTATGTATTTCTTATTATATACTGAATCTGTTTAGCGATGCAGGAAAAGACGTTAAATTACTTCCCAACAACGGCCAGAACTTAGCTGCAGCTCCAAAGAATCTGGAAGATTTAAGACAGAAAGGAGGCGGATTGTACAAAAACGTTTCCACATTTACATATGCTGAGTTAAGGGCCGCCACCAAAAATTTCCGTCCAGATAAAGTTATAGGAGAAGGAGGATTTGGGGTTGTATACAAAGGCTCCATTATCATCAATAGTAATAATGGTGATGATGATGAAGCTGTTAGTACAACCGTGGCTGTTAAACAACTTAACCCTGAAGGCTTTCAGGGAGATAGGGAGTGGTTGGTAATTATTATATTACTTGCAGATCTAATTCTCCTTAAAGAGCTTTGTATAGTAGATATTAGCTGATCAAAGATAGTTTTTGTTTTGGTTTATAATGTATGCAGGCAGAAGTGAACTATCTCGGGCAGCTTAGCCATCCAAATTTGGTTAAACTTATTGGTTATTGTTGCGAAGGTACACAAAGGCTTCTGGTATATGAGTATATGGCATGTGGTAGTCTTGAGAAGCACCTTTTTCGGCGTATGTCTCTTATTGTTATCTTCCTAGTATCAAGAAATTACCTTATCTCATATATGTCAGTGGTGTATATGCATTTCTTAACAGGAGTATGTCTCACAATGCCATGGTCTACTCGTATGAAAATTGCTCTGGGTGCTGCGAAAGGGCTTGCATTCCTTCATAGTGCTCAAAGACCAATCATCTATCGTGATTTCAAGACGTCCAACATTTTGCTTGATGCTGTGAGTTATTATTTACTATTACAAGTTCCTTTATTGGAAAATAAAATAAAATAGCAGTGATATTACCAGGTACAGTGGAACTATCGTTAAACACATTGAACAGTGAGAACCTGAAATGTTTGTCATGAATAAACGTATAATACATTTGAGAAGTTTAGGTTGCTAGACAATGTTAACTAGAAAATTTGCTTTTGCTTGCATTCCAAAATTTGTTAAGAATATAACTGACATGTTAAATTAAGGAAGAATTGACCCTTTAGTGCTATACTTTGCAAAATAATTATATCAGAGTTCACTCTTGGAAACCCACCACGTTTGGCGATATTAACTAGAAATTTCTCTTTTGCTTGCATTCAAACATTTGTTAAGAGTATAACCGACATGTAAATAAGGGTGTTGCTATGTACATTGAAGAGTTGACTCTTAGCGCTACTTAGGGAAATAATTATATCAGAATTCGCTCTTCAAAACCTACCACATTTTGTTATATAATCGACTAGAATAACAGAGTCGTAGACTAAAACAATTCAACTGAATAAAATCCAAACAACTGTATGTCCAAGCCAACAACCAAAAAATTGCAATCAACAACAAATAATAGTATCAGCAAATCAAAATCCGTAACCATTATCACTATCATCCTTGCTTTTTTTCCATGATTAGGTTCACCATATATCTCGCTTTTCATATATTTCTATCTTCAATCATATCCGGAACATTTGTTGAAAACTCAGTTCCATTTTCATCATCTTGTTTCAAGCAGAGATTTTTTGCTCTTCGTTTTAGTCATTGCTTCAACCGTGGTCTATTTAAATAAATAAAAAAATCATCTTAGTTTGTTACTTAACTACAAACTCGATCTTCGTATATATAAGGATTTGTTAATGTACAACATTCAATATAATTGCATCTGAAGATTTTGAATTGCTTGATTTAGAGAGTGGGTTGAAGGTTATTGTGGTGAAGCTCTATATTTAGGATACCCAAATGTGGAATTTGAGGATTTTTTTGGTATGAAAATGAAACCTTTTAAATTAATTTTGTTCTTTCTTTACGTATGGGTATAATTTGGATGTGTTTTTTTTAGTAGGTGAGTGTAAAGTGGATGAGTGAACACGAATTGCGGTTATATATAATTGCACCCTTAAATATTTGGGTTAAATATCCATCTCTAATAGCCTCCTTCAATATTTACCTACATACAAAAGAGAAATTTAGAATTACATTAATTTGCAAGGACCTAAATAAGTACATCTCAAGATGATGACTTTAACAAGTTAGCACCAGAGTTTGTGAAATGTTTTTTCAATGCAGGATTACAATGCAAAACTTTCTGACTTTGGGCTAGCAAAGGAGGGACCAATTGGCGACCAAACACATGTTTCCACTCGAGTAGTTGGTACCTACGGTTATGCTGCACCTGAATATGTAATGACTGGTAAGTGCATTAAACATTTATATTGGGTATTGTTAAAGGACTCCAGTTTTAGATAAAGAAAAATCATTTTTTCAATATTTTTAAAATTGTCATGAGAGATGCCAAATTTTTTAGCTTTCTCGTAATAAAATCAAATATAATTCTGTTTTTGGCTTCGTTATGCAACTTTTAAGGTGGACCCAAACCGTTTTATGTTTTTCTTTTTAATCAAACCTCTCCGAATTTAGTTTTCAAATCATTTTTCTTAGTTTTCGATCGTGTTGTGAATTTGCATTGAACGAAGGTAAAATAGTAAATCGCTTGATTTACTTTCATTTATCTTGTTCCTTCCATAACAATTTTATTTTAGGATGGAACCCCCTAAAATTACATTCATTTTATTCAAAATTGGAGTTCTTTCAACAATTTTTTTTTAATTACTTGGAGAATCAAACTTTGCTTGTAAACTTTAGGGAAGTATGTGTCTGGCAAACACATGCTCTTGGTACTTATTACAAGATTGTCGGTTTTGGGGTTCGAACGCGTGACGGTTGATCTCGCAGTCCGGACCATCAACCATCTTTTAACAATCTCCTTCGTATTCAGACGTGAAGATTTCATATTTTTGGATTTGTTAATTAAACATAACATTGAAATTACAGGACATTTAACTGCAAGAAGCGATGTGTACGGATTCGGAGTAGTGTTACTCGAGATGTTAATAGGAAGGAAAGCGGTGGACAGCAGCAGACCAAGCCGAGAACACAACCTAGTTGACTGGGCTCGACCTCTACTAGTCCACAACAAAAAGCTATTGAAGATAGCCGACCCTAGAATGGAAGGGCAGTATACCACCAAAACGTTAGCCACAGTCGCTAACTTGACATATCAGTGCCTTAGCCAGAACCCCAAGGGCAGGCCAGATATGCACCAAGTCGTTGAAACCATTGAAAGCATCCAGAACCTTCCAGAGATCAAAGGGGATTTGCTCTTAAACAATGGTGACGCTGCAGTGACCCTCTTTGAAGCACCTAGAGAAAATAGCGACAGTGGTACGACAATGGCAAGAGATGTAAATGAAAGGCGGAAGATGAGGCCAGTTAATGGAAGAAGCAAAAGTGAACCTCCAAAGGAACTGCAACTGTATTTATAGTAGATCTTCGGATTCATGGGGTTGATATTTGATAGTGATTTTTTGATGTACACTAGTACAAACTTTTGTTTGTTAGGCATCAATGTTTATCATGTTAACTGAGACAACAATGTAGTACTTTCTAATGTTTATATGTCAAATTTTCTCTTTCAATCAGTTCTCCAATTCAAACCTTTTCTATGGTATAGTCAGTAAATATTATATGAGGTGCTGTCATGTAAAACTAATGCTTATTACAAAACCAACATCTACCACCTTGCATCAATAATTCAAGAAAAAGACCTTCGGCATATAGGACATGAATCTTTCAATTGGAACCAGGAAGCGATACAGTTAAAATGAAAGACATGCCTGCAAGGCAACCTCAACCCATCGAACCAGCCCAGCCGAACCACGTCCAAACACACCGCACAATCCCCGCACTCATCGCCCAGTTCACCGCCTTCCTTCTTCACGCCTCCACCTTCAATCTCTTTGATTATATCCATCGCTTCTTCGTACCATAAGACTCTCCTGATGAACGCTGTAGCTTCTATATCTATACTGCACCGAATGCGCAAGCTACGTGAAATTTTAGCGACAAAGCAGTTGAGCACCTGTTCAAAGAACCCAAGATCCTCTCTTTTCACTGGATAATCGTTGGTTTCGATCTTCAGAGGGCGGAAGCCTGAAGCTTCGGTAGTGAAGGTACACACAAATGGTTTGCTGCTAAGGGGACAATCAAAAGCCTGGTAAGTTTCTGTTTGGGAAAGAGATGTTATTACTTTGATGTTGTCTTCAAGTTTGAAACGAACGGAGATGGAAGAAGATGGACGAGGAGGAGGAGGCGATATCTTTGCTTGCAGACGAATCAAGTAATGACCGTCATCAAGCATCAGCCAATTGCTGATTTTGATGATAATTTGGCCTTCTGGCGTGATTTGGAGAGGGTGGAGTTGGATTGAAGTGCGTAAGCTTCTGCTGGACATGAACATTGTTGTCTGTGAAGATGGTGGTTTGAGAAATTTATACGAAGTTGGATGGTTTGGGTGTGTTATATATAAAGTGAAACCGGTTAAGTCTGAGTTTTTCGAATTGGGAAATATGGAAAGTATTGTATTTTAGGAAAGCGTACTTCATTATTTTAGGAAATATTGCATATTACCCCTACACTTGTTTCCACGGCAACTTTCAATACATTTTCAAATAAATGAAAAATAAGATTAGATGCATGTTTGTAGTCTTACATTTTTCGTTCCGAAATTTAATATTTTGAATTCATTTCTCACTATATTTTTTGTACTATTATTTTGTCAAATTGGAAAAGTAAGTAATACAGTATGCAAAACTTTGGTTATTTTGATTAAAATAAAACATTTGCAACATTTGACGTATTCATCATTTTATTTTGATGTCAATGTCAAGTCTGAAATGTTAGAACTTCAATTTTTTCTGTTTTGATGACAAAAACCTTACAACAAGGCTGTTAACGTATTTAATAAGAGTTAGAAAATGAAACGTTCTCACCATTCCGTCTACAGAAGATACCAAGACATATGTATTGTATTTGTTAGCATATCGGGTCTGGGCCTTGGGCCATGTAAATAAGCCCAATATCATTGTATTATATATAATAGGCTGAAGATAACTGTAAACTATTCATTCAGTCTTTCATTTGATTAATACAAAATTACTCTCAGTTTGTTTTTCAATTCTTTCCAATCTTCAATAATTAGTAGACATTATCAAAATCTAATATGGTATCAGAGCCAGTCAAGCCTTGCGGCAACAGTATCAACACTTGAATTCAAAACAATCTTTGGAGCCTAACGGCAGTGATCTTGATACAAGATCAACACACAATTCTTCATCAGAAAGATATCATCATTTGAAGGCACCTTAACCCATTAGGTTATATATCTCATCATTTGGGTTAATTATAGAATTTGCAATTTTTTGTGAAAAACAGGTACCATACTAGGAAATCATTTAGATTTCTGATTGCAACAAGTTTTTCATCAAAGTTAAGCAAATTCTTAGCAAGAAAGTCCAGAAAATCAGAAAATCAATTCAAGAAAGCAGTCAAAGACTTAAAGAAAGTAATTGCCGTGCCAAGATTTATCAGAACAAGCTCATCATCTAAATCTTGGCTGCAACTAACCTGTTCTTGTCAGTAATAGAGTGATCTTGAATTAGTAAATCTTCTGAATTATTAATTTTCTTGCACCAGTCATAGAAAACCTTAATCATGGCTGAAGGAGATAATGCTTCAGCAACTTCAGATAACACCAACAATCCACGACAGTTCACTGATGCAACAGAAAAGTTGATCAAAACAGTCATAAGTCCTCAAAGCCAGCTAATCACTGTGCATCTAGAGGAAGACAACTATCTCTTATGGAAATTACAAGTTGAAACAGCAATGCAAGGATATGGACTAGAAGGCTTTATTCTTGGATCAGTTCCAACTCCTCCAAAATTCATCACTGATTCACAAAATAAGATGATCAGTAATGAAGAATACACAAAATTCTACAGACAAGATATATTGATAAGTTCTTGGCTTCTATCATCAATTGACACAAAATTACTGTCACAAGTTATAGGGTGCAAATCAGCAAATGATATATGGATCACTGTTGAAAGAATATTCAATACTCAGTCTGTTGCTAAAATCATGCACTATAAAAGACAATTGCAAAATATTACTAAAGGAAATCAGCCAATGAGAGACAATCTTTCACAAGTCAACAACATCTGCAATATGATAGAAGCAACATGACATAAAGTATCTGAAACAGAGCAAGTCCTAAGTATCCTGAATGGACTCAGTGAGGAATATGAAGCAGTCGTTGCAGTTGTGTCTTCACAACCAAGTTTACCACCTGTACAGTTTGTTCATGCCACACTTCTTGCTCATGACGCAAGAATAGATCATAAAAGATCCCAAGAAACAGACCTGTCAATCAACTATGCCTCCAACTCAAGAAACAAAGGGCAGAATCAAAACAAGCAAGGTCAATCTTATCAAAGAGGAGGCAGTTCAAATAGATCTAGAGGTATAGGCCGGTGGAATAACAACAACAATAGACCTAAATGTCAAATTTGTGAGAAAATTGGTCATACTGCTGTTAAGTGCTATTTTAGATTCAATGCCAATTATGTACCAAATCAAAATCAAAATAATCAAGGAAATGGAAAGTCTGGAGCTAATATGGCTCAAATACAATCAGACACTAACACCAATGGTGAAGTCAATCAAAGCACAACAACAACATCAGAACACATACATGATGAAGGCTGGTACCCAGACTCAAGAGCAACCAATCATATAACAAATAATCTTGACAACTTAAATCTTGGCAATAAGGAATATAGAGGTAAACAGTCTATATGCATGGGGAATGGTGAGTTAGTCAACATTACTCACACTGGAAGAACTAGTATTAATGGGAAAAGACAACTATATTTAAACAACTTGTTGAGAGTACCAAAAATAAAGAAAAATCTTATGAGTGTGTCACAATTTGCAAAAGACAATAATGTATACTTTGAATTTTATCCTGATTACTGCTTAGTTAAAGACATACTAACTAATGAAAATCTTTTGCAGGGTGAAGCAGTCAAAGGACTATACAGATTCAATCTTAAAAACAGTAGCAAATCCGAGAGAAATCAGAGGTGTTGTAATATAGGTGAAATGAGTCAGTCTAAAGAAAAGGGAAGTGTGTTTGATTTGTGGCACTACAAACTTGGCCACCCAAACACAAATGTTGTGAAACAAGTACTTGAGAAAAATAAAATTGTGTTTGATGATATTTCCTTACCATATGTATGTACATATTGTCAAATGGGGAAAAGTCATAAGTTACCCTTCAATGACTCACTAACCAAGTATTTAAAACCTTTAGAATTGGTTGCAACTGATTTATGGGGACCTGCCCCAATCTATTCTGACTATGGTTATAAATATTACATATCTTTTATTGATGCTTATTCTAGATATACATGGATTTATTTTTTAAAGGCTAAATCAGAAGCTTATAATGCAGTGATACACTTCATATCATTAGCTGAAAAGCAAACTGGCAATCAAGTTAAAATTATTCAGTCAGATGGTGGTACTGAGTACAAAACCCTTAGAAATTACTTTGCTAAGAAGGGAATTGTACACAGAATCACATGTCCCTATACATCTGAACAAAATGGTCTAATAGAAAGAAAGCACGGACACATAGTCGAAACAGGACTAACACTGCTTGCTCAAGCATCATTACCACTAAAGTTCTGGCCTGATTCCTTTAATACTGCTGTATATTTGATTAACAGACTACCTACGAAAATTCTTAAAGGAATCAGTCCAGTAGAAAAGCTATTAGGTGTTAAGCCAGACTATCAGAGTTTGAAAATGTTTGGATGTTTGTGCTTTCCCCACATAAGACCATACAACAACAATAAGTTGTGTTTCAGGGCCAAACCATGTACTTTTATAGGATATGGGTCAAATCAAAAAGGATATAAATGTCTAGATGAAAATGGAAAAGTTATAATTAGTAGATACGTTGTGTTCAATGAGCATGTTTTTCCTTTTAGAAGTACAAGTATTAAAACAACTCAAAAGATACAGAATCCAAAGAATTCTGTACCTAGTATACCTGTCTACAATGATGATTTCCATCCTGAGGTGATTGAAAGGACTGCTGAGAGTCAAGATCCACAACTCACAATGTCAAACCGACCAGGTCATGAATCATCAAGCTCACCCAGTTATCTCAGTCAAACTCCTGCACATTCAAGACATCAAACAGAGTCAGTTGATGAAAGAGAAGCTGAAAGCATACGAGTACAATCAGAAAATAACAACAATCAAACAAGTACAGATGTATCACCACAGAACAGAACTGGTCAACCAATGATTACAAGGTCAAAAAGTGGAATCTTTAAACCAAAATTATACACAGCTGCATCAAATCTAGAGGAACCAGAAAACATTGAGCAAGCTGCAAAGGACAATAACTGGAAGGCAGCAATGGATGAAGAATATAATGCATTGATGAAGAATAATACATGGGAACTTGTACACCCACCAGATAATAAAAACATCATAGGATGCAGGTGGACATACAAATTAAAAAAGAATCCTGATGGAACAGTATCAAGATACAAAGCAAGACTGGTAGCAAAAGGCTACACACAGCAATATGGGTTTGATTTTAATGAAACCTTTTCTCCTGTTGTCAAACCAACCACTATAAGAATTATTCTAAGTATTTCTCTATATAATCAATGGAACATTAGACAATATGATGTCAATAATGCCTTCCTGAATGGAACATTACAGGAAGAAATATACATGGAGCAACCACAAGGGTACAGGGAAAATACAAGCCATATGTGCAAACTGAAAAAGGCCATATATGGTCTTAAGCACGCTCCAAGAGTCTGGTTTGATAAACTGAAGGCCACACTAACTACCTTGGCTATCAGTCTATAAAATCAGACAATTCCTTATTTATTAAAAACAACAATAAGACAAGTGTGTATATTCTAATATATGTTGATGATCTGGTTGTTACAGGAAATGATGAGGATGAAATTAAAAATCTTGCTCAATATCTTGACAAAGAATTCTCCATCAAAGATTTGGGTCTACTAAACTATTTCCTAGGCATAGAAGTCAAGAGGAAATCAAAGTCAGAGATTATCCTCTGTCAGAGAAAATATATCCTAGAGCTATTGGAAAAGGCAAAGATGGACAATGCCAAACCTCAGCCTACTCCAATGATAAGCCACCAATACTTGTCTAAAAACAGGGGAGAAAACATAACAAACACTAAACAATACAGAAGTATTGTTGGTGCTTTACAATACTTAACTATTACAAGGCCAGACATACCTTTCAGTGTTAACAAAGTTTGTCAATTTATGCAGGAACCAAGAGATGATCACTGGAAAGCAGTAAAAAGAATATTGAGATACATAAAGGGAACTATAGATTATGGGCTGCTAATGAAGAGAAGCAACAATCTAAATATAACTGGATATACTGATGCAGATTGGGGAACCAATCCAGATGATCGTAGATCAACTACAGGATACTGCATATATATAGAAGACAATCCAGTGTCATGGTGTTCAAAGAAACAAGCTGTAATCTCAAGATCCAGCACAGAGGCTGAATACAAAAGCGTTGCAAGTGCAACTGTCGAGATCATGTGGATACAGTCTTTACTACATGAGTTAAACATCAAATCGCAAGCCAAACCAACATTATGGTGCGACAATCAAAGTACAATATATATGTCAGCAAACCCAATATTACACTCAAGGACAAAACATATAGAGATAGATCTGTACTTCGTCAGAGAATAGATACAAAAAGGAAACTTGCAGGTAAATCACTTACCATCAACTTACCAAAGGGCCGATACACTTACCAAGGCCTTGTCAAAGCAAAGCTTCATCAGATTCAGAGAAGAACTAAAGGTGGCTACGACTCTTACAAATCCAACTGAATCTGCAGAAACGTCAAAGCTCACTGGACAAAAGACAGGAACTTTAACACAAACAACAGCAGATCCATCGTCAGCACTGATCTTTAAAGCAGATTGAAGTATCCAGACCAAAGGAACCACTCAGATCCATACAATTTTGCCCTAGATCTGATTAAAAATCATCAATTTCCTGAGGCGGCGCAAGGAGAAGCAGCCATGAAAACCCTAATATTGGTTTGAGGGGGCGAGTCAGAAAATGAAACGTTCTCACCATTATGTCTACAGAAGATACTAAGACATACGTATTGTATTTGTTTGCATATCGGGTCTGGGCCTTGGGCCATGTAAACAAGCCCAATATCATTGTATTATATATAATAGGCTGAAGATAACTGTAAACTATTCATTCAGTCTTTCATTTGATTAATACAAAATTACTCTCAGTTTGTTTTTCAATTCTTTCTGATCTTCAATAATCAGTAGACATTATCAAAATCTAATAATAAGCATATTAAGATTTAAAGTAATATTCAAAAGATATGAAGCCAAAATACAAACTTGTACATGATAGAGTTATAGGTATGTCCCAGGATAAATTATATTATTTGTTACATGTATCTAACTCGATACTCAATTTTGTTCATAGTAGATATGTTTGGTTTCTATTATATACTTTGTTATATTGTGATATAACTAATTAAATAAATAATTTAAATCATATTAAATAGAAAATCCCTAAATGATATGTTATGTGATAGTATATAAAATGTGTTGTAATCATGAGAATTTTATCACATTGAAAAATAACATATTGTTTTAAACATTCTTATTCAAGACGTTCGAGAAAGAATATTGATTCATTCATTGAGACTATAGTACATAACACTTTCCAAATATTGGATAACATATTACTCATGGCTGCTGAAGGCACCAAGAGGTTACGTACTAATAGTTATTGAATAACTATGGAACGACCAACTCAAGAGTTTTCTGTTGGTTGAATATAGCTAAGGTTAAACTGAGAATCTCGAAGTGACGATATTACACAGTTCTCTCGACTTGTGAATACCATTGAACTTCAATGTAGACACTCCACTTTGATTATAGTTAAATCATGGCATTGTGTTGACTAAAAGCTTGGCCAACCTCGGAATTAAGTTCATGTCTTTGTACTAGCAAAGGTTACTTGCTAAAACTAGATATAAAAACAGAAAATAAGGAGTAAGATGAGCAAATAAGGTAAATGATTCAAGATTCAGAGTAATTTGGCCAAGCTTATTTACGTCAACTATGAAGATCTCTTACCTACAAACACCATTGTCCAAGTGGTTAAGTGATTCGGGTTTGGTGCGAGAGGTCACAAGTTTGAAACTTGCGTAGTGAGATTCGAACGTTTATCAACATATGATACGTTGTCCCAGTGACATGTTGTATATAAAGTACTATTTTCCAAAAAATAAAAGATCTCTTACTATGTTAATCTCTTCCAATTAGAAGGAACTACAAAAAAGATCTCTTACTCTATGTATTAAGGTCTCAACAATGACAATTTCTACATATTAACAAATTTTCTTTTCTGTTTTCATTTTTTTATATTGCCTTTCTCTTTGGACTATTAATAAATCACTGCTACTTCTTTATTTGTGTCAGACTAACATTAAACGTTCTTTTTATTTTGAATTTTGCATATATTTTTTATAGAAAATACAATTTTTATTGTTTGAAATTTAAATACAATTTCATACAATCATAAATAAAATTGTCTTTTTCAAATAAATGAAAAAAGATGAGATGCATGTTTGTAGTTTTACATTTTCTATTCCGAAATTTAACATTTTGAACTCATTTCTCACTGATTTTTTTGTACTATTATTTTGTCAAATTGGAAAAGTAAGCAATACTGTATGAACAACTTTGATTATTTTGATTAAAATTATACATTTTATCTAGAAATACATTTTTTCTAATACACGTTTGCAACTGTGCACATGCCAATGTACTTGCAACCTAGTAGAATAATGACATAACTACTAGCATCAATCAAATTATATTTTTCATCGACAATTGATAAAAAAGGCCAAAATATGAAGCTAATTCTAATAAATTGTACAATATTCATTAACTCTAATATATAGCGTAATTTACATTGTGAATTACGTTGACATATTTTTTTGATAACATTTTGCAACATTTGCCGCATTCATCTTTTTATTTTGATGTCAATGTCAAGACCAAAATGTTAGAACCTGAATTTTTTCATTTTGATGACAAAAACCTTACAACAATGCCATTAACGTATTTAATAAACGTCTTAGGATTAGTAATATTCAAAAGATATAAAGCCAAAATACAAAGTTGCACATGATAGAGTTAGGGGTATGTCATATGGGAAATTATATATTTGTTACATGTATTTAACTCGATACCCAATCTTGTTCATAATAAAGATGTTTGATTTCTATTATATACTTTTTTTATATTGTGATATAACTAATTAAATAATTAATTTAAATCATATTAAATAGAAAATCCTTAAATGATATGTTATGTGATAGTATATAGAATGTGTTGTAATCATGAGAATTTATCACATTGAAAAATAATATATTGTTTTAAATATTCACATTCAAGATGTTCGAGAAAGGATGTCAATTCATCTGTTAAGACTATAACACGTAACACTCTCCAAATGTTGGATAACATATTACTCATGGTTGTTGAGGCACCAAGAGATACGTACTAATAGTTATCAAATAACTATGGAATGACTCGCTCAAGGGTTTTTTGTTCGTTAAATATAGCTAAGGTCAAATAGAAAATCTCAAATTGACGATATTACACAGTTCTCTCAACGTGGGAATACTATTGAACTTCAGTATGGACACTCCACCTTGATTATAGTTAAATCATAACATGGCGTTGACTAAAAGCTTGGTCAACCTCGGAATTAAGCTAATGTGTTTGTACTAGCAAAGGTTACTTGCTAACACTAGACATAAAATGGAAAATAATGAGTAAAATGAGCAAATAAGGTAAATGACACAAATATAGAGTGATTCGGCTAAGCTTATCTACGTCCACTACGAAGACATCTTACTATGTTAATCTCTTCCAGTTAGAAGGAAGTACAAATAATAAGAAATTAGCAATTAAGATTACAATGCTACTAAACTTAAGAGTTTTAGGATTTGTTTGCTAGAATTGAACTCTGAGCTTAGAGATAGCTAAAATTCAACCCCTTTGACAATTTGACCTTCTGACGTGATTTGGAGAGGTTGGAGTAGGACCGAAGTGCGCGAGCTTCTCCTGAATATTGACATTGTTGTTTGGGAAGATGTGGTTTGAGGAATTTATAGGAAGTTGGATGGTTCAGATGTATATACAAAGTGAAAATAGTTTAGTCTGAGTTGTTCAAATCGAGAAATATGGGAAGTATTGTATTTTAGGAAAGTGTACTCTTTATTTGGTCTTTGGCAATTTATGTTACCCTACGCTCATTTCCATAGAAATTTTCAATACTTAATACCCTAATATTATGATCGGCCAATAAGTTGTTCAATCCTTCTATTTTATTTTATTGATATAATATGTTTGATTTTTGGTGCTAGTTGAGAAAAATGCAAGGAATTACAATTCTAAACACAACCATTGATATGACAATCGTAGGATGTACTTACTCGCTTATTGGTCCATGCATTGATTGTGAGGTTAATTTTCAAATTGAACAATAACAATAACAATAGAAATATTATTGTCATTATTTCCTTTAATTAGATCGTAAGTGACCATATCGTCTTTGCATAACTATTTGTAGCAAAACTCACTTTGTATATGTTTTGTTAATAATTAGAGTTGGAATTTTTTAATTCGAAGTTCTAGAAATGTCTTTAATATATACATAGGATGTCCCAAGTCAAATCAACTAATAATGATGAAAAATAATCTTTATTTATAGTTGAATTTTTTGGAGTATTAAGGCCACATATCAAATCTCCCAGTGATAATTTTTTACGTATTAATATATTTTTTTTTATTTTTTTACTTTTCCTTTTGTATTTTGGCTATTAACAAATCACTGTTACTTCATTGTTTATTTTAATTTTATATTGAACGCCATTTTTATTTTTACTCTATATAAGTTCTGTTCTTTTTTTTATTTTTTTGGAAAATACTCTCTTTTATTATTTGAAAATTAAATATAACTTTATCCAGTCATAAATAAATTACCATTTACAAATAGGATTTTGTATAATATTCAACTTTTTTTCTTGCACTTAAAAAATATTTCTCGAAAAAATGATATAACTGAAAAATAAAATTGTATATTTTTAGTCTTATATTTTTTGAATAGAAATTTAATGCTTTGAAACATCTGTAACGAGCGGCCTTTTCAACCCCTAAATGTTGACACTAATACATCTACGGTAATCATGTATCGAGAACCCAAGTGCCGGAAAGACACAATGTTAGGGTGAAGAAAAAGAATGGGAAATAGAAGATCAAAAAGATCAGAATGTCACATGCGGTATGATAACATATAATATATAAAACTAGTACACAGTGTTACTCTAATATATATTAGCAAAGACTTGTAAAAAGACTGAAAAAGAATACTTTAGTTTAAAGTCATTTCTAAGCAATTTAAAATATTAACAACATATTATAGCATTCTTGGAAATGCTATCTATAGATTTGAAACGGTTAAAAAGCGTTGCGATTTTGAAGTGTGCAAATTCTCAGGTTTTGGACAGAGAGCATATTTTGGCCGGATTTTGCTAAATGTTTGATTCGACTTCTCTATGATAACAATTGATTTTAACTCCAATTTTTTTATAGTAAGTAACCTACTTAGTGTACTTAATTATCCTCCAAAGAAACCTTAAACAAAGCTCTTAATTTATTTAAAAAAATTCAACAAAAAAAGACATTTTCTTAAGTGTTCGAATAGCGACTTTTTTGCCTAAATTTTGCTACTTCGTTTGACCTATTATAAAATGTTTTAAGGTCCCTTTTTTTATAGTAACAAGTAGACGTATAATAATATTTAAAATAAAATAAAAGCCTAGGGATTGTAACACCGCTAATTTTTGTTCAACATTATTCAGGACGTTTAATTGGATAGATTAAATAGAATAATGTAGATAATTAAGGAGAATGATATTTTGGCCATTAATCTGGTTGTGCCTTAATGAATTAAGATAAGTGTTTAAAGATTAACATATAGAAGAATGATTAAGAGGGGCGCTTAGAAAATAGACCTAAACCCTTTTCCTTAAATCCTTACCCCTCATTCAATTCTCATTTTCCATCATTCATAAAACAACTAAAGAAAACCAAGGGAGGCCGGCTATAGAAAGGAAGTCAAATTCTAGAGATTTAATGGAAGAAGCTTAGGAAATCAAAGCAACACCAAATCTCGAACTCCAACCATTAATCTAAGGTGAATAATATCACTTATAATCTCTTTAATCCTTGTTTTGATTCGGTTATGGGTAATACTCGAATCTCATATGTTTGATTGATTAAGTTATGATCTAATAATCAATTTTTGGATAGAATAATGGTTAAGGGGAATTTTTGGAATTTATTAGAAATGGTTTAACTTAGTTTTGTGGTTAAATTCGAAGTTTTTATCCTCCAAATGATTCGAAATTTAGATATGTGATGTAAAACAACATTTTGGAGATGGCACTTTAATTCCACAATTTCCCTAGATGGAATAAATATTTTATGAATTTTCTAGTGAGAAAAGGAAGCAATTTTGGATTTTATTTAATTTAAATAATTAAATAATGATTTTCCACTTGAAATTTTTATGTGATAAATAAAATGATGTGTTTGATTTTATGTGAATTTTTGGGAATTTTCTCATGTAATTTTGAATTATGAAGAATTATTTATGCTAGAATAAGCATATAAAATTTCAACTAATTATGGTTATTAGTTAATTATTTGAAATAATGTTTTTGATCTTGGAAATAGGGTGTGACAATTTTTCAATAAAGAAAATCGATAAATTTTTTCTAACCAATAAGATTTTGACAAATTATAGAGGTTTGGTGAAAAGTAATATCCTTTTATAGCAATTTGGCAATTTTTAAGTTAATTACAATTTTACCATGTCGATATTGACTATGTCGAGCCATATTTCCTTATCCTAGTGTCATCGATGCAAAACAAAATAATGCCACATGATGTCAACAAGTTTGGCATGCAGTAGATTGGATTTGAGCCTCATCGAGGCCAAAGTAATAAAGAGAAAAGGAGATAGGCTTCGACATGATGATGATTATACATGCCGAGTTTTATACCAAGAGGCTTATCGCCACTATTTAATAAAGTCGACGTTCATACGCTATTTGGAAGCGATGCCACATTTCTTTTCTTTAGCGTTGAAGAGATGCTTGTCGCCGCTATTCAGTAGGGTCGACAAGGTCCATTTGCGTTGTTTTTAGATCAAAGTGAAGCGACAATGTCACTAAAGTTGTGACGACCCATCTTTCTGGCCCCTAGGAATGACACTTAAAACATCTATGGTGTTCGTGTGTCATTGCCCAAGCATCGGAAAGATGAATCGTCATGGGATGAAATAGAGAACAGAATATAAAACCTCACAACGAAACTGTTAAATATAACATAACAATAAATAGTACATCAGGTTACTCTTAACAGGGAGTTATCAGAGTTACACAAAAGTACTACAAAATTAGCTTAAGCAGTTATAGCATCACGCCTTTACAAATGCTGAAAAAATACACTTACACAAACTAAATAGTACAGCAAAATAGATAAATAAGAAGATGAAGAGCCTCCTGCTTGGACGCCGTCTTCAAAAGAGCCCAACACTGACCTGCTACTCTTGAACTACTCAAATAAAATGAGTACCCGAGAGTTTATGGAAACAAACAACTCGGGTCAGACGATATGTCTAGTATGAGTAAAACTTTAAACAAAGGCATGTAATTAAACATAAAACATGCGAGACCATGCAGCTGAAAACAGAACGGATTTACTCTCACATAATTCAACATCCAAATGTAAAGAATGGATAAATAATTAAACACCACGAAGAGTGGTCGACTCTTTTCGGTGAAAGTAAGGAGTTGAAATTTGAGGGTTCGAATCAAAATAAGAAAAGGAAAATCTCTAACAAATGACTAGGAGAGTGCAGCCCCCGTTGAAGTATACCTCTAGTAATATACTTTTGGGAAGGTCATATACTCGGTGACCTCCTTGGGAAAAGTCCCTTCTCCGTAGATTAGCATAACTTTTCTGTCGATCCTGGACTTCTTTCATCCTTTCCTTGACCATAGCCACTTTCTCTGATGCTTCTTGAATCATTTCTGGTCCAAGAACTAACCGGTCTCTAGTCTTAACCCAACATGAAGGTGATTTACATGGCCATCCATACAAAGCCTCGTAGGGTGCCATGCCAATGCTAGCTTGGTAACTATTATTATAAGAGAACTCTACCAAATGTAGATGATCTTCCCAAGATCCTCAAAAATCCAAAATACATGCTCTCGGGAGATCCTCCAAAATCCGATTCACCCTTTCGGTTTGTCCATCTGTCTGTGGGTGATAGGCTGTGCTCAAATTCAACTTTGTTCCTAAAGCAGCTTATAATGCTCCCTAAAATTGACTGGTGAAGATAGGATCTCGATCACTGACTACACTTACTGGAATTCCATGCAGTCGAACGATCTCCTTCAAATAAATCCATGCCAAAGAAAATGCAGTTCTGGTAGACTTCACCGGGATAAAGTGGGCACTCTTTGTTAGTCGATCCACAATTAACCCGATGCCTTCATTACCTCTTCTTATTCAGGGCAACACATCGATAAAGTCCATGGATACTTGTTCCCACTTCCAATTCGGTATCTCTAATGGTTGGAGTAACCCAGCAGTCTTCTGCTGGTCACTCTTGACCTGTTGACAATTTGCACACCAACTCACGAAAATTGAAATATCTCTCTTCATCCCTTTCCACTAAATGGTCTTCTTCATATTCTGAAACATTTTAGTTACTCCTGGATGGATGGATAACTTTGACCGTTGGCATTCTCTCAGCACTTCCTGCCTAATTCCATTAACGTCAAGAACACAAATCCGTCCATTCATTTTTAAAATGCCTCGCGAGTCCATTTAAAAACTAGAATTAATTTCATTTTCAACATTCTTCTTAATCCGAGCTAGATTAGGGTCTTCTTCCTGGAAATATTGAATCCTCTCTATTAATACTGGCTTAACTTCCAAATTTGCAATCTTCGCCACATTCCTATTCAACGCATCTACAATGGCATTTGCTTTCCCTGGGCTATATAGAATCTCTAGGTCATAAGATGAAAGAAACTCAAGCCATCTCTACTGCCTTAAGTTCAAATCCTTTTGGGTAAAAAGATACTTTAATGACTTGTGATCCATAAATAACTTAAACTTTGCACCCAAATGATAGTGCCTCTACACTTTTAATGCGAAGACAACTACCAAAAGCTCCAGATCGTGTGTAGCATAATTCTTCTCATGAGGTTTCAAATAGGCCTGTCAATGGGTCGGTTTCGGGTTCGGTCAACTAGAGTGCGGGTTGATTTTCAAATGGGTCGGGTTAACCCGTTTATTAAACAGGCGGGTTTTGGGTTGACCTGATTATATATCGGGTGGTTTCGGGTTGATTCGTGTAACCCATTAAGAAAAATATTTGTATAAAGAAATGGAAATGGGCATGAAAATGTAGGAAGTTGTTAAATGCGAATGTGTAGGAATAAGTGAATGACAATAATACCCTTCTTTTGCAAGATAAGATGATAATTTTAGAGCAAAAGAAGGGTATTGTTGTCATTCTTTTATTGCAAGCTAAGATGGGTATGAAAATTTGGGAAGTTGTTACGTGGGAATGGGCATGAAAACGTGGGAGAATGGGCATGAAAACGTAGGAAGTTGTTAAGTGTGAATGTGTAGGAATGAGTAAATAACAACAATACCATTCTTGTGCCAGCTAAAATGAGAATTGTACAACAATACCGAGCCCATAAATGGGTTAGTCGGGTCAAATTCGGGTTCACGTGCCAACCTTAAACCCACCCGCTTATTAAACGGGTCCTAACGAGTTGACCCAAAAATGACCCGCCCTTTTAAACGTGTCGGGTTAACCCGCTAATTTCCGTGCGGGTTTCGGGTCGTGTTTTGGGTGGTGTTGGAAATTGATAGCCCTAGTTTCAAATGCCAACTCGCATACGCTATAAATTTACCATTTTGCATCAAAGCTGCTCCCAATCCAGTCCTACAAGCATCCATGTAAATTGTTAATCCTTCACTTCCATCTGGAATAGTTAAATTAGGAGCGCTATTCAATTTCTCCTTTAACTCATTGAATGCTTGATCGCACTTGGATGTCCAAACGAACTTAACATCTTTCTTCGTTAGCTTTGTTAGATGAGAAGCAATCTTCTAAAAGTCTTTAATGAACCTTCTATAGAAACCTGCCAATCTTAAGAAACTTCTGACCTCAGTCGCACTTTCAGGTTTCTTCCAATCTTGAACCACGACTACTTTAGTTGGATCCACTAATATGCCTTCTCCCGAAACTACGTGCCCTAGAAATCTAATTCGGATTTCTAGAAATGGCACTTAGAAGACTTAGCCCTTAAAACATGACGTCTTAAAGTACTAAGAACAACATGAAGATGGAACTTATGCTCTTCCCCCGTTTTAGAATAAACGAGGATGTCATCAATGAAAACGAGAACAAACTTGTTAAGAAAGTCTCGAAACACTCTATTCATCAAATCAACAAAATAAGCGGGTACGTTAGTCAATCCGGACGACATGACTAACCACTCATAAAAACTATCAGGGGTTCGAAAAGCTATTAAGGGCACACTCTCCTCTGCTACCCTTAATTGATGAAAACCAGTGGCAAGATCCAACCGAGAAAATATCGAGCTCCGTGGAGCCGGTCAAACATGTCATCAATCCTAGGTAAATGATACTTATTCTTGATAGTCCTCATATTTAATTCTCGGCAATCCACACATAAACTAAGAGAACCATCAGCCTTGGTAACAAACACTACCCGACGTTCCTCAACTTGATGTGCTGCGTCAGATCAAACCTTTCTACAACAAATCAAATGTCTGCTTCTCCAACTCTCTTCTTTCCTTTGGAGCCAACCTTCGAGGAGGTTGTACAATCGGTCTAGTTCCTGGAATCAAATCAATGCAGAACTCTACTTCTCGGTGAGGAGGTAAACCTTGCACTTCTTTAAAAATATCTTTGAAGTCCCAAACAATTAGTATATCCCTTATCTCATCTTTAGGTACTTCAAGTGAATAAAGAAAACTGCTCATCAACTTCTTAGGTTGTTCACAAAAAATATCCACACCAATATCTCTAACATCTTTAACTCTGATAATCCTTCGATCACAATCTATGATTGCTCTAAACTTAGATAACCAATTCATTCCTAACAATACTTCAAAACCCATGAACCCAAGAACAAATAAGTAAGAAAAGAAAGGCCGATCTCAATAAGAAATAGGCACATTCAAACATATGGTATCAAGATCGGTCGGACCTCCAATTGGGTTCGACATGCAAAGAGAATTGTTTAGAAGGATGGGTTTTAGGTTAAACTTATCAATAAGATCTACTGAAACGAAACTATGGGATGCGCCTGTATCAAATAATACTCTAACAGGAATATCAGAAATAGATAGTGTACCTGCCAATACTTGCTTTCCTTTTGGATCTGTAGAAGTAGATGGTATGTCCTTAATAGTGAAAACTTATCCCTATGATCCCTTTTTTGGAAAAGGGCACTGGCTCTTCATATGCCCCTTCTTGTTACAGTTGAAACATGTTGGCAGACTATTATCCATACATTGATCTGCAACGTCTCTTGGTTTGTGACAATTGAAACAGATTGGCTTACCAGGGATTTCTGAGCAATGATTTGCGAAGTGCCCTATTTTGTTGCACTTAAAACAAAGAATCTTAGAGTGGTCTAATTGCTTATTCAGAGCTGGAGCTCCACCTCCAGGCTTCTTTCACGGCTACTTCTTCTTCCCTTTGTGCTTGAAAAATGGCTTACTAGCAACATGTATAACTGACAAAGGTTGGGCATTGACTGCCGGCACTACCCCCTTCTGCACTCCTTGCTCAATATCAAGGGCTTCGAACCTCAAAGCCATACTGATCAAATTGGTAAAGGTTCAGTTGAGATGATTAGTCATTTCCTGATGGAATTCGGGTCTCATTCCCTTCATGAACATCTCATTCTTTTTAAGTGGCGTATCAATCAATCCTAGTCCAAAGCTAGACAATGCACTGAACCTATGATCATACCGCGCCACTGTCATCTCACCCTATTTCAAATCCATGAAACTTCTGAACAACCGAGTCCTACTCGCCTTTGGGATAAATTGAGCTTCAAAAATTTCCTTAAACTGCGAACAAGAGAAATCTTCTTCTGGTGTATTCGTGATGACTGAATTCCACCAATCCATTGCTGCTTTCTGAAGCTGATGTGATGCCAACAACCACTTTCTAGCATCTTCCAACTGAAGATCCCTGAGTATCTTCTCACAAGAGTGGAGCCATGTCTGAACTCTTAAAATGTCTTCAGTTCCGTAAAAAGGCTTACCACCTAAAGCAGTGTAATTCTTGCATAAGGTCGCAAAGTTCTGAGGCGGTTGAACTTGCATCACTGCTTGTACTACTGGCTCTACAACTGGCTAATTTCTAGGAGCTCTACCATTTGTAGCCGTGCTAGTTCCCTCCCTCATCTTCCTCTTGTACTCATTTTCAATAACTTTGATAAGTGACAAGTCTTATTAGAATACAAAGATAGGGCCAAAGATGACAAAAGGAAAACTGTAATAAAGGATCTAAAACCAGACTTTTAGGGGAGAAAAGGCAACACTCTCTTAAGATTAACTCATCCTAGGGCTCCACTCACCCTATTTCTAATGAGTTGTACCCTAATCAGGCTACGGTGTTTGCTCAACCGAAGCTTTGATACAAACTATGACGACCCACCTTTCTAGCCTCTAGGAACGACACTTAACACATCCACGGTGTTCGTGTGCCATTGCCCAAGCATCAGAAAGATGAATCGTTGTGGGGTGAAATAAAGAACAGAATAGAAAACCCCACAACGAAACTGTTAAATATAAAATAATAGTAAATAGTACATCAAGTTACTCCTTATGACGGAGTTATCAGAGTTACACAAAAGTACTACAAAATCAGCTTAGGAAATTATAACATCCTGCCTTTACAAATGCTGAAACAAAATACACTTACACAAACTAAATAGTAAAGCAAAATAGATAAATAAGAAGATGAAGAGCCTCCTGCTTGGACGCCGTCTTCAAAAGAGCCCAACATCGACCTGCTACTCTCGGACTACTCAAATAAAATGAGTACTTGAGAGTTTATGGAAACAAACAACTCGGGTCAGACGATATGTCTGGTATGAGTAAAACTTTAAACAAAGGCACGTAATTAAACACAAAACATGTGAGACCACGCAGCTGAAAACAGAACGGATTTACTCTCACGTAATTCAACATCCAAATGTAAAGAATGGATAAATAATTAAACACCACGAAGAGTGGTTGACTCTTTCCGGTGAAAGTAAGGAGATGAAATTTGAGGGTTCGAATCAAAATAAGAAAAGTAAAATCTCCAACAAATGAATAGGAGAGTGTGGCCCCCCTTGAAGTATACCTCTAGTAATATACTTTAGAGAAGGTCATATACTCGGTGACCTCCTTAGGAAAAGTACAGTCGGACCCCGCCAAACCTTCCCGAGAATCCGAATAATTCACATCTAAATGCGCAAATCGAATCCAACCTAGAGATGTGAAATACCCTTTTAATGAGAGCAACCCCACATAGCTGGACGCCCATAAGCTCTTTGGATTTTGTCATTTCTGACAAAGGATAACAAAGCTCAATAGAGCAACGAATCATCTTACAATGACAAAAAATAAAGAAGCTGAAGTAACCGATAGTCGAGGAACCAACCATCGAGGATATAAAATGATTTTATATGGAAATTAATTCTTGTATACTTATCACCACTCATTGAATTCAAACTTGTGCTTTTTCTTGGTAAACAACAATATCGGACAAGTTAAGGTAGTGTTACCTCAAAGTCATCTCCAGCGATTATTCTTAACTTTTGAAATAGTGACAAGTCTACTTCTTCGATGTTTAGTGCTAATTATACAAATAAATCGTTTCCATATAAGTGAATTATTTTACGGAAATTAGTACATTTCCATAAACAATTCAAACTCTTTCTTTTAAAAACACGAATTCGTACTTGGCCTAACATTACAAGTATTAGCTTTAAAACAGTTTGTTAAAAGAGTTTAATGGTTTTTGAACATCATTATAAAAAGTATTTATCCACTTAAAACATCCATGTTATATTTACTAATCAACTTCAAAACTTCATTAATTAAGTTGATAAATTCACTTCAATGCCCTTTAATTTAAAAGGGTAAATTACCTTTAAATCAGCATTAATTCAATTTATTAATATTATAATTAATTAAATTAAATAATAATTGAATATCATTATTTAAAAGTGATTAATTAATTTAACTTTACTTAAGAAAATATTTATTTAAGGTTAAACATATTTATTAACCTTTAAAAGTCGTTAATTAAAAGGGTTAATTAATTTTAAAATATCATTAATTAACAAATTAATTAATCTTAATCCAATATTATCCAAAGATTAATTAGCCCTAAACATCATTAAATAAAATGATTAATTAAAATTAACACATCATTAATTAAGTAATTAGTTAAATTTAAAACACATCATTAATAGGTTAATTAGCTAACTTTAATACTTATTAATTAAATAATTCATTAATTAGTTAAATTAAATAATCATTATTAAAATAATTAATTATTTTTGGAAACATCAGTAATCAAAAAACTTGCTTAACTTGTAACATAATTCCAAGCACGATAATGAAACCAAACAATTTCGATAAAAAGTGTTTTTCCGAAAGTGCTGAGTCGCTATATGGGCGGTTTGGAATTCGAGCATATAACATTTGCAACACAACCACACATTACATAACAAAGTTATGAGCATAATTACATGAAGATTTACAATAACATAACATATATTAAGCATATAATAACAATGGCATAAGTTTGACTACTATATTTCCATATAACTAATGATTCGCTTACTAACTTTCAATTGCGACTATTTTCCTAGCATCAAACCAAACATCGACCGAACCATCATTACAACCATATGATAAACATTCAATAACTACAAGTATAGGCACAGATTTATTTTAAACTTGGTGGTTCAAAGATGGAAGCTTACTCACCGTAACACTTACTAACTTGAATGGAAATCACACCAACTCTTCGAAAATCACTTGGACTAAGCTTTGACTTGACTTGGTGGACCTCTAATGGGCTTTTGGGCTCAGCCTAAAGCATGTGGGGCTCGACCATGGTGGATATGTGGGGTGTATGGTCTTGTTTTGTAGAGAATGGTTTTGTTTTGGCAAGAGGAGGGGTTGTAGATGAGTGTGTGAAGTTTTATAGTGAAGAAAGTTATATTTTGTCAACTTTAAACATGGACTTGGAAGCCATGGATGTATATGAACATGAAGAAGAGAGAATTGAGTATGTAAGTGAATGTATAAAGTGGGAACAAAGTGAGATATGGAGTTAGGGTAGAGGTATTTATAGACATGAATATAGGATTTATAAAAAATTAAATTAAACATTAAAATATAATATAAGTTGTCATGAGAAGTGGAGGCCATGTCTCTCCATTCCCTTAGGTGCACACGCACCCCTTGGGTCCACCCTTTGGCACTATGCTTTGTGCTCTCCTAGCTAGTTTAGGTTATGGCATATACTCCTTTAGGTTACTTAGGTTTAATTTTATTCTTTTTTTAAGCCTAATCTTGTCTTTATTTATTTCAAACATGGTTTATTAATTTTAAATTATCATTAACCTATTACATAACATATGTGCATGTGTGTGCATTTGTATATGAGTGATACAAAAATGTGGACAACATTTTCGATGACTTTCCGAAGGCGAGAAGTCAAAATTTCGGAAAACGCTTTTCGGTCACATTTTCTATTTTTATTTGAACTATTTATTTTTGTAAACAAAATTTAAACATGATTTTAATATCAATAATTAATATTTAAAATATGTTTATTTGGTTATTAAAATCGATTATTTAAATATTTAAAAATTATTTAAATATTAAAACATAAAGCGATTAAGTTATGGGTTGTTACATTCTCCCCCCTTTAAGAGAATTTCGTCCTCGAAATTAATACACGAAAGACAATCCAAAAGGTATATATTATACCAAGAAATCCATATAACAATGCAAAGCAACTGGTCTATAGAAGAACATACATAAGGCATTCAAATAACAAGCAACTAACCTGACATTACATCAGGGTAAGATTCCCTAACATGGTCCTCAGTCTCCCATGTACAACCGTGGGGATCATCACTCCACTGAACCTTCACAAGCTTAACCACCTTGTTCCTAAATCTCCTTTCATCCCAATCTACAATGTGAATTGGATGTCAGACTACCATCAAATTTGGTTCTATCTCCAAGTCTTCCTGAACAAATGTCTCTACAATCAGTGACGGATCATGAACATGCTTTCTCAGAAGAGATACATGAAAAACATTATGGACTTCCGACAATCTTTCAGGAAATTCTACCTTGTAGGCCAATGATCCAATCCTCTTAAGGATTCTAAATGGTCCAATGAATCTTGGTCCTAGCCTGCCTATTCTTTTGAATATAATAACCCTTTCACTGGGGAAACTTTCACAAATACCAAATCCCCAACCGCAAATTCTAAGTCCCTTCTCCGCAAATTGGAATAACTTTTCTATCGATCCTGGGCTTCTTTCATCCTTTCTTTGACCATAGCCACTTTCTCTAATGCTTCTCGAATCATTTTTGGTCCAAGAACTAACCGGTCTACAGTCTTAACCCAACATGAAGGTGATTTACATGGCCGTTCATACAAAGCTTCGCAGGGTGCCATGCCAATGCTAGCTTGCTAACTATTATTATAAGAGAACTCTGCCAAATGTAGACGATCTTCCCAAGATCCTCCAAAATCAAAAATACATGCTCTCATGAGATCCTCCAAAATCCGATTCACCCTTTCGGTTTGTCCGTCTATCTATGGGTGATAGGCTGTGCTCAAATTCAACTCTGTTCCTAAAGCGGCTTGCAATGCTCCCTAAAATTGACTGGTAAAGATAGGATCTCAATCACTGACTATACTTACCAGATTTCCATGCAGTCGAATGATCTCCTTCAAATAAATCCATGCCAAAGAAAATGCAGTTCTGTTAGACTTCACCGGGATAAAGTGGGCACTCTTTTTTAATTGATCCACAATTACCCAGATGTCTTCATTAGCTCTTCTCGTTCTGGGAAACCCATCGATAAAGTCCATGGATACTTGTTCCCACTTCCAATTCGGTATCTCTAATGGTTGGAGTAACCCAGCAGTCTTCTGCTGGTCACTCTTGTCCTGTTGACAATTTGCACACCAGCTCACGAAAATCGAAATATCTCTCTTCATCCCTTTCCACCAAAAGGTCTTCTTCATATTATGAAACATTTTAGTTACTCCTGGATGGATGGATAACTTTGACCGATGGCATTCTCTCGGCACTTCCTGCCTAATTCCATTAACGTCAAGCACACAAATCCATCCATTCATTTTTAAAATGCCTCAAGAGTCCATCTTAAAACTAGAATTAATTCCATTTTCAACATTCTTCTTAAGTCGAGCTAGATTAGGGTCTTCTTCCTGAAAAAATGCAATCCTCTCTATTAATACTGGCTTAACTTCTAAATTTGCAATCGTCGCCACATTCCTACTCAACGCATCTGCAATGGCGTTTGCTTTCCCTAGGGTATATAGTATCTCTAGGTCATAAGATGCAAGAAACTCAAGCCATCTCTGCTACCTTAAGTTCAAATCCTTTTGGGTAAAATGATACTTTAATGACTTGTGATCCGTAAATAACTCAAACTTTGCACCCAAAAGATAGTGCCTCCACACTTTCAATGCGAAGACAACTGCCAAAAGCTCCAGATCGTGCATAGCATGATTCTTCTCATGAGGTTTCAAATGCCAACTTGCATACGCTATAACTTTACCATTTTGCATCAAAACTGCTCCCAATCCAGTCCTACAGGCATCCGTGTAAACGTTTAATCCTTCACTTCCATTTGGAATAGTTAAATTAGGAGCGCTTGGATAGCATCTTTCTTCGTTAGCTTTGTTAGATGAGAAGCAATCTTCTAAAATTCTTTAATGAACCTTCTATAGAAACCTGCCAATCCTAAGAAACTTCTGACCTCGGTCGCACTTTCAGATTTCTTCCAATCTTGAACCACGACTACTTTAGCTGAATCCACTGATATGCTTTCTCCCGAAACTACGTGCCCTAGAAATCTAATTTGGATTTCTAGAAATGGCACTTAGAATACTTAGCCCTTAAAACACGACGTCTTAAAGAAATAAGAATAGCATGAAGATGGAACTTATGCTCTTCCCCCGTTTCAGAATAAACGAGGATGTCATCAATGAAAATGAAAACAAACTTTTTAAGAATGTCTCGAAACACTCTATTCATCAAATCAACAAAATAAGCAGGTGAGTTAGTCAATCCGAACGGCATGGCTAACCACTTGTAAAAACTATCAGGGGTTCGAAAAGCTATTAAGGGTACACTCTCCTTTGCTACCCTTAATTGATGAAAACCAGTGGCAAGATCCAACTGAAAAAATATCCGAGCTCCGTAGAGCCGGTCAAACATGTCATCAATCATATGTAAAAGATACTTATTCTTGATGTACTGCGTCTGATCAAACCTTTCTCAATAAATCAAACGTCTGCTTCTCCAACTCTCTTCTTTCCTTTGGAGCCAACTTTCGAGGAGGTTGTATAATCGGTATGGTTCCTGGAATCAAATCAGTGCAGAACTCTACTTCCCGGTGAGGAGGTAAACCTTGCACTTCTTCAAAAAATATCTTTGAAGTCCCAGACAATTAGTATATTCCTTATCTTATATTTTGGTACTTCAAGTGAATAAAGAAAACTGCTCATCAACCCCTTAGGTTCTTCACAAAATATATACACACCAATATCTCTAACATCTTTAACTCTGATAATCCTTCGATCAAAATCTATGATTGCTCTAAACTTAGATAACCAATTCATTCCTAACAATACTTCAAAACCCATAAACCCAAGAACAAATAAGTAAGAAAAGAAAGGCCGATCTCGATAAGAAATAGGCACATTCAAACATATGGTATCAAGATCGGTCGGACCTCCAATTGGGTTCGACATGCAAAGAGAATTGTTTAGAAGGATGGGTTTTAGGTTAAACTTATCAACAAGATCTACTGAAACGAAACTATGGGATGCGCCGGTATCAAATAATACTGTAATAGGAATATCAGAAATGGATAGCATACATTGCAACACTTGCTTTCCTTTTAGATTCGTAGAAGTAGATGGTATGTCCTTAATTGTGAAAACTTGTCCCTGTGATCCCTTCTTTGGAAAAGGGCACTGGTTCTTCATATGCCCCTTCTTGTTACAGTTGAAACATGTTGGCAGACTATTATCCGGTCATTGATCTGAAAGCTGTCTTGGTTTGCGATAATTGAAACCTATTGGCTTACTAGGGATTTCTGTGCAATGATTTGTGAAGTGCCTCATCTTGTTGCACTTAAAACAAAGAATCTTAGAGAGGTCTAAATTCTTATTCTGAGCTGGTGCTCCAGATTCTTTCCCGGCCACTTCTTCTTCCCTTTGTGCTTGAAAAATGGCTTACTAGCAACAAGTATAACTAATAAAGGTTGGGCATTGACTGCCGGCACTACCCCCTTCTGAACTCCTTGCTCAATACCAAAAGCTTCGAACTTCAAAGCCATACTGATGAAATTGGTAAAGGTTCTGTTGAGATGATTGGTCATTTCCCGATGGAATTATGGTCGCATTCCTTTCTTGAACAGCTCGTTGTTTTTAAGTGGTGTATCAATCAATCCTAGTCCAAAGCACTGAACCTATGCTCATACCGCGCCACTGTCATCTCACCCTGTTTCAAATCCATGAAACTTCTGAACAACCGAGTCCTACTCGCCTTTGGGATAAATTGAGCTTCAAAAACTTCCTTGAACTATGGCCAAGAGAAATCTTCTTCTGGTGTATTCATGATGACTGAATCCCACCAATCCATTGTTGCTTTCTGAAGCTGATGTGATGCCAAAAACCTCTTTCTAGCATCTTCCAACTGAAGATCCTTGAGTATCCTCTCACAAGAGCGGAGCCATGTCTAAACTCCTAAAATGTCTTATGTTCCGTAAAAAGGCTTACCACATAAAGTAGTGTAATTCTTACATAAGGTAGCAAAGTTTTGAGGCAGCTGAACTTGCATCACTGCTTCTATTACTGGCTCTACAACTGGCTAATTTCTAAGAGCTCTGCCATTTGTGGTTGTGTTGGTTCCAGATCCCCTTCCTCTTCTTCCTCTTGTACTCATTTTCAATAACATGGATAAGTGACAGGTCTCATTAGAATACAAAGATAGGGCCAAATATGATAAAAGGAAACCTGCAATAAAGGATCTAAAACCAGACTTTTAGGGGAGAAAAGGAAACGCTCTCTCAAGATTAATTCATCCTAGGGCTCCACTCACCCTATTTCTAATGAGTTGTACCCTAATCAGGCTAGGGTGTTTTCTCAACCGAAGCTTTGATACCAACTGTGACGACCCACCTTTTTGGCCCCTAGGAACGACACTTAACACATCCACGATGTTCGCGTGCCATTGCCCAAGCATTGGAAAGATGAATCGTCGTGGGGTGAAATAAAGAACAGAATAGAAAACCTCACAACGAAACTGTTAAATATAACATAACAGTAAATAGTACATTGGTTACTCCTTAACATGGAGTTATCAGAGTTACACAAAAGTACTACAAAATTAGCTTTGGCAGTTACAACATCCTTCCTTTACAAATGCTGAAACAAAATACACTTACACAAACTAAATAATAAAGCAAAATAGATAAATAAGAAGATGAAGAGCCTCCTGCTTGGACGTCGTCTTCAAAAGAGGCTAACACTGACCTGCTACTCTCGGACTACTCAAATAAAATGGGTACCTGAGAGTTTATGAAAACAAACAACTCGGCTCAGACGATATGTCTGGTATGAGTAAAACTTTAAACAAAGGCATGTAATTAAACACAAAACATGTGAGACCGCGCAGCTGAAAATGAAATGGATTTACTCTCACGTAATTCAACATCCAAACGTAAAGAATGGATAAATAATTAAACACCACGAAGAGTGGTTAACTCTTTACATTGAAAGTAAGGAGATGAAATTTGAGGGTTCAAATTAAAATAAGAAAAGGAAAATCTCCAACAAATGACTAGGAGAGTGTGGCCCCCTTTGAAGTATACCTCTAGTAATATACTTTTGAGAAGGTCATATACTCGATGACCTCCTCGGCAAAAGTACTAGCCAGACCCCGCCAAACCTTCCCGAGAATCCGAGTATTTCACATCTAAATGCGCAAATTGAATCCAACCTAGATGAGATGTGAAATACCCTTTTAATGGGAGCGACCCCACATAGTTGGACACCCATAAGCTCTTTGGATTTTGTCATTTCCAAAAAAGGATAACAAAGCTCAATGAAGCAATAAATCATCTTAGAATGACGAAAAATAAAGAAGCTGAAGTAAATGATAGCTGAGAAACCAACTATCGAGGATATAAAACGATCGTATATGGGAATTAAGTCTTGTATACTTATTGCCACTTATTGAATTCAAACTTGTGCTTTTTCTTGGTTAATAACAATACCGGACAAGTCAAGGTAGTGTTACCTCAAAGACATGTCCAACGATTATTCTTGACTTTTGAAATAGCGACAAGTTTACTTCTTCGATGTTTAGGGCTAATTATACAAATAAATCTTTTCCATATAAGTGAATTGTTTATGTAAATTAGTACATTTCCATAAATAATTCAAGCTCTTTCTTTTAAAAACACGAATTCGTACTTGGCCTCATATTACAAGTATTAGCTTTAAAACACTTTGTTAAAAGAGTTTAACGGTTTTTAAACATCATTATAAAAAGGATTTATCCACTTAAAACATCCTTATAATATTTACTAATCAACTTCAAAACTTCATTAATTAAGTTGATAAATTCACTTCAATGCCCTTTAATTTAAGTGCGTAAATTACTTTTAAATCATCATTAATTCAATTTATTAATAATATAATTAATTAAATTAAATAATAATAAAATATCATTATTTAAAAGTGATTAATTAATTTGACTTTATTTAAGAAAACATTTATTTAAGGTTAAACAGATTTATTAATCTTTAAAAGTCGTTAATTAAAAGGGTTAATTAATTTTAAAATATCATTAATTGATAAATTAATTAATCTTAATCCAATATTATCCAAAGATTAATTAGCCTTAAACATCATTAAATAAAATGATTAATTAAAATTAAAACATCATTAACTAAATAATTAGTTAAATTTAAAACATATCACTAATAAGTTAATCAGTTAACTTTAATACTTATTAATTAAATAAATAATTAATTAATTAAATTAGATAATCATTATTAAAATAATTAATTATTTTTGGAATCATCATTAATCAAAAGACTTGCTTAACTTGTAACATAATTCGAAGCACGATAATGAAACCAAACGATTTCGATAAAAAGTGTTTTTTCAAAAGTGCCGATATAGTGCCTATCGCTATACGAGCGGCTCGGAATTCGAGAATATAACATTTGCAACGCAACCACACATCACATAACAAAGTTATGAGCATAATTACGCGATGAATTACAATAACATAACAAATATCAAGCATATAATAACAATGGCATAGTTTGACTACTAGATTTCCATATAACCAATGATTCGCTTACTATTTTTCAAATGTGACTATTTTCCAAGCATCAAACCAAACATCGACCAAACCATCATTACAACCATATGATAAACATTCAATAACTACAAGTATAGGCATGGATTTAGTTTAAACTTGGTGGTTCAAAGATGGAAGCTTTACTCACCGTAACGTTACTAACTTGAGTGGAAATCACACCAACTCTTCGAAAATCACTTGGACTAAGCTTTGACTTGATTTGATGGACCTCTAATGGGCTTTCGGGCTCAGCCTAGATCATTTAGGGCTCGGCCATGGTGGATAGGTAGGGCGTATGTCTTTTTTTGTAGAGAATGTTTTTGTTTTGGCAAGAGGAAGGGTTGTAGATGAGAATGTGAAGTTTTGTAGTGAAGAAAGCTATATTTTGTCAACTTCAAACATGGACTTGGAAGCCATGGATGTATATGAACATGAAGAAGAGAGAAGTGAGTATGTAAGTGAATGTATAAAGTGAGAACAAAGTGAGATATGGAGTTAGGGTAGGGGTATTTATAGACATGAATATAGGATTTAATTAAATTTAAATTAAACATTAAAATATAATATATGTTGTCATGAAAAGTGGAGGCCATGCCTCTCCAACCCCTTAGGTGCACACGCGCCCCTTGGCCCATCGCTTTTGCATCATGCTTTGTACTCTCCTAGCTAGTTTAGGTTATGGCATATACTCCTTTAGGTTACTTAGGTTTTATTTTATATATTTTTTAAGCCTAACCTTGTTTTTATTTATTTCTAACATGGTTTATTAATTTTAACTTATCATATACCTATTACATGACATATGTGCATGTGTATATAAGTGATACAAAATGTGCACAACGTTTCCAACGACTTTCCGAAGGCAAGAAGTCGAAATTTCGAAAAATGCTTTTCGGTCACATTTTCTATTTTTATTTGAACTATTTATTTTTGTAAAAAAAATTCAAAAAGATTTTAACATCTTTAATAAATATTTAAAATATGTTTATTTGGTTATTAAAATCCATTATTTAAATGTTTAAAAATTATTTAAATATTCAAACATAAATCGATTAATTTACGGGTCATTACAAAAGTCATCAGAGTCGACGTAGTGTATTATAAGTGGATAACTTATAACAATGAAAGTCGACACCTCCTTTTTTGACATTAATTTATACTTGAAAGAAATTAAGTTGGTTTTACCTTGGATAGAGGTCGACGCCGTTGTAAACCTATGTGTACAACATATTTTTATTAAAGGCGGAGAGCCTTATGCTTTCGTGTCGACGTTGTTAGTGGCGTCGATGTTGATTTATATTAAATTTAATAAATAGCGAATAGCCTTATGTTATATGATTTTGACATCGAACCTTAGGGATACTAAGGTATATTTTAACGAGTTCGACACTAAACCTTAGGGACACCAAAGTATGTCATATTAAGTTCGACATAAATCTTTCGGGGATACCAATGTACGTCACTTTGAAATGGTAATTATAAGGGGAAACAACCTAATTGGGGACACCAATAGATACAGGTTTAACATGTGGATAGCATGGATTAATGTTGAACATGTGGGTAGCTACCCATCGAGTAAAGTTAAATATGTAGGTAACATGGGATAAATAGAAACATGCGGATAACATGAATCAAATGGCCAAGTGATGGATTCGTAGTCATCGTAGGAAAACTATGGGATGTATGATGGATAGTCTGCATCATGTCGGAGATGGTAGCCTTTAATTGGTTAATTTAAGGGTTCATAGTTATCCTAGGAAAACTATGAGATGCGTGATGGATAGTCCACATCAGTTTAAATGATAAATGTAAGATGGATAGTCCACATTGGTTTAAGTAAAATATAATATGGAATGGGTAAATTTTACATGAATATGAGATGGGTAGTCAATAAGAACTTACATGGAAGTCTAATAAATGGGGGATGGATAATCCAGTATATATGACATGTTTATACATTATCGTATTATTCTGCTATAACCATTGTGGATGCAGAAGCACAATATATGGTTGAGATGTTTAACTAGGTACTAGTGAAGGAAAACTCGTTCCGCACAGCGACATGGTCTCATTAGATATCTATTGGTTTGAGATGTATGCCAGACTTTTTTTCCGACCCAAAATTTTTGTCTTTCCCCTTAAACTCTTGGGTACTCATTTAAGTAGGTTGAGACTAAGGGTTTTTGAGGTTCTTTTTAGACGTATAAGCTTCCGAAGACGTGCAGGAGGCAATCTAGCTAGTAGGAGCTATATATCTATTTTACATTGTATTTTGATTCGCTTTTGGGTTGTAATGGCAAGTTGTATTAAATGTCAGATATTTGACTCGGATTATCCAAGGGGGGGGGGGCATCTTCAAATATCGCTCTTGGAATATGTTGTAATAATTATATTTTCTCTGAACGAGGTTTACATATGGGGTTATGTAATGAATCTGAAATGCTGCTATGGAATGAAATGAGAAAATTTGAATTTAAATTGTGTTTAATTTTTTTTCCATATTCACTTTTTCTAGTATTATAAAAATGATTAACATAGCTGCATTTTGTTATCAAAAATTAATAACTATGGATGACTGTAGCATCCGTAGCACTTAGTTTTGGGCCTTAAAATGGGGGATGTTACAATTTGGTATCGGAGCATAGGTTTATGTAAACTTAAAATAAGTTTAAACATAAAAGATTTTGAAAACATTAACCAATGAATAAGAGAATAAGATTGGGGTTGGGATAACGCAATAATAATGTACTTGTATTTGTTATATATAGGTATGTATTCCCCTCTCTCTTAGACTGTTCTTCTGTGTCTTACTAAGGCTCGTATGCAAATTTACGAGAATGAAAGGTATGGAAGCAGGAAACGTAAGAGTGAATCTAGGTGGAGGATGCACCACAACTAACAGAAATGCTCAACCCAATACCAGAAGAAACCAGGGTCGATAGGCAAATGTTAATCAAAACGCAAATGCCAACGTAGGTGTTGGAACCCCACCAGTAGATATGGGGGCATTGTATCGGTTCTTCGTTAACTTGATGCAAGATGGAGCGGTTGTATGTGTAGCTATAGGAAATGTTGTGAATGCAGGAGGAGCAAATCCTGTGGCGCGCCAGTTGGCAATAACTATGCCAAGTTGAGTCGAGATTATACCAGTTTGGGTGGAAAGCCTTTTCTGGGAATGAAGATGCCGCAGAGGTGGAAAATTGGCTTTTGCACTTTGAGAGAATTTTTGCTAATCTTGGTTTGGACGATGAGCAGAAGAGAAGATTGGCTTCGAGGCCGTTACATAGTGCAACATTGTTCTGGTGGAATGGAGTTACCATGGGTATGCCAGAGGAAGTGTTAATTTGGGTAGATTTTCGAAGGAGATCCGAGGAGAGATTTTTGTCCTTGGTAGCTAAGTCTGCTTTGCTTAGAAAATTTATGGATTTGGAGCAGGGGGAGATGTTAGTGTTGGAATATTCTACGAAGTTTGATGAGCTGTCCAGGTATGGATATGCCATTGTGGATGCTGTCATTAAGAGGAACGAGAAGTTTATCCAGGTGTTAAGGCCGGAAATCGCTAGGGCAACCATGCCACACCTCCGAGATCCATCAAATTCAGTAGTGGGGATGGCGATTAGAAACTAAGAAATGCTTTCTACCTTCGCGAAGGAGAAGTAAACATAGACTCAGGAATCCTAGAGTAAGAAAAGAAAATTCTTTAAGAAGAAGGGTGCTCAGATAGGAGAAGAGCAACTAAGAAGGGGAATGCAGATATTATCTGTTATAAGTGCGATAAGAAGGGGCACTATGCTAATGAGTGTCACTCGGGTGATGGAAAGGTGGTTATGGGGAAGTAGAATGTGAAGTACTTTAACTGCGACCAACTGGGGCATTACAAGAACAAGTGTCCAAAAATAGCTAAGGCTGAGAAAGGTAAAGTCTATGCTTTGGAACCATCATCCTCTAGACCAACAACAGTTGAGAAGGGAAAATCTATGATGGAAAGTACGCTTTTGGTTCATAGTATACCATTTAGGATACTATTTGATATGGCTGCACCACGTTCATTTATATCTCAGTGTTTGATAGATAAGTTATGCTTAGAACCTTCATACCTTGTTACTTCTTTATGGGTCGTGAATCCAATTGGAGGGTATGCAACTCTGAGGATGAGATGTGCTAAGTCAGAACTTGATTTATTAGGTCATAAGTTTGCATGCAATTTGTATGTCTTTGATTTCGTGGGGTTCGGGATCATATTAGGTATGTATGGTTAGATAGATATGATGCTAGGATATTTTGCAAAGATAGGGAAATATCATTGAGACATCCTAGTAGTAGTGACTGAATAGTATACTCAGTCGATAATTCGAATATAGGAATTTATGCTTTGCTGAATGCTATGGAAGCAGAAGAAGGGTTGAATCGGGTTTTGGTAGCAAGAGACTTTGCAAATGTTTTTGAGCCGATCACAGGAGTACCACCAAAATGAGCTATCGAGTTTTGAATAAATCTTGCACCAGGAGCAGAACACGTAAGTAGACTACCTAGCAGGATGACACCTACTGAGATAAGGGAGCTAAAGGTGCAGTTGGTGGACTTAGAAGGAAAGAGTTTTATTAGACCAAGCAGTTCGCCTTAGGGAGCGGCCGCCGTGTTCTTGAAGAAATCGGACGGGTCATTAAGGAAGTGTATCGATTACCGCAAGTTGAATGAGAAGAAGATCAAGGATAGGTATCCTTTGCCGAGAATCAATGATTTATTTGATCAGTTGAGTGGAGCCAAAGTGTTTTTCCAGTTGGATTTGGCTATAGGGTTCCATCAGCTAAGGGTGGCCGAGGACAGTATCCCTTTGACGGCGTTTCGAACGAGATATGGTTCATACGAGCCATTAGTAAATGCCATTCCAGTTAACTAAAGCGCAACTTTCTTCGTAGATTTGATGAACCGGATTTTCCAAGAGCACTTGGATAGGTTCATATTGGTGTTCATAGACGACATTTTGATATATTCTAAGATGAAAGAGAGCATGAGGTTCATCTTAGAATAGTTAGAGACATTGAGACAACATTAGATGGAAGTGAAGTTTTCGAAGTGTCATTTTTGGAAGAAAGAAGTAAAGTTTATTGGCCATGTTTTCTGAGGAGAAGGGTTATTAGTTGATCCAGCTAAGATTGAAGCAGTTAATAGTTGGAAGAGAACCGAGACAGTGACCGAGATAAGTTTTCTTGGATTGGCGGGATATTATTGGAGATTTATTAGAGATTTTGCATGGATAGCACCCACCCTGACTAAGCTAACTAGAAAGGAAGTTAAGTTTGTTTGGTCTGACAAATGCGAGGAAGCATTCCTTAAGTTAAAGCATTTATTGCCCAATGCACCCGTGTTAGTTGTGCCATATGTTAATCAAGAGTTAGTAGTGTATACAAATGCATGTAGGATTAGATTAGGAGCTTTGTTGACGTAGAAGGATAACATAATTGCCTATGCTTCTCGACAGCTTAGACCACATGCAGTAAGATATCCGACCCATAATTTAGAGTTAGTAGCGGTGATCTTCGCATTGAAAGTGTGGAGACATTATCTTTTGGAAGAAAGATTTGAGTTGTACACAGATCATAAGTCTTTAAGGTATTTATTCTCTCAAAAGGAGTTGATATGAGACATCAGAGGTGGTTGGAGTTTTTAGCAGCTTATGATTTCGGTATAGAGTATACACCGGGGAAAGGTAATAAAGTAGTGGATGCTCTTTGCAGAAAACACCAGAATGTGGTGTTGGCTATGTTAGCAGAATGAAAGGATCTTGAGACATTGAATAGGTGTAGTGTGCAGTTAAGATCAATTGCTAGTTCTAGTCAGAGTATTGTCATGATACCCGGTATGGAAGTTCGACCAATTTTGATCGAAAGGATTGCTTCTAAGTAGAAAGATGATCCATTGTTGGCCGAGAAGACTAGAAGACTTGAGATTGAACCGAGATTGATGATTTAAGAGATTTTAGACTTGACGAGAAGGGATGGTTGAGAAAGAAGAGATGATTGTGTGGTCCGATTATTGGGACCGTAAGGAAAGAAGTTCTTAGGGAATGTCATCAATTGAAGTTTACGATTCATCCTAGAAGAACCAAGATGTATTAGGATATGAAGTGAAGTTTCTTCTGGGAAGGTATGAAGAGGGATATTGGCTTATGGGTAAAGCAATGTTTGAATTGTCAGCAAGTAAAAGCCGAACATCAAGAGCCGAGTGGGTTGCTTCAGCCTTTAGATATACCGGTTTGGAAATGGGATTCGATATCCATGGACTTTCTTGATGGGTTGCCCAGGTTGAATCGAGGAAATAAGAGCATATTGGTCATAGTGGACAGATTGACCAAGAGCGCCTAGTTCATTCCTATTAAGTCTATCAGGATGACACCTGTTTTGGCTAAGTTATTTATGAAGAATATAGTTAGACTGTATGAGATTCCTAGTAGTATAGTCAGTGACAGAGATACATTGTTTACTAGTAAGTTCTAGAAGAGTCTACAGGAAGTGTTAGATACCAAACTTAAGATGAGTACCGCTTATCACCCTTAGACAGATGGGCAGACCGAGAGAGTCAATAAGGTACTCAAAGATTTAATGAGAGCTTGCATACTAGATTTTGGTGGATAATGGGAAGACCACCTACATTTGGTTGAGTTTTCCTATAATAATAGCTATCAGACTAGTATAGGAATGACGCCTTTCAAAGCTTTGTATAAAAGGCCGTGCAAGTCACCAGCATGTTGGTTGGAAACAGGAGACAAGTTAGTCATAGATAATGATCTGGTGAGACAAGCAACAGAGAAAATACAGTAAATCCGATGTAGGATGAGAGAAGCTCAGTCTAGATAGAAATTTTATGCAGACAGCAGGCGTAAGGATCTAGAGTTCTTAGTTGGAGATAATGTTTTCATTAAAGTATCATCGATGAACGGTGTGGTACGTTTTATAATGTCAGGGATACTGGCACTGAGATATGTTGGGCTGTTCCCACTTATAGAGAAGATTGGAAAGCTTGCATATCGAATAGAGTTACCGAGCAGTTTGGCAGGTGTCCGTAACATTTTTTATGTTTCTCATCTTCGAAAGTATGTTCATGATCCAGAGACTGCTATCACTTAGATTGCATTGGAAGATAGAGTAGTAGAACTGAATCTGACTTTTGTTAGGCAACCAGTTCGGGTTGTAGCGAGAGATGAGAAGAAGTTAAGAAACAAGACAGTCAAGTTGGTGAAAGTTCAGTGGAGCGACAACGAGAAAGACTGTACTTGGGAGACAAAGGACATAACAAGGGATACTTATCCTGAGCTGTTGTGAGGGTATGTTCTATATTTGTTGTATATAGATTTTCTGACTGGTAGGATATACTAGCTTTGGTTGCATGTTTGTTGTGCTTATTTTGTAATCCTTACAGAATTTCAAGTATGAAATTCTTTAAGGGGAAGCCTGTACCCCTAATTTTTGTTCAACATTATTCAAAACATTTAATTAGATAAATTAAATAGAATAATGTAGATAATTAAGGAGACTGAGATTTGGGAAATTAATCTGGTCGTGCCTTAATGAATTAAGATAAGTGTTTAAAGATTTAACTGTAAGAGAATGATTAAGAGGGGGCATCTTAGGAAATAGACCTAAACCCTTTGCCTTAAATACTTACCTCTCATTCCATTCTCATTTTCTATTATAAATAAAACAACTAAAGAAAACTAAGGGAGGCCGGCCATAGAAAGGAAGTCAAAATCTAGAGATTTAAGGAAGAAGCTTAGGAAATCAAAGCAACACCAGACCTCAAACTGCAATCATTAATCTAAGGTGGATAATATCACTTATCATCTCTTTAATCCTTGTTTTGATTCGGTTATGGGTAATACCCAAATCTCATGTGTTTGATCAATCAAGTTATGATCTAATAATCACCGTTTGGATAGAGTAATGGTTAATGGAAATTTTTGGAATTTATTAGAAATATTTTAATTCAGTTTTGGGGTTAAATACTAAGTTTTTATCCTTCAAATGATTTGAAATTTAGATATGTGATGTAAAACAACATTTTGGAGATGGGTTTTTAATTCCACAATTTCCCTAGATGGAATAAATATTTTATGAATTTTCTAGTGAGAAAAAAAAGCAATTTGGGCTTTATTTATTTTAAATAATTAAATAATGATTTTCCGCCTGAAATTTTTATATGATAAACAAAACGATGTGTTTGATTGTATGTGAATTTTTGGGATTTTTCCCATGTAATTTTGAATTATGAAGAATTATATATGCTAGAATAAGCATATGAAAGTTTAACTAACTATGGTTATTAGTTAATTATTTGAAATAATGTTTTGGATCTTGGAAACTAGGTGCGGCGGTTTTTCAGTAAAGAAAATTGACAAAGTTTTCCTAGCCAATAAGCTTTTGACAAATTATAGAAGTTTGGTGAAAAGTAATATCTTTTTATAGTAATTTGGTAGTTTTAAGTTAATTACAATTTTACCATGTCGTATTGGCTATGTTGAGCCATATCTCCTCATCCCAGTGTTATCGATGCGGAACAAAACAATGCCGCATGTTGTCAACGAGTTTGGCATGCAGCAGATTAGTTTTGAGCCTCATCGAGGCCAAAGTAACAAAGAGAAAAGGGATATGCTTCGACATGATGATGTCGATGTTTATACATGCCGAGTTTTATACCAAGAGGCTTGTCGCTACCATGCAATAAAGTCGATGATCTTATGCTATTTGGCTGTGATGCCGCATTTCTTTTCTTTAGCATCGAAGATATGCTTGTCTCCGTTGTTCATTAGGTTCTACAAGGTCTATTTGCATTGTTTTTAAATCAAAGTGAAGCGACAATGTCGCCGAAATCATTAGAGTCGATGCAGTGTATTATAAGCGGATAACTTATAAAAATGAAAGGCGACACCGCCTTTTTCGACATGAATTTATACTTAAAGGAAATTTAAGTTGGTTTTACATTGGATAGAGTTCAACGCGGTTGTAAACCTATATGTATAATATATTTTTATTAAAGGAGGAGAGCCTTATGCTTTCGTGTCGACGTTGTTAGTGGCGTTGATGTTGATTTATATTAAATTTAATAAATGGTGGAGAGCCTTATGTTATATGATTTTGACATCGAACTTTAGTGATACTAAGGTGTATTTTAACGAGTTCGACACTAAACCTTAGGGACACCAAAGTATGTCATATTAAGTTCGACATAGATCTTTTGGGGATACCGATGTATGTCACTTTGAAATGGTAATCATAAGGGGAAACAACCTAACTGGGGACACCAATTGATATAGGTTAAACATGTGGATAGCATGGATTAATATTGAACATGTGGGTAGCATGAAGCAAAGTTAAACACATGGATAATATGGATAAATAGAAACATGTGGATACCATGAATTAAATGGCCAAGTGATGGGTTCGTAGTCAACCTAAGAAAACTATGGGATGTATGATGGATATTATGCATCACGCCGAAGATGGATAGTCTTTAATTGGTTAATTTAAGGGTTCATAGTTATCCTAGGAAAAATATGAGATGCGAGATGGATAGTCTGCATCAGTTTAAATGATAAAATGTAAGATGGATAGTCCACATTGGTTTAAGTAAAATAAAATGTGGGATGGGTAGTCCACATGAACATGATGGGGTAGTCAATAAGAACTTAGATTGGTAGTATAATAAATGGGAGATGAGTAATTCAATATATATGACATGTTTATATACTATCGTATTATTTCGTTATAATCATTGTGGATGCAGGAGCATAATATATGGTTGAAATGTTTAACTGGGTACTAGTGAGGGTAAACCCGTACCGCACAGTAGCGTGGTCTCACTAGATATTTATTGGTTTGAGATGTAGATTATTATTCACACTAGACTTTTGTTTGACTTGAAGTTTTTGTCTTTCCCCTTAAACTCTCGGGTACTCATTTGAGTAGGTTGAGAGTAAGGGGTTTTCAGGTTCTCTTTAGACGAATAAGCTTTCGCAGATGTGCATGAGGCAATCTTGCTAGTAGGAGCAATATATCTATTTTCCACTTTGTTTTGATTCTACTTTTGGCTTGTAATGACAAGTTGTATTAAATGCTAGATATTTGACTCTGGTTATATAAGGGGGCATCTTCATATGTTGCTCTTGAAATACTTTGTAATAATTATATTTTCTCTAAACGTGGTTTACGTATGGAGTTATGTAATGAATCTGAAATATTGTTATGGAATGAAATGAGGAAATTGGAATTTAAATTTTTTGTCATATTCATGTGTTTCTGGTATTATCAAAATGATTAACATAGCCACATTTTGTCACCGGAAATTAATAACTATGGATGACTGCAACATCCATAACACTTAGTTTCAAGCCTCAAAATTGGGGATTTTACATGGATCCATTCACAAAATATTATAGAAAATGTTGAATACAAGGCATTTTCTAAGTGCTTCTATAATGATTAGTCGCTATAAAACCATTTCCATTCAATCTCGATTCAAGTCAAGGTCCAACTAATTCCTATGTGCTTCATTTCAGGGCTATGCAACAAGTCATAACAAGTCATATAAGTTCAAACACAAACATTTACATATGCCATTTACATATTATCATTTTGATAGTGAGAAAAGTCATCTATTTCAAACCTAAATGCTAGCACAACTTCCACTTCCTACCTCCACCTTGCAAGCAACAAAACCCTCTCTACCATTAACTTCACATGCATAAAAGCTCCCGGCCAAGCCTTGATTTCCTCCCTATAGCTCATGGACTGTCATAGGATCACCAAATTTTTTATTTTTCTTCATCTTTGACATGCTAGGAAGTGTTGTAGTAGTATTCTAAGGCTTACTCAAGAGTTTGGTGAAGTTTAGAGGAGATTTGAGTTCATTTGGAAGAGATAAAAGTGGATAAAGAGGAGTTTTTAATTCGTTTTCCATTTTGAAATATTTTCTCAAATGAATGAATGAATTGGAATGAACAAAAGGAGAAGGAATACAAGTGTAAAAGACCTCAAAAACTCCTCAAAAGTGGCCGGTCAAAGCAAAAGAATTCTCCCCTTTAATGATGTCACTTTCCATGTCATGTTTCATGCCTTGTTTTGCTTCTTAAATCAAGGGTCTTTGTCTCCCATGCCCTCTTAATCTATTCTTACTTTAATTAACCTTTTGTTAATAAAGATAGGTGATATAATTGGTTGTTAAAGTGGTCATGTTGTTATTATACAAGTTCCAAAGAGTTCAAACAACTTTATTAAATAAAAAGTCATTTATCGATAAAACGATTTTCGGTCACAATATTGATATTTCTTCGAACAATTTATTTTTGTAAACAATTTTCAAAAAAGAATTTATTATTATTAGTTATTATTTAAAAAGGGGTTAATAAGGTTATAAAATCATATTTATTCATATTAAATCCAAGATTCAAATATTTAAATAATTTAGATATCTAAATACGAAGTGTTCGAAATTCCGGGTCGTTACATTCTTCCCCACTTAGATTATTTCATCCTCGAAATTCCAACACGAGCAATAGAAGCAAAAATCACACAATAATACTTAACATTATTTATCTTTACTAACAAATATAGCTTATGGGTTGCCAAGTTTAGAAATCCTCTTAACTTATAAGAACGATAAACAATCTACTAAGCGTACCTTATGCTCAACAGCCTCGGGTTATTACTTAGTCGATTATTCATACTACCTCAAATAATTTGAAGGGTTATCCCTCGAACTCTCCATAAGGCAAAAAACATTGTATATAATTATACTAAAGCCTGTATGATGTACATATGTCACTAGTACGCTCCGATCACTTGCTCGATCATATAGATTTCACTTCCAAACTTGTATAGCTCACTTGACCTCTCTTGTGCAGACTCTGATCTGGTTCCTTGATTAGACACCTCTGTTCTCCTTACATAGCTGTATACTATGATAGAAACTTTAGAATCATATTAAGAATTTGTATTAAGCGTTCCCCGTCAAGAATTTAGTGTAAAATCCTTGTTTGGACCGGCATAAATCACCTCGAAATCATGTACTCGAATCTTGGATTAAGAACTGTCATGTGAATAAAATGATCTATGTACAGCTTACATATTTTATTTCATTAGTTTTTTAACTACACCAATTGCTTTTTAATTTACATTCTTTTTTACATAAATTAATTTTCATTTAATAATAAAATCATTTCTTAAACATTTCATTTAAACATAATTCATTTTTTTAAACATTTCAGGATTTAAGTCCATTACTCGTATAATACTCCACTACATCCTAAGAGCATATAAAAAACATTCTTATTTATTTACATACACAAATTTAAAGAAAGCCCAAAATAAATGTGGGTCTTCTAATCGAGTCAACCGTCTAGACTTCTTTATCCGTCGGGCTAGGCAAGTAGCTAGGAAGAGTCGGACTCTGGTATCCAAACTCAAGGGTAGAGTCTACTTTACTTAGACAACTCTAAAGTAAAGGCGTTTATTAGTTGGCCTAATAACATCGAATTTTCTATTTAAGAAAGATGCTTAACAAATTAAATCTTGTTTTAATTTACTATCTTTTCAGATTAAGAGTTATAAAAACTTAACTTTTATTTCAATACCAAATTTCTTTAAAAAACTTTTGAACTAAACACCGGATTTCATTTCAAATCATTTGAAATAATAATATATACATATATCTTTTGGATATCAAATCATACTTTCAAGATTTAAATAAAAGTTGGTTTTACCAAAACAATTCTATAGCAAACCACTATAGTAGCATCCCTCACTTTGAAACTCAAAAATGAACGCCGATGATGTTGCAGTCATCACCAGAATTATTTTCCAGCGACATAAATGAGTTCAGTACTTTCTATCTCTTTTAAAATCCTTTTTAAAATATTTTTATTCATAAATACTTTCAAATAATAATATTATTATTTTCCCAAAAACCTTGATTTTTTTTCAAAACATTGGGATTTAAGCTCTCAAATTCTCAGTTTAAATCTTTTTTAGTTTATAAAACATATTTTAAAACCATACTTATATAAATTCGCATTATTATATAAATCTTTTGAAAAATATTTAGTCTCAAAATATCTTATCTTTCTTTTAAATTATAATAAAAAACTTTTATTAAAGTTAACTTTTAAATTCAACATTATCACCGAACGTCTTATAGTCAAACTGTGAAACTTAATTCACAAGGTGTTCGTTTCAATGTTTCCATAAATTACAATCAACCCAACCCATGTTGTAAAATGGTAAACTACTTATAAATTAGTCAACAAAAGTAAATACTCGTAAACTAGCTGAGCACGATTAAGCTAATAAATGAGGGATAAGTGAACATCATTAATGCATACATTAATCTACTACACTATCAACTTACTTTTATATATTACTAATATATAACAAATAAAAATACGCTCTTATATATATAATGCACTCATCTCATAATATGGCATTCCATTACCCTATATGTTAATGAGTTATACCTAACCAAATCCAAGGTTCTCGTTTAACCTTCAACTCTGATACCACATGTAACGAGCGGCATTTTCAACCCCAAAATGTCGATACTAATACATCCACGGTATTCATATGCCGAGCACTTAAGTGCCGGAAATACAGAACGTTAGGGTAAAGAAAAAGAAGAAAAAAAAGGAACAAGAAAGAGGAGAACAAAACATCAGAATGTCACATGCGAAATGATAACATAATATCAAAAGCTACTATACAGTGTTACTCTAATATATCTTAGAAAAGACTTGTAAAAAGCTTAGAAAAGAATACTTTAGTTTAAAGTCATTTCTAAGAAATTTAAAGTCTCAACAAAATAGTACAACATTTTTGGAAATGTTATCTACAGATTTGAAATGGTTAAAAAGCGTTGCAGTTTGAAGTATTGCAAATTCTCAGGTTTTGAACAAAGAGCGTATTTTGGCCAGTTTTTTGCTAACTGTTTGATTCGAGTTCTCTATGATAACAATTGATTTTGACTCCAAGTTTTTTACAGTAAGTATCCTACTTAGTATATTTAATATCATGGAAAGAAACCTCTAAAAATGCTCTTAAAAAGTGTTCAAATAGCGAAATTTTGCCTAAATTTTGCTGCTTCGTTTGACCTGTTCTAAAATGTTTTAAAGTCCCATTTTTTTTACAGTAACAAGTAGACATATAATACTTTTTAAAAAATCAATAAAAAACCCTAGGTGTCTATTCAAAAAATATAATATAAAATGTTGAATACATGGCATTTTTTAAGTGCTTCTATAGTGGCTAGTCGCTACAAAACCATTTCCATTCAATCCCAATTCAACTCTAGGTCCAACCAATTCCTATGTGATTCATTTCAAGGCTATGCAACAAGTTATACAAGTTCAAACACAAACATTTGCATATTCCATTTCTTTACAAAGAAAGAATTCAAACAATATCAACAATGCTATTCAAGCAATAATTATATATTTCAACAAGAAACACATGCAATATATTATCATTTTGATGGTGAGAAAACTCACCTATTTCAAACCCAACATTAGCACCAACTTCCACTTCCTACCTCAACCTTGCAAGCAACAAAACTCTTCTTATCATCACCTTTACATGCATAGAAGCTTGTTGCCAAGCCTTGATTTCCTCCCTATAGCTCACGGCCTGTCATAAGTTCACTAAAAAGTTTTTTTTCTTCATCTTTGACATGCTAGGAAGTGTTGTACTAGTATCCTAAGGGTTACTCTAGAGCTTGCTGAAGTTTAGAGGAGTTTTGAGTTCATTTGGAAGAGATAAAAGAGGATGAAGAGGAGTTTTTAATTCTTTTTCTTTTTTGAAATATTTTCTCAAATTAATGAATGAATTGGAATGGACAAAAGGAGAATGAATACAAGTGTAAAAGACCTCAAAAATTCCTCAAATGTGGCCAGCCAAAGTAAAAGAATTCTCCCCATCAATGATGCCACTTTCTATGCCTTGTTTTGCTCCTTAAATCAAGGGTCTTTGTCCCCATGGCCCCTTTAATCTATTCTAATTTTAATTAATATTTTGCTTATACAGAGACGTGATTTAATTGATTGTTAATTTTTATGTGTTATTATACAAGTTCCAAATAGTTCGAATAATTTTTATTGAATAAAAGTCGTTTATCGATAAAATGATTTTCGGTCACATTATCGATATTTCTTTGAACTATTTATTTTTATAAATAAATTTCTTATCTTTAGTTATTATTTAAAATGGGGTTAATAAGGTTATAAAATCATATTTATTTATATTAAATCCAAGATTCAAATATAAATAATTCAAATATTTAAATATGAAGTGTTCGAAATTCCGGATCGTTACATCATCACTACTAGAATCATTGTAAATAGCGACATAAATTGCCGATGAAAAAATACGTCGGGAATCCCAACATAATGCCGAAGAAATGATGATTATTTTTAAGTTTAATGTTTTCTAATAAAAATGTTGGAAAATGTATTAGTACATGACCTATTTTGTGATGATTTTCAAAAGTAGTAAAGTTAAAGTTTAAATTGTCTTGATCATAGTGAGAATAACTTTGTCGTCGAAGCAATCATTGACACAAAGCATATATGTTGACGAGATTTGAATCCTGTTCAACAAATTTTTTATAAGATAAATATGTAAGAAATTATGATGAACTTTTTATGGAATTGAAATGAAACAAATGTTTTAAAATTGATAAAAGGATGGTCTAAATAAAAAAAATTGGTTTCCAACGTCATTCTTGATGCATTTCTTACATAGTAAAAAAATATATATTACTCATCCACTAAATAAAAATACATTTTTGACTGTATCTACTAACCTTCATTAAAATGAACTTTAATTTTTTTATTTAAACTAATATGCTAGGATTTCCTACTACTTGAACCATAAAATGGTAAATTCTCAAATCTTAGTCTGTTCTATTACTTTAATATCAAAACAGAACCTCATTCTTGTTTCTCGTGGCATAGTTTTCTTTCGATATTTCAAAATAAAGGTTTCCCATTAGGCCTGGCAAATACAACTGAGAACCGCAAAACCAAAATGAACCGACCTAAAAAGACCATAATCCAAACTAAACCAATGGGTCTCAGATCGGGTGTGGGTGATGAAAAATGCAATAAAGACCCAACCAAACCCGACCCGATTCGATCCAGTCTGAAAGATCCGACCAAAAAACACTGAAATATATGCATTTTTAGTATTGTTACCTAACCAGACCTAAACCGACCCAACCCGAATCGAAGCTCGAGTAGGATTGTGTCTAGATTTGGAAATGTATAGTTCGGACCTAACAAAACCCAACTCACCTTGAACCGAGATCCATTGAGTTAGGTCCGGGTCTATTGGGTCGGGTCTAATTGCCACCCTACTTCCGATGCCATCATTTTCTCTTTTTAATATATTTCCCATTCCATCATTTGTATTTTAAAGTACAAAATAACTACTACAGTCCATTATCTTTAACATTTGAAATAACTGTTGCCATTCCATTATCTCTCCCAACTCTAATTTCTTCTTCTTATCCTAATGACCATTCATTGGTTATCTATTGTACTTTTTTAAATTGGCATTTTCATAACACCCTAATTTTAAATCATCTGCATCGCTCTCAAATTTGTCAGTCATCGACCGTTAAAATCTCCACTTTGGACCTACAGGTAATACACATTTTCAAGATGGTACATCAACCTCATTTCCTTCATTTCATATTTGGACAAATTAATGATTAGGTTTATATAAATTTGTATAATTTCTGCACATTTGTGTTAATTAAGTTGATTGACCATGTATTTCAACAATCTATTTGGCCATGCTTTGGTTTTTGTCGGACATTACCATTACTGTTAACTTACTGAATGTGTTATTATGGATATTATTTTGTTATTGGACTTTTTGTAGGATCTTAATCTTACCGAGTGTGTTACTATGGATATTGTCTTGGTATTGGACTTTTTGTGGGATCTTAATAACCATTTTACCACTATAAGGTTATTTTTCTTTTGATTTTGAAGTTATTTTCGTTAATCCCTTTGCATGTGCTTATATTTGTGTACAACTGTATAATTAACCTATTATATATTGATCATTTGTATTTCAATATCCTATGTCATCACACAAATTAACAGATTTTTCATTTTTGTAACACCCCTTAATTTTATGAAATTAAATAATTAAATTAAAATGGTAAAATTGTAATTTTAACATAAAGTGCAAAATAGTAAATTTCTACAGGAGTTGAAATTAGGCTTTGCGATCTATTCTCTTATGTTTGGAATGTCATTTATAGTAAGAAAACATAATATGTTGTATTTGGTTATACGGGCAAGAAATTAGAAGAAGTCAAGCCCAATAACATTTTCGTAATATATTAATTTCTAGAATTTAGCCTTGATATATATATTTTTCATTCTATAAATAGATCTCTAACCTTATTTATTTGGCTCTAATAATCTTGCCTCCACTTACAAATCCCTAATCCCTAATTTATTCTAAATCCACTAAATTGAATCTAAATTGAACAAATTAAATATATGGAGTCGATCATCATGAGAAGAGCTACGCAAATAAATCAAAACCATCGAGAAATTTGACATTTTCAAGGCGATGAATTTTTGGATAGCGAAGAAGGAGAAGGATTCAGCTCGGATTGGAGAAGATGAAGGGTTAATCGGTTGTGGGATTTATCATATTTGCGTATATATTGGTAGGACATAGTAATTCACCTCTTATGATCTTAAACCAAAGTATAATGATGTAAATAATAATTAAAAACTAAATTTATTTATGTGCATTCTTGATTAGGATATAGTATGCCATGGCTAGATGAAAAAAGGATATCATTTTAAACAATTATAATTAGCAAAAACTAATCTCCCCCTAATCGAAAAACTGTGAAATACAAGTGTTCCAAAGCAAACATATTATATATCAAAATTGTAGTTCTAAATGACACGAATCCACTGGCAGAGTTCGTTTGTCGATTAGCTGTATGGATTGATTAGAATACACCTCATAAGTTCGATGAACGATCAACATCCGTTTCGATCCAATAGGGAAATAGCCACAATACGACGATCGAGGACAATAGGTTTGAAGAGGAGGTCGAGTAGATAGCTATGCTAGTGTCTAATTGGTTAATTATGGTTGGATTTCATCGAAATTGATGAAAATATGGCCGGTTGTAAAGAACTAATGGAAGCGGCCGAAGTGGAAGTTGAGGGTGGTGTCAAATCGTGGCGGCTTTTTAACAACCTGGAATTTCAAACACTTGGTATTTAATTATCTGAATTATTTAAATATTTGAATCTTGATTTAATATGATCAAATTGATTTAATAACCTTATTAACTCCCTTTTAATTAATAACTAAGGAAGGTAAACTTGATTTTAAAAAATGTTTATAGAAATATCTAGTTCGAAGAAATATCGATAATGTGATCGAAAATTGATTTATCAATAAACCACTTTTTACTTGGTAAAAGTTATTCTAACTTGTTATGCTTGTCTAATATATTAATTTTCCATTAACTAGCAAATACAAATATTTTAATGTTTATGGTCAACTAAACACATTAGATGATGTCATGCATTAGGTCATTATGAGATATTTTGAAAGGGATATTTTGGGAAAGCTTAAGGGTAAAGTAAAGGTGGGGTAAGGTTGAAAGTGTAGCACATGGGGGTGTGTTTTTGGCCGACCAATGGGGGTAGCATGGGGCGTTGTGTTCTCTTGAATAAGTCTTCATAACACAATTCATAATATCACAAAAGCATTTATAAAAATAATAAACAAAAATATCTTCTTCATCCTCTTCTCTTTTCACTTCTAATTCTTGAAAACATATCAAATGAACTCCAATCCCTTTCAAACTTTGGCAAAGGTCTTAGAACAACCTAGGGACATGAAGAAGCAACTCAAAGTTGAATGAAGTTGAAAAAAAGTGGGGAGCTCAACAAAGCCGTGTGTAATCTAGGCAAGGGGAAGGAGGTCAGGTACTAATAATAGTGTATGGAACAGAAAGGATATAGTTTGGAAAATTGTAGAAATAGAAGAACAAAGTTGTAAATGTTAGTAAATGAAAAGGTCACTATTGATGTATTTTGTAATGCCTTATGTTTGGAGATTTTTAATATGATTTTGAAAGACATCGTAAGGGGTTTCTTTGCATGGTTATTAAGAAAAATAAGTAAAGTACGTACTGTAAAAATTGAATTTTAATCAATTAATAGCTAAACGAAAACATGTCAAACATTTAGAGCTTAAAAACTGGTTTTATGGCAAAAAGAGGAAACTGCAACACTTTTTCATCTGCAACACTTTCTGGATTTTTAAAACTTATGACAACACTTCTGTTAAATGTTGTTGTTTGATGTTTGAAATTTTAAAATGGTTAAAAGTGTTATTTAAATAAAGTATTTTTCTGAAATTTTTTACGGATGTTTAATAATATATATTAGAGTATTTTAAAAGTACTTTCAAGTTCAAATATATTTCTATAATTATTTATGAATTTTTAAATTAAAAGGTTTTATATATACAAAACATGTTTTTTATAATTTTTGTTAAAATTCCAAATGAGTTATTTTTAAGTAATATTTTATATGGATATTTAAATGTTTATAAGTAGCTTAAAAGTATATATACATATATATAAACTTAGAATATTAGTTAATTGTTTTATAAAAGATAAGTGGGTTTTTGTTATAACATTAAGTTGTAATGAATGGTTTGAGAAGTTATTGAAAGGTATCTTACCTTGTTAAATAAGTATAGATATACTTAGGTCTTTAAAAAGAATATTTTAAAAATGTTGAATATAAAATGGCTTTAGGATTATAGTAAACAATGTTTTGGCAACATTTGCTTTTAACTCTTTTAACTGTACTTATAAATATAATTGATCTTCAAAAAGAAAGTTTTAAAGATTATGATAAGTGTGAAATGTTTTGGTTTTATAGTAACAATGTTTTAGTAACATTTGTTTTAAACCCATTTATATATACTTTTGAAAATTTGAAATCTTGTTTCAGATTTGTGAATATTCTTATACCATTTGGGATAAGAATATGAATACATTTCTAAGTATTGAAAAGAATAGAAATGAATAGTCAAATAGTAGAATGCATGTATATATCTTTTGTAAAGGTATTTTAAATATATATACAAGTATTTACAAAGAAGTTTTGAATAATAAAAGAATTAATTAAATAAAATGGGGATTACAAGTCGCTTATGTGACTTAATCGTGCTTTGTGTGTTTACTTGTTTATGGAAAGTATTTAATTCTATACTTGGCACTAAATGCCGACAAAGTGGGCTTGTTCTATCTTTAAGAGTTATGAATAATGTTCGAGTAGGGCTTTGAGGAAAACATTGCTCTTACTTACCGGCTTCACTCTTGACCGGGGGATAGTGTAAGTTTAGAAGGTCGAAAATGTGATAAGTAAACAAGACTCGATTCCATATGCCACCATTTTCATTGTTACCAAACTTGCAATTAACTTAGGAAGTATATAAAAGCTTCACGACTTCATACGTTTTGAGATCCCTTAGGGATGACTCATTAGTATGAAACGTCTCTTGCTTTAAGAATGAGATATACGAGATCCCCCAAGGAGGACTCCATTATATCGTTTGGTAACTTCTAAAAGAACTAAAACCGAGTTAATCGGAAATTCACCGATTTAGTTTTGAAGAGTCCAGGATGAGATATGTATACTTATGTATTACTTACCAAAAACCACTTCAAAACTGATATACGACTTCTGTGTTTTGAAAGCAGTTGTGAAGTGGAATGTTATAGAGTTGAACCATCTATTCTAAGGTTAAGTCCAAGAGAGAGGTCACGTTAATATTTCGGACAAATGCAATAGAGTTGAACTACCCATCATAAGGTTAAGTCCAAAGGAGAGATCAACGTTAGCATTCGTCGGACGACTTATGCTTGAATTCAAGGAGAGATTCATGAACTGCTCAAGATGCTGGAATCCATGGGAGATTCGAGATCTATTCAAGTTACAAAGACTTGTGTGATGAAATTTTGAATGTGACTTCATCATCAGAAATGACAAAACATATACTAGGATGCATAGCCAAGGGGTTTAGCTAACTTAAAAGAGTACATCAACTCCATATCTAAAGATGCTTTCGATTGGTTGGCGCTTTAATGGTATTGGGTATCACGTGTTCAGGCGTGGACTACCTATGTTTACCTTATTAGTATATTATACATAGAGATATACGACGCTCGGAAGGTAGCTTCTGATCCTTGTCAAGAGGCCGGCCTTGATGTACCTAGAAGACCTCCACAGAATCCATATGAGTACGTACCTTAGCGGTTTTAGTTGTACTTCTAATATTGTTGTATTGTGAGATGCAAGCAGCAATGCTATTTCCGGATTTATATTCTACACCCTAGACATTATCTATTATATTGCCATATGTTATTATTTGATGGGTTTGGTTCTTTTGAGGGGAAAATCATTCCGGTGATTCGGATGGTATAGAAAGATATTGTTATATGTTGATCACATTTTTGTTTGTTTCTCATACAAAACTTATATCCGACTCATAGTTTTATCTTTCCCTTAATTCCTTGGGTGCTCTTTTACGCAGTATGTGAAAGGCAGGTTTTTGTTTATATTCTTTAGAGCTTCAGGAGAAGAGTTGGATGTCTCCACCTACCGTAGTATTTTATTTCCATTGAACTACTATTATATATATATATATCAATATTTGTGAGGACAGGCTATTATAACTATCCAGGCTAGTGATAACACTTAGGATTGTAACTTTCAAATGCTATGTATCTTAAAATGATAATTTATACTATCATTTTGATATTATATCTTGTCATTCCATTGTAATATTCAGATGTTTTATTCTTTTCTTGTTCCTTCTCTTACTGCCTTTTCTTTTTACCATAACAATCTGTCTTTCAGGCACTTAGGTGCTCGACACATGAATACTCTAGATATATTAGTGTCGACATTTGAGAGTCGAAATGGAGGGTCATTACAATTGGTACCAAAGGTACAGGTTAGCAAAACACCTTGTCTTCTATTGGGTATAACTAATTAGAGGTAGGATAAGTGATGTCCTAGAATGAGTTGAGTGTATCATATATATCAAAGCGTATTTGTATTTCTTATAAACATAGGGCTTAAAGGTATTTCAACTATGAAAATTAAAAGAAGTTGTATAAGGTAACTTTTATAAGTATAAATTGATAAAATATATTTTAATTAATGTAGGTATTAATGATGTTCATTCGTTATCCCTCATTGATTAGTTTAGCCACGCTCAGCCAGTTTTTGAGCATTGTCATCCTTTGTTAGATTGATTAGCCTAGCTCAACCAGTTTATGAGCATTGTTATCATTGTAGATTGATTAGTTATGTTCAACCATTTTATGAGCATTGTTATCATTTGTAGATTAATTAGTCATGCTCGACCAGTTTATGAGCATTGTAATCATTTATATATTGATTAGTCATGTTCAATCAGTTTATGAGCAGTTATTATTGTCTTTTGATTGTCGATTTACACTCGACCAGTTTATGGTTGGGTAAGAAATATTTGTGGGTGCATTAGAATGAACACATTGTGAATTGAGTTTCAAGGTTTGACTATAAGGCATTTGATGATAAGGTTGACTTAGAAGTTTAACCTTATGAAAGAAGTTTAGAAGGTTTAGTATAAATTTTCTAAGTATCGTTTGCAAAATATGTTTTATAAACAAAGAGGATTTGAACTGATATTTTGAGAACTCAAACCCCAGTGCCTTTGGAAATGGTGTCCAAGGTTTTGGAGAAAATAGTAAAAGTGTTATTTGAAAGTATTTGTGAATACTAATATTTTGAAAAGAGTTTTAAGATTCGCTCAAGTTCGAGGTTGCTCATAGAATTAACGAGTCAATTCAGATTAAAGTATTTTTATATTATCTAATTCGAGTGGCTTGAAAGTGACTAAAAATAGGCAAGAAACTTGTTCAGTTGGTAAGCACTTCTCTTGAGTATTGCCATTCTTAGTAAGCTATGACTTGGTAAGACCCATTTCCTTATTATCATTGCAGTGTTACTCTATATATATATACATACAAACACACACAGATATATATATATATATATATATATTCTGTGGATTTTAAAGTATATCTTTAGGAAATTGGTTTATAAATTAAGATCGTGATACTTAATGCTATGAAACAAAGTATTTACACCGCTTTGAAAGTTACTTTGATTTAATCCCAAAAGTATGATTTGATATATAAAAGGTATATGTATATATTATTATTTTAATGGTTTGAGATAAAAACTTGGGTGTTTAGTTTTAAAGTTTTCTTTAAAGAAATTTTAGATAAAATGCAGAGTAGTTTGCTATGGAGTAGTTTTGGATGATGCAGGGTTTTGATACGAGCTTTCTATATGAAAAGGTTTTGTTTGTATGCTTTGAAAAGTGCCTGAGTGGTAGTAGCATAGCCCAAATAGAATTCGTTAAACAACTTATGTTGGAATCCATAGAGAAATTCGTGAACTGTTCGAGATGTTGGAATCCATGGAGAGATTCGAGATCTGTTCGAGTGATGAAGAATTGTGTGATGGGATGTTGAACGTGACTTCATCATCAAAAATGATAGAAAACATAGTATGATGCATAGCCAAGGGGTTTAACTAACCTAAAAGTTACATCAACTCCATATCTAGAGATGCTTTCGATTTGTTGGCACCGGGATGTGATGGTATTCAGTATCATGTGTTCGGACGTGGACAAGCTATGTTTATCTTAGTGGTATATTCTACCTAGAGGTATACGACGCTTGTAAGGTAGCTTCTAACACTTGTCAGGAGGCCTACCTTGATGTACTAAGGGGACCTTCACAGAAATCCATATGTGAACGTACCTTAGCAGTTTTAGCTATAGTTATAATATTGTTGTCTTGTGAGATGCCAGAAGCATAGCTATTATCAAACTTATGTTCGAGATGAGTTTGGTTCTTTTAAGGGGAAAATCATTTCGGTAATTCGGGTGGTCTCGAAAGATATTGTTATATGTTGATCATATATTTCTTAAGTTTCTTATACCAGACTTATCCCTGACTCGTGAGTTTATTTTTCCCTTAATTCCTTAAGTGCTCTTTCGAGCAATCTAAAAATGCAAGTTTTCAATGATATTCTTTGGAGATTTAGGAGATGAGCTGGATGCCTCCACTGACCATAGTATTTTATTTCTACCGCACGACTATGATGTATATATCAGCATTTGTGAGGACAGACTATTATAACTGTCTAGGATGGCAATAGTACTTAGGATTGTAACTCTTGAATGCTATATATCTTAGAGTGATAGTTTGTACAATCTCTTTGATATTATATGTTATTGTTCCGTTGTGAGATTCAGATGTTTTGTTCTCTTCTTTCTTATTCATTTTCTTTTTGCTTTTTTTCCTTAACAATCTATTTTTTCGGCACTTGGATGCTCGGCACGTGAATACCATGGATGTATTAGCATCGACATTTGGGAGTTGAAAAGGCAAGTCATTACAGGTTTGAGGAGCACGACAGTGGTGGTCGATTGGCTTCTAGGTCACAGTAGCGGTAGTTGCGAGGATACTAAATGGCGACTATAAAGGACGACGATAATTTGGGGGTTCTATAGCAGTTTGGAGGGGGAAATACGTATATAGTATACGGTATTTGGAAAATATGAAAATAAAATTATAAATTAATTAAATTATGATTCGCCCTTACACATAAATGCTTATAACTACCACATATGACCTTCGTTTCGTGCGCAGTTCATTGCATTAGGTTCGTGGTGAGACGATGAACGTTTTGGTATGTTATTTGCTGTATTTTGAGACACTTCTGAAAAGTTCCTGCTCTACTTCTTGTAAAAAAAGCATCGAGATATTGAAAAGAAAAAAAGGAGGTTTGTGAGCCAGACCAAAAGCCTTTGATTATGATCAAATTTCAAAGCAATTTGCTTAGCTTTACATCCGTCCCAATATATCATTTTCGTATTGAGAATCCAAGATAAGGTGACGATGAATCGAAAACCTGGTCCTTGGACGATAAAAGATCCAAGGAACTGATTCCCACAAAGTGAATACCTTATTTTATTTCATTTTTATGCAATTGATCTCACTCAATTAATCTTTCCTTTCTTTACTGCCCCTAAGAAAAGTATGGCGATGGTGAGCTGAGACATTTTGTTCCTCAGTGGTGAGTCGCTTACGATTAGATGCTAATGGGCTGATACATCTTGTTCCTTAGTGAATCACATACGATTTGATGATAATAGGCTGGGATATGTAATTCCCCAATATCGAGTCGCTTACGATTTGGCAATATTGGACTGAGACATTGTGTCTCTCGGTAGCGAGTCGCTTACAATTTGACGATAGCGGGTTAAGAAATAGAGTTCCTTAGTAGCGAGTCGTTCATGATTTTGGTGATAGTGGGTTGGGACATGTAGTTTCCAGTAGCGAGTCGCTTACAATTTGACGATATTGGGCTGGGACATATAGTTCTTCAATAGTGGGTCACATATGTTTTCGGCAATAACGAGTTGGAACTTTGAGCTCAATCATGTTGTTTTCAGTCTTTGGCATGTGAGTTAGGACTTAAGATTCGATCGAGTGTATACGATTAGATTTGAGTTAGATTTTAGTGAGACCTTATCCTATATTGTCACTATGTTATTATATTATCTTTTAGCTGGCTTTGTTGGACGTAGGCGACACAGGTTAAAATATGGTTTTCGTGCATAAGTGTTGTTTTACTAACTTATTATTGTTGTACACTTACGTGACGTGTTTCACTCAGTGGACGTATGTCTGACTCGCCTCTATTATTTTTTTCATTTTTAAATATACTATGATAGGTCGATAGAAAGGACTGTGGTGATTTGGAGGCGTGATGGTGCGACAGAGACATGCATTTATTTGTCTATTAGCTATGTACTATTTTATCTTGGATATTCCTAGACATTAGGCTATTTCTAATACTCAGTGGTAGAGAAATGTTGTAAGTTAAATATATTTGGTACCGCTTACTATGTTCGTTTGAGATTATTGTATTATTGATTATTATATTTTATTTCTTCTGTTGTGAGCTTCATAAAATGTAGAATATTCTAGATAACCCTGTGATCTGCTTTTATATTATACAAAAAATATTATTCTTCAAAACATGTTTTAAATTATCCTTTCAAATTTGCTTTCTACAGTCATTTCTACGTTTTTTTTAAAATCAAATCTTCACTTAATCATTGGTTAATAGACCAAAATTATTAAAAAAATTATAAATTTTATTTGCAAAAGTACAAATATTTGCAATTCAAGGAACTACAAACGTTTGTTGTTTGCACAGCAAAATTTTTCGGTTTTATCAGTTTTGATTGCAATTAAAAAAAGCATTGATTTACTAAACCAGTTTGTTTTTGGAAGAGGTGCTGGGTAATTTGAAACACAAAAGTGTGTTTTACAAAAGTTTCCATTTCTATCACTAAAAACTCATTCTTTTCGTTTATCGTTTTCATGTAAAATATAATTTTTTTTAATCTTTTATTATTAAAACTATTTATTTTTAAACATTGTGCTATAAACTTATTCTTCTACACGGAAAATCTCTTTTAAGTTCAATTCCCTTCTAAAAATTATCTTTTTTTTTCCTTCAAACCTTTTAGATAGATGATATGATTTACCAAAAATTGATCTCATCCATAAGCACATATTGTACAGGAAACTAAAGGGAAAAGGATGGATATAACTGGAAATAACCAGATCATGAAAACATTAACTAAAACAAGATCATTAATGATTCATTTCATTACATATACCAATTAAAAAGTGAAACTAATGTTTATTACAAAACCAACATCTAGATAGCATGCACTTAGCATTACATCTTCACTTATTCTGGAATGTCCGGAGGTGACATGTGGTGAGCCGGTTGTTTAAAGAACATGTAGAAATCCTCTTCAATTGTAAGCCTACAAATTTGAATAATACTGAATTTAGATTTACTGCTGTGATGAATTGTAGTCTAATAATACACATACAGGATAAGTGTTCCAACTTAGGATGAGATAATCATGCAAAATCTGGTGTTCATGTTCACGCATTTATAAGTTGTTTATAATATATCATCAAATTAAGGCAGGAACTCTTTATTTGAAATTTCTCTTATATATGTTCCCTCTTCAAATGAAGTTTTTGATTATATGTAGGTTTAAATACTCAGTAGCAGTACAACCAAATTTATTAATAAGTGAATAGTGAACAATAGTACATTAGAACGATACATGCTCTGACAAGGGAAGTATATACATTTAGTTTTTGATTGGGAAAAAGAATGATTTTAAGCTCATCTGGCAGAAGGTATCAAAAATATTATGAATTAAATTAAGAACTGAAGATTTGCTTAGTCGGTGACTAAAAGGAAAAAAGATTGATATAATTGGAAACAACCAAATCATTAAAACATTAACTGAAACAGAATCATTAACGTCTCATTTCATTATTACATCTACCAATCAACGGTAAAAGTAATGCTTATTACAAAACCAACATCTACCACCTTGCATCAATAAGTCAGATAAAAGGCCTTCGGCACAAAGGACAGGAATCTTTCAATTGGAACCAGGAAGAAATACAGTTAAAATGAAAGACATGCATGCAAGGCAACCTCAACCCATCGAACCAGCCTAGCCGAACTACGTCCAAACACACCGCACAATCCCCGCACTCATCGCCCAGTTCACCGCCTTCCTTCTTCACGCCTCCACCTTCAATCTCTTTGATTATATCCATCGCTTCTTCGTACCATAAGACTCTCCTGATGAACGCTGTAGCTTCTGTATCTATACTGCACCGAATGCGCAAACTACGTGAAATTTTAGCGACAAAGCAGTTGAGCACCTCTTCAAAGAACCCAAGATCCTCTCTTTTTACTGGATAATCGTTGGTTTCGATCTTCAGAGGGTGGAAGCCTGAAGCTTCGGTAGTGAAGGTACACACAAATGGTTTGCTGCTAAGCGGACAGTCAAAAGCCTGGTAAATTTCTGTTTGGGAAAGAGATGTTATTACTTTGGTGTTGTCTTCAAGTTTGACACGAACGGAGATGGAAGAAGAAGGACGAGGAGGAGGAGGCGATATCTTTGCTTGCAGACGAATCAAGTAATGACCGTCATCAAGCATCCGCCAAATGCTGATTTTGATGATCATTTGGCCTTCTGGCGTGATTTGGAGAGGGTGGTGTTGGATTGAAGTGCGTAAGCTTCTGCTGAATATGAACATTGTTGTTTGTGAAGATGGTGGTTTGAGAAATTTATACGAAGTTTGATGGTTTGGGTGTGTTATATATAAAGTGAAACTGATTAAGTCCGAGTTTATCGAATTGGGAAGTATGGGAAGTATTGTATTTTAGGAAAGTTTACTTAACTATTTTAGGAAATATTGCATATTACCTCCAGGCTTGTTTCCACGGCAACTTTCAATACTTGTATGTTCAAATATTGTGACGGTCTAATAAGTTATCTTTTTAATAGAAGAACCGCATTATAAAGTAGAAGCCTCAAAGAAAGATGTCCAAAATATCGTTGTAAAACATAGGTCTTCAAATGTTAGTGTTAGAGAACGAACTATCATTGAAAGAAATTGAAAATCTAGAAACTTTCTGAGAGTGACAAATAAGCATGTATAATTGAGCGTTTGAACCGCGCAACTTCTAAATGAATCTAGACTTCAAGACGAAAATGAAATAGAAGATAAAAATAAAATAGATTAAGAACTTGGTAAGATGCTTGAAAAAGGCAAGTTCGATATGAGACCCACCACCGAATAGTTAAGTGAACTACTCATGTACTTTGTAGAAAAAGACAAGTTCGGTATGAGACAATTAACAATTCGGTACCGACATGAATTGATGGAGCGACTTTGACAATTAAACTTGGAAACTTCATAATATGGACAAGCATGAGGAGAAAAGTGTTTCGATAAAGAGCAATTATGCTCGGTACGGACCATATTTTGATCGGTAGCGACATAATTTTGTTTAGGGAAAACACATGTTCTCCATCTTATTCATGTGGATCTAAGTTTTTATCTGGAATTTCGTGAGCTAGCGACTATGTTGGATGATTTCGACTATAAATACAAGTGGTACTGGGACAAGAAAAGGACTTTTGCACTTTGAACTCTCGATCTTGAACTCAACTCTCCCCTTAGATCTAATTCATCATGAATTTTCCATCAAACTGGAATTTGCATTGATTTATTGAGTTAAAACCTTGTAAATTGTTTGTATTCGTGTCAAATCTCAAGCAATAAAATTAAAGTGGACATAGGCAGTGATTTGAGGCCAAACCACTATAAAAATTTGTCTATTCTTGCTGTTCTAACTTGCTTTTACTATATATATATATTCTCATTTTTGATTAATTTGAGGATTGCGTCACTTTTTGATCCAACATTTTTAGTGCTTTCACCGAGAAGCAAGGTTCTCAAGTGAAGAATTAGCCTAGAACTTTGGATTTCGAGCATTCAAAAGATAGATCTAGAAGTTTGTTGTTGTAAATCTAAAATTACTTGGATTTGAAGAAGAATCCAGATCAGATCTGACAGATATGGCCCCTAAGAGAGCTTACATGAGATCTGGAGCTATTGCTGAAGAAAATGAAGCTTTCCAGCATAAGGAAGAGACAACTCAGCCAACACATTCTTTACCAAGACCTTCTTCCCCGTTGGAGATTGTGACAAAAGCTAAACTGGATAAAATGATGGCTGAGATGAACAAGAAGATGCTTGATAGTCAGAATGCCATCTTTAAAAAATTGAAGAAAAGCTTTGCTTTGTTGTCCCATAAACACAAAGGCTATCTTAGATACAGGGGAGCCTAGACGTCATGCAACTAACTGAGAGCATTTGCAAAATCAAACACTTAGGGCTATTCCTGATGGTTTTCGTCCAACTACCCAGACCAACAAAGATTATATTAAAGATATGGGGAGGAGATTGCTGAATGAAAATCAATATAGAGTAATGATGGGTGAGGTTCATCACCGAGTCGGACCCCATTCATCGATAATATATTACAAGATAGTTATCCCAAAAAGTTTGTGATGTCAACGATGTTATCTTATAATGAAACGACAGACCCAAGATGGAATTTACTGAAGTATGAATGACACATGGATGTTGTCTGTACCACTGATACGGTAAGGTGCAGGTGCTTCCCATTATTCTTAAATGGGTAGCCATGATGTTTTTCACTCGCCTTGCATCGAGGTTCATATCCTGTTTTAATCAATGAGAAAGGATATTTATGTTGCAGTTCGGACTCCATACCGCTCAACCAAAGGTTGCAATGTCCTTGTCGAACGTCCATTAGAGTTCTGGAGAGACTCTTAAGGATTTCTTAAAATGATTCAGCATGCTTTAACTGAAATAAGTAAGTCAAAGGAAGATATTATCTTGTGGCATTGATCTAGGGGGTTCACCCTGACACCGACTTTGGTAGATGACGTAAGAGAAAGCAGCCACCTACTATGGAAGAATTTCACCGTAAGGTATCCCAGTTTTTGCGCTTGGAAGAGGCAGGCCCGGTCGAAAAAAAAGTTGGTGGCAGACTATCAAATGAAGTAGTATAAAGCAACTTTGCTATTAAGAAAACCAGTGAGCATCTGAAACTTTATGATAATAGTTGGGAACAACAAGCAAAAGTGGAAAAACCAAGGCATTGGTGGGAATAAGCATAACTCCAAGAAGCGCACGAGGTACATTAAACAGGGAGATTGCACTCCCTTGAATGATACTGTTGAAAACATCTATCTTTCCATGCAAGGTATTGAGAATTATAAAAAGCCACCTTGTAGGGAGGCAACTAAAGCAGAATATAGCTTGGGGAAGTATTGTCACTTCCACGAGATTCGTGAGCACAATACCAATAAGTGTCATCCTTTAAGGGATGTGATTAAAGATTTGATTCGAAAGAAAAAACTACAACTATATGTGAGGATTCATTAGGCTAGCGGACATGTGAATGATAGACCCCAAGGGCAAAATGACCAAAGGGATCAGCTTGGGTGCAGTGAAGAGGGACCAAGGCGGCCTGGGAGAAGGATTGTTATAAATACTATATTTTAAGGCCATATCTGATGAAAGAAGCTGGAACGAAATGGAGAGGTATGATGGTTCGATGAAACGTGTGCATCAAGAACTTATTTCGCCGTCGAAGATGGAACTCTGACGAAATGACATAGAACAATGAAAGATGACATCGTTTTCCAAAATAGAGATTCAGACGAGGAAGAAGCGCCAACGCTTGCTCCTATGATGAATACAACCATGATTTAGCTGACAACAATGCACCCAATTTTAATTGACTTTGGAAGCCTGGTTAACATCGTATTCAAGAAAACCTTCAATTAGATGAAGATCAGACTGAACGATCTAAAATTATGTAAATCTCACATCTAAGGATGTATCAGAAATGCTAACGAGCCTGTTGGATGTATTGACTTGTCTATACAATTAGGCGAGGGAGACCGCAAGATAGTGTTGGTTTAGAATTTTGTAGGGATCGATGAATTCTCGTCCTATAATGCTTTCTGATACGATCCGCCCTTGCTAATTTTAGAATAGCACTTGCTCCGTGGTGTTTGATGTTGAAATTTCCCATTGAGAATGGAGTAGGAGCTATTCAAGGAGACGAGAGCATTGATCGAGAATGTTACATTGTAAAGCTAAGAGATGCGAAGCAATGCAAGAAAGGAAAGGATGCAGAGAAGGTCCTTTGCATCAAAACTGCCGATGCATAGCAACTACCGCCCAAGCCCAGGCTTGAGTCTCATAGTAAGTTCAACAAACCCATAGACACTCGAAAAGAGCCAGATGATGTGAGGGCAACACGCATGAAGCCGACGATCAATATCCTGATCGATGATGATGATCCCACTTGGGATCTCATGGTTAGATCTCAGTTTAGCATAAATATGAAAAAGGAGTTGATAGGGTTTTCCGGGCAAACCTAGATGTGTTTTCTTGGATGCCTTCCGATATGTGTGGAATTTCACCGAAGATAGCATGTTATGCATTGAATGTAGACTCAAGATGCCCTCCTATAAAGCAGAAAAGAAGTAGTCTGGGTCCAGAGTGATCTGTTGCACTAAAAGAAGAGATGGATAAGCTAAAGGCAAAGGGCTTCATCCGTGGTGCACTATACCGTGAATGGGTATCAAATCTGGTGTAGGTCAAGAAACCAAATGAAAAGTTGCGGACATGCATTAATTATTCAAACTTAAATAAAGCGTGACTAGAAGACAGTTTCCCATTATTGAAGATTGACCAACTTGTGGACTCAATGGTTGGAAATGAACTACTATCCTTTATTGATGCATATTTCAACTACAACCAAAAAATAATGCACATTCTAGATCACAAGCATACAAGTTTCATTACTGATTTGGAGCTGTATTTTACTGAGTGATGTCGTTCGATTTGAAAAATGCTGGAGCTACTTACCAGCGATTGGTGAATAAGATGTTCAAAGTTAAATTAGACAAACAATGGAGGTTTATATGGATGATATGCTTGTGAAGTCACTGTTGGAACTCGGCCTACATGTAGTGGGGTAAATGCGTGAATTTCTAAAAATCCATTATTGGACCTTTAATGGGCCTATGAAGTCTAAATTTATTTTGACCTTATCTATATTTGTTTTAAATAAAATTAATATTTTATTTAATTTATAAATTAAGTTTTATTTATTTTAAATTTATATAATATAATATGCGTATCATATACACAAATGTGTGTACGTGCACGTGCAATATGAAAGGTGTACGTGGTTTGACATGCTAGTATATAATTGTTGGGATTTACACTGCGACGAACATGTTAGCCTCACTATATACACATGTGCTCTCAATATATATGTATATATAGTTTATAAAGTAATTATAAATTAAATACAAATAATTTATAAATTTCAAATTCAATTATTAGATTTAAAATTTAAAATTGAGATCTAGACCAAGATCTACAAAATGAAATATCTAGTATATTCATATTCAAACTAAAATACTAATTTTGCATAAATGCATATATATAATTCAAATTTTTTGTAAATATATATACTATATATATTAAATAACAATTATAAATACTATATATATATATATCAATGTGTAAAAATGTATACTTATAAATATATTTTGTGTAAATTAAAAATATTCATATATATATATATATATATATGTATGTATGTATGTATGTATGCATGTATGCATAAATATGCATATTTTTTAGAAACAATTTTTTTAAGGTCGTAAGTAGTATGTATGATTATTCATATGTGAGATATTTTTTTATATACATACAATCCATCTAATGAAGACAGTACAATGTTATATAAATTCGTGATATATTTAACTGCTATCCAAACATATATATCATATACTGAATATTATATACATTAATATATCATTGTAAAAAGTTAATTTTATCTTTTACCTAATGCTAAGATAGTACACCTTGAAACGTAGAATCAGAATTTCTTGAAACGATTTTAGAATCCAAAAAACGCTACTAGATTGAATGCAACCACCATCAGTGTTTGAATCTTATTTGATTTAATGTTTTAGGCTTGAAAAGTTTGAGGAGAAGGGAGGGGGAGTGGCTGGCCATGGCTGTAGAAAATGTAGGAAGATAGTAAAAATTAAAATGAGGGGTTAGAGATGAATATATAGTGGAGATCTAAGGAGAAAAAGGAGGATCAAGATCCACTTTTCTCTCTTGCCTATTCATCTCTTTGAATATAAAATTCAAGCCCTCCTTAGCCATCATATACCCGGCCTCTCTATGCCGTCATAGCCACGCTCAATAGGTCCTATCAAGGGCCTAATAATAACTTCATGGCAGAGCAATAAATAACACATTTGAATCTAATTTAAACGCAAATCGATATCATATATCGATTAGTGTATTTATAACTATCAAATACACACTTTTAATATTGGTCAACAAATATCAAGAAGAATTTTATAATTAATATTTCATAAATATTAATAAATTTTATTAATTTATAATAGTTACAATTTAATTAAATCGGGTGGTAACAGGAGTATTCAACGTTTCAGTTGTGTGACTCGTAGGTGCAAATTCGGCCAGCGATTAATCTTGAAAATTTTGAATATTAATGTTTATCCATCACTTAGTAGGTGATGTGACATTACAACCAAATTAATCACTTACATATCTTCGATAAAATCCAATTTTACTTTAGTAAGCTTCACTCGATAGTGACAATTATTCACACCAATTATCTTCGTCAAAACTATATCACTTTGGACTTACGAAATTTGGTAATGGTCAAAAGTATAATATCATCAATATTCAACTTTATAGTCCAAAAAAAAGTCCTTGATTCACTAATAACAATTATTATTAACTGAAATGCTCTGGCCAAAGACTTTGACTTTGAATTAACTTCAGCTAACCATAATACTAACCACATACACTGAGGAGAGGAATCCTCTCCTAAATAGTGATTCACTTTCAATGCTTCAATTCAACCCAACTATAGTCATTCGATGAATGCACTGCCATGACTTACCTATAACAAAAGTAAAGCTTTCACATTCAAGGTCAACAGTATTATCGAGTAAGAGAACTGTGTAATTTTTTTACATCGATATTTTCTGTTTGACCTTAGTTATATTTACCGGCATAAAACTATCGAGTGAGTATAGTTATCCAATAACTACCAGTACGTAACCCCTTAGTGCCACAACAGTCATGAGTAATATGTTGTCCAATATTTGGAGAGCATTACGTACTCTAGTCTCAACGGATGCATCGATATTCAATCTCGATAAACCTTAATTAGGAATATTTAAAATGGTATGTTTAATTTTATTGTGATAAATTACTCACTGTTACAACACTTTGTAACTACTATCACAAAACATACCAGTTATGGATTTTCTATGAAATATACTTTTAGTTAAATTAATTAATTAATATAACACATTATATTAGGTATATAATAGAAAGAAAACACCTTTTAATTCCAAACAAGATTGGTTATCGAGTTAGATATATGTAATAAATTACATAATTATCCCTAGGGCATACCCCTAACTCTATCAATCTCCCACTTGTACTTAGGGTCAGTGATGGAATCTTTATCTCATCTCTTCAAACAGTTTGATGAGAATTGATTGATTTAAAGTCTCTCTGTGAATGGATCTACTATGTTGGTTTAATTATCAACTCTGTCAATCAACTCTCTTTGATGCCGATACACTGCTTTTATCATGTAATTCGAAGTATGTTTCTTAACTTCTAGTGAGCTCTTATCATTACATTGTTATCATATTACAATAATGTAGTATTCTTAATATGTGGAATCATCCCTAGCTTAGTTTTAAATTTGTGCACTTATATTTATACATTATTGCGACACTATTCAAGGCGATGTACTTAGACTTTCGTTAAATCAGCCACAATATGTCATTTGGAACATTTGCAACTTAGAGCTCCTTACACTACAAGGAATACGGTGATTTCCTATGGCTTCGTGCCGTCAGCGGCTGGCGGGAGCCGTCGAAAATGCCATCGGTATAGAGAAACCAGCTTTCGTCTTTTTCTAATGGAAACGACGATGTTTTTTTGACGGCTTCCAATGGCTGTTTCGATGGCAATTTCGGCGGGATTTCCGAAGGTTAAGACTTCCATGTGGCTTGAAAAATCATTTGGAGCCGTCGCTGATTTTTGGTCAATAAGCCATCGGAAACCGTCGGCAGTCGTCGGAAATCTGGGTGATATTACAACAGCCATTCGAATTCCAAACAGCATATCACAACACATCAAAATTAATATATATTAGATATATAAGCTAAAGCAATATCAATATTAATAACAATATAAAACTCAAACATTACCATTAATATAAAACAAACCGTCCATCATCAATCTCACACACCCAACAGCAATATGTACATCCAACATCAATGTACAACGTATACAACATCTAAAATGCTAACCAAACACATCAGTCCAACAAATTAGCTGGACAAATCAATATCAAACACCACATCAAACACCACATGTCAACAAATCAACCTCACCATCTCTCATTGTATATATACAAAAGTTTCATAAACAAACACTGCAAAACGTACCCCATGACTCGTCGTCGGCTCCAGAACCACCAAACGAAGGGAATGCTCCATGTTGCTCCATATACTCAGCCAAACGCTGATTCAGTTGCTCCATTTGCGCTGCTTAGAGGCGGTCCTGCTCCTGCAACCGTGCAATCTGATGTCGAAGCTCATTAATTTTAGCTTTGCCTTAGCGTTTTGATAAGCCTTTTATGAAGCCCGAGCCTATAGAACAAGTCGAAATATGTTTAAGTTATTTATGTAACTTATATAAAAATTAAGCAATTTTTACAACTTAGTTAATTTTTATAAATTACCGCTTGATTGCCATAGCCATAACGCCTATTTCGCTGTGTCGGATTTATAACAGAGTCGAAGATAGCGTCCTCCTGATCAGGGGTCAATTGCTCCCATCCCGATTGCTCGAGCATCTGCGCACGTGCTTACATAAATCTTTCCTACAACGTAAAATTAAATACAATTAAATATTACATGACATTATTATAATATTTTCTAACTAATTAATTAAAATGATCATTATTAATAACTTATAACTTAAAATATACTTAATTATGCAACCTATGCTTTATCATCCTCATGCCAGGCATACGTCACTGATCCCTCGTCGTCGGTCTGTCTAACGGCATAGGTATGTGCAAATACGTCCATATACGAGACAGAAGCCCCATGCGCTCTTTCTTGCAATAATTGGTGTATATTATTGTTATTCATAAAAATTTATACAAAAAATGTAATAACTATTCGTAATTGTAATTAATCAATTTACCAGGTCCTCGCGATGATGCTGAAAGGATTTTGAGCCACCATGGTGTGTGACCGTATTTTTCTGCCTGTTTGTCGATTTCCTGCCTGACTCCACCTACAAATTAAAAATTAAGATTATATTTTATAGATATAAATTATGTATTCTCTACTGAACAAATTAAGGTGAAATCTAATAAACTTAACCTAAATCATTTTATTTTAAACGATTCAACAAAATTTCGGCAGCACTTCCCCTTTGTTTCTTGTATCGTCATATGCGTGTACACATGGAACAAAAAGAAAGTGTTGTCGAAATTTTATGAACCGTTTAAAATGAAATGATTTGGAAAATATAATTACTTTATTGTATTTGTAACTTATCCAAGACAGGGACAAATCCGACAAATATTGTATCAGATTAATATAAATGTCATCTTAAAAACCCATGCACTAAATCCTGAGCATCGACTCTAATTAATTCAAACTAGCCCTAATGCGCGTATACACTAATTAATCAACACATATACACCAACTAATGTACATATACACTAAAATAATTATTTTTCTCAACATTTAAATGATAAACAATTATAACAACAACCTAATTAGCATTTAATAGGGTATAACAAACAATCAATGGGGTATTATAAACAACTATAACAACAAAATAACCCTAATTTACCAAATCAAAATTAAATAGGGTTTATAAATTAAACCTTCTTGAAGAGCAACAGCTAATCGAGAGACTTGAAAATTGAAGATGGAGATAGTCTTGGAGGCGTGGAGGCTTGCTGACGGTGTGGAGGTGGTGGAGGAGGTGGTGGAGGTGATATTTAGGAAGGAAATTTTAGTTTTAGATAATGAAGAAGAAGTGTCGGCCTGGGGCTGAAGTATTCGCGACTTTTCGATGGCCTCCGACAACCACTGACGGGTATTTTTAAGATGGCTTTCGACGGCTGGGGACAACTAGTTTATTTTTTTCAGTAATGCCACGGTGTTTAATAACCATCACCAGCCGTCGAAAAAAAACGACGAGCCGTCGACGACCGTCGGAAATGGGCATCACAATAAATAGTATTTCTAGTAGTCTTAGTTAAGGTTTGAACATGAATTTAATATTAACATACTATACTCGACATCACTCATGAAGTTTGAGTTCATACACTCCTTCATAAGAAGTGCACTGTTTCTATAAACAATTCTCTAGTATTTCATAAATACTTGAGAATACTCCAAACTACCATTTAGTAATCTTAATTTGGATTTGATATTTGTTTCATGTATCAAATATGTACGTAACCAAATTACGACATTATAGACAATACTACATCTAAAGTAAAGGAATCCATCTTACATGTTCCTTATTAAGCATTTTAATAAAGTGTCTTTGCATATTGGTTAGGATATTCCCACATCCTTTATACTTAATATAAAATACATTATTTGAAATTCCAATATCGAGTATTAAACAAACAAACTATTACTGATTTTAACATAAGTACATCATTGACAATCAACAGTATGTTGATTACTTATATTTTAAAAATATCAACATACCTTCAATGCTCTTTCTTATAAACACACACTACCTCTGCATTTTGATTGAAAATCAAACTATTTGATATTCTATAAAAACACTTATTCAACTTTGATGCTTTTCGAACGATATCTTCATATCCATTCTTGGATCATATTCGAAAAAATTACAAACTCAATATCGTTCCCACTGACTTCAAAACACTTTGATTGTTATGTATAAATAGTCTATTCTAAACCATTATTTAGAATTTTCCATTAAAACACATATGTACCAAAATATGAAGTCATACTAAGTGATAATTTTGTGAGTAGATCCGAAATAACTTGATCACATTAAAAAACAAATCTATTATGCTAATTTCAATGGTGGAAATTTATGATATTATTCTTATTAACGCTGCTCATTATATTCCAACTGCATTTGTCTTACCCATGAAGACTCATTTGCGGCTGATGGATCATATCCCTTCGGGTACAACTACCAAAATCATATTTTGATAATGTATTTGAAATCATTTTAAGATTTGTGCATCATACCATATCGTAGAGTCAATTCTCTTAATGGCCTAATTGACAGCCGAGGATTACCTATTCTTAACACTGATAAGAAACTCGTAGTTTCTCTTCAAAACGTGAGAATACTTATTGGACACTCCTATGTGATGTGTTCTTTTAGGTTAGGTTAATTTTATTTCATCTCTCGTAATCATTTTTATCTTTGGATTGTATCCAAATCCATTTTCACTACCAATAATTTCTAAAGGAAATTAAATTCCTTTGCTACAAAGTTGATATTTCTTGAAATAGTAGTGTTTCTTAGTGTAATGGAATATGTTCACAATACTTATGTTCAAAACATAAATTAGTCATCCTATGATAGTCCAAACTACTTTTGGAACGACTCATACGAGATCTCCCATGAATAATTATTATGTACAGTCTTTCGACTCACACAATCTGCCAACTTCTTGGCCTAGATTATGTTGGAGTTTCTTATAATCCCTTATCTTATATGATTTTGTAAACCATTCTTTAGATGAAATTAATTTTAACCTTGTATACTACTCTAATGAACACGACCTTTTAGAAATAAGTTAACTCAACTACACCCACAATTAATCGTACTTTATCCTACCAAGTTCGATTACTCTCTATCAATACATCATTATGTATCATAGGAAGGAATGAATTTTGAGATTGAATCTTTATTCATTTTAGGTACGTTCGAAACTCTTTCCAATATACTCACATATTCGACTAAATCGAATCAATTTTATTTTCTATTGCACGTTGTTTTATTTACTTCCATTTTATACTCTATAAGCGTATCATAGATATACAATATATGCATCAAATACGCATGCCTATGTCAGTGATAACTCAACGATATATAACGAAGTATGTGGACCCATTTTGGAATTAATAGACTTTCGATTGCATACATCTATATGTATCAATCTGTAGAGTTCATCAACTCTAACGACGCTCCCACTCAATAGGTGTTTTGCCTTTGTTGTCTGAGATGTATTACTAGTACCTTATAATTCAAAATCGTATAATAAAAATTATTTCTCAAAATTGTGGCTTAGTCCATAATTTCACAATAATTGCAAATAAATTTAGATACTTCAGTAATTTTCCAATGCTTCACAAATACCAGCACTATAGCTTTATTTTATAATGAACATTCATAATTGTGACGACCCGCCACTCATTCCACAGAATGACGCATCGTTGATAAGAAAGAAAGGGATAGAAAGAGAAAAGAAGAGAAGAAAGAAAGGAACAACATCAGAATCTAAACAGCGGAACGAATAAATTATATTAATAACATAAACTATTACATAGTATCATATACAACAACTATCAGAGTTACACAACATATACAACACATACTAGACAGTTATAAACACCTGTCTAGTTTCTACAATATAAGATACAACACAGATAACAATGACTCAGAGATCAACACAGCGGAACTACTATATCTCTATGAACGTTGAAGCCTCCTGCTCCATTGCTCCTCCAAAATATTCGTCAAAGCAAACCTGACTCCTTAGGCTACTCGTAAAAATTTGAGTACCCAAGAGTTTATATAAAACAGAAATAAACACTTGGGTCAGACATGGGTCTGGTGTGAGTAAACGGTTTAAATTGCTTAACTTCAAAACCTTTTGAAAACAAAAGTATCACGTAAGACTTCCCACACATAAACATGGAAAAGTTTTTACCTTACGCTAACCAAAACTTTGATAGGAAATCTGGTTATATTATAATAGGTCTAGGGTTTTCAAATAAATATGAAATAGCCGAAATTGTTACATTATTAAATTCCAGCATACATAGGTATACAATCAAGTCCGTTATCACTTATTGGAAGTTGGATTTCCATACAATGGCAGGGCTACTGGGGTACCGCCCGTCACAGTACGTGGCCTAGATCACCGTACCGAGGAGTACGCCCGCTCCCCTGCAACACAAAGCCGGAACCATCCCTTACTGGATAATTCCGAATAAAATCACCCCACGGTTGTGTACTGCAACCGTACCACTAAGTCGAAATAGAAAGGGACATCTAGACAGGGATGACCTTACTCTCAGTGGGCGCTACCCACGAAGCCTTGCTGCACCTCCCCTGTTTTTGCCATTCCCGGTTGATGAGGCTTGAGGTCACGATTACCTTTAATCAGAACACTTCACTTAGAATGCTCATCGTCCACCTGACGATGTGCTGAAAGCATTCAATCCATACAAGTTCGTTCCGGGTTCGAACGAAACCGAAGGCATTATCTCGTTACACTCGTTTTGGAATCACCCTCAGAGTTAACGACAATAACCCTTGCACTCTGAATCTTCATCTTCACTTGAGATTCACAACCTATCGTTAATTTGGATCGATGTGGTATTCGGGTCTCCAGACCTGGAAATCCGGTATACGGAAACCCGATCCCGGTCTCATCGAAATCCAAAACGTATCTTTTAAGGCCAAGTTGTTTAAAGGTTTAAACAATTCAATTCAATTTAATACTTGAATTCACATAGCATTAACATAGATAAATATCACACATTTATCACAGATATATCATAGTATATCATCCAATAGATATCAACCAAATCAGACATTCTACTCAAACAATCATCTATAAACAACCATTTATTAATCCATATTATAATCAATTTAATCATCTTAAATTAAATTAATTACTTAAGAATTAATTCCTAACCTTGCTTAATCAACCATTAATTAATTACAACCATTTAATTAATTAACCATTAATCACTCTTGATTAAATTATCCATTAATTACATAAAGTAATTATCCTTTAATTAATTTAACAAATTAATTATCCTTAATCATTTATAGTAATTAACCTTTAATTACTCACATTAATTATAATAATTAATTATCCTTAATTAATTACTTTAATTAATTAATTAACTATAATTAATTACATTATTCCTTAATTAATTACATTAATTAATCATACATTAATTAATTACTTTCATTTATCAACCTTACATAATCATCAACAGTAATTAACTATTCTTAATTACTTTAATTTCTTTTATAAATCCTTTTTGATTAATTACACCAATTTCATACAATAATTCATTTATCAATTACTTACACTAAGTAATTACTCTTATCCAATCTTATTAAGTAATTATACTTAATTACCAAGTGACTATATTTAATTAATTAACAAATTAATTAACTTAAATAAATCACATTCATTCCTAAATCATAACTGAGTAACTCATCCTTAATTACCCTTTAAACAATTTAATTAATCCTTGATTAATTATTCTTTAACTATTAATTAATAAACCTTAATTATTAATCAATATTCTTTAATACAAAGTAATCAATCCTTAATTACTTTTATAATTAATTACTTAAACTTAATTAACTAATTAATTACTCCTTAATTATTAATTAATAAAACTTAATTATTAATTAACAACCTTAATTACCAATTTAATTAATCCATAATTATCTATTAATCAATCTTTAATGATAATTAACTAACCTTAATAACAGTTAATTAATCCTTAATTAACTTTAATTATAAATTAATAATTTCTTAATTATTAATTAAGAAAACTTAATTATTACTTAACAAAACTTATTAAGTACTTCTTAATTACCATTTTAATTAATCCTTAATCATTTAATTAATCCTTACCAATAATTAATTAAATAAATAAATTAATCTTAATTTCTTAATTAAATAAATTAATTTTAACTCATTTAAAAAAAATCTTAATTAATCTTAAGATAAAACATTATCATTAAAAACATTTGATCTTAATAATTAACTTACTTAATTAAAATCATTAATTAAGTTTTAAAATCAATAATCATCCATTACTTATCTCTAATTATTAATCATCAATTAATTTAATAAATTACTCTTTATTTATCTCATTTACTATCAAACTTTAATTAAGTTTTAAAATGAAACTTTTCCTTATTAATTAACCTTATTTTCAAATTAAGTTTGAAAATAACTTAAAATTTAACTTAATATTATTTAAGTTAACCACTATACAAATTAAATCTAGTCAAAACATTTATTACAAAGAAAAGAATTTTCAAAACAATTGTTTTAACTTGATTATTTTAAATTTAAATCTTACCTTTATTTAAATTTAAAAACTGACTTAAACATCTTACTTTGGGTTTTAACCCATGTGTATTTGAATCTAAGCCAATACATCAGCATCTTTATTTAAAACAGAGATTTAATTTTAGATTTTAAAACTGTTTTGAATTTAACAGTTTACTTAAAAAAAATCTCTCGCGTACAATCCCGGAAACCAACCCGAGCCAAACCCTTATTTTCACGAGACCTCCTCGAGTAAAATTTTAAAAAAACTATTTTGTTAAAATTTTAAACTGTTAAAACTTTAACAGTTTCACTCGAAACTCACGTACTACCTTAAACGACTTCGAGCAGAAACAACATCTACGCGAGATCCTCCCCGAGAACGCTCGAGTATCTTCATCTTCCCCAAACTAAAACCCACTGACACACACCCTTGCTCGTGCACGTGCACACACGATCAACCATCTCCGTTAACTTCTCTGGCCATCGACGAGTCGCCCACCTTCCTCTCAACCATCACGACAACTCCGATCATCAAATCAAACTCGAAAACGAAATCGAGCACTCGAGCTCAAAAACTGGAACAGTTGTCGAATCTGTAATCGCCGCAAACTCCAAATTCTGATCATCAGAGAATCTATGCCTCCGGTCACTACTTCCTCCACACCCCATCTATCATCCACTCAAATCTGGAAGAACTCGATTGCTTATAGGGGTTGCGGTGATCAATTTACTGATCAACAGTGAAAACTAGGGTTAAAATATTTGATTCAAAATCACAATCGCCCCAAAGCTTTAATCCACCAACTACCATTTTTGCCTGCAACTACGATCAACACTCCATCACCAGAAAAGATACTGGCCCTCCAAACTTCCTAGATCGACAGGGAAGACCAAAAACCCACTATTTTATAAATCTTGAATTCCTTATTCAATATCAAACTAAAACTTTTGATTTAACTCTTAAAAATCATTATCTAAGATAAGTATTTAGATTATAAAAGAAAATCACAAGATTGTATAATTTGAATTTTAACATTTAATAAAATTCCTACTGTCACTTTCTTTTCCAAGTGATGTTTAAATTTTCCTTACTTAATTTTAATTCCAGAACTTAGATTAGGATTTAACAAACAATTCTTATTTGAATCCTAAAGCCTATCAGAGAATAAATGAAATGATTTTGATTTTCCATCAAAACTTCAAACTGTGAAGAATAAACAGAGATATACTTAAACAACAAACATGTACACCTAGTTTCAATAATTCATATATACATGTATTTAAAAACAGACATGCATAATATATTTCAAACATACATTCAAATTTTATTTCTAACCTATTTTATCTGCATCAAATCTAGGGGGAATTTATTGTTCACAGTTATAGGCAGAGTATTGAACTAATAAGTAGATACTTTAAAAATTAACAGATATACACATTTTTTCAAATATACAAGAGCATACATAATTTCAGACATGCAAAGTAATTACCAACTCATTAATTCACATGCAATTTGATACTTAGATTTTTATTCAAAAGTTTACTCACCTATTTCAAAGAGGCAGAGAGATTTAAAACAGTTTTGAACAGGCTTGAAAACTGGATACTTTTGAACTGCTTCATTTCTTTTTAAAAACAAGAACTTGCTTTCAATTTGACTTCCTTTTAAAAACTGAAAAGCTTTTGAAAACTTGCTTCTGCCTCAAATTATAATGCATGCACTTGGAAAGGATGACTGGTCTTTTGAAGAACAATGGTTACAGATCTTTTGAAAGAGCATTGCAGATTGGTTTTGAAAGTAGCTCAGGCAATTGGAATTTTGAGATGATATTCAGGCATTGATTTGGTTTTAGAGATATGGTTTCAGGTATTTGAAATTTGAGAATCAAGCTTTTGCAGATTAATTCAGGTTTGATATTTTTGGTTTGAGGTAGTTTCAGATTTGTAGATACTTGGTTTAGAAAGGCATTTCAGTTTTTTGGTTTGAGAAAATCTCAGTTTGGTTTGAGGATTTGATTTTAGTTCCGGTTGAAGATGATTTCAGTTTTGATCATTTTCTGGTTTTGGTTTGGTCTTTGAAAAAATGAGATTAGAAAAGAAAAGAGAATGGAAAGGTAGGCTTTTATAACTTAAATTTATGGTTTATTAAAAATTAAAGAAAAATGAAAAGAAAATGACACTTGTCTTCATCCATTCTTAATTACCTTACACATGTATTTATGATGCATATAAAACTAACACTTGTAATTTTCCATTTTTATATTATTTTTAAAAAGAGTTTTAAAAGCTTTTATATAAATTTCTTAATTAATAAACACATTTCTTAATTATAAATGCTTTTCTAAATTATAAATAAATGAAACCTTTAAAAGAAAATAAAATAAAAACTCATTTATATTCTAATAAAATATATTTAATTCATATTTAAGTGTAAACATATCTTTTGTATTTATTTACTATTAAATAAATACTTTCTAAATTTATATACAAAATCTCTTTAAGGAAGACAAAAATAAAACAAAAGCCTTATTTTAAATAAAAGTCTTGTTCGTATATTCTTATACCCAAATATATTAAAACAATACTTATTAATTTTAGAAATGATAAATCTATTAAAAATCAAATTTATAAAATAACATAATTTAAACAATTATTCTTATTACAAATCAATCTATACCATAATTAAAACATCTTATTATTATATTATTTGGTTATTTATATTAATATTATCAATTTAAATAATTTAAATTTAGAGATTACCACATTTTAAATTCCTCGAAATCCCGGGATATCACATTCCTTCCCCCTTAAAAGAATTTCGTCCTCGAAATTTAAAACAAAAGATAATCCAAATTTTTATTTTATTTCAATCCATTTTAAAACAATTTAAGTATACTTATCAGCCATACACTATCAAACAAACAACCATTCATCCAAACAAACAATTTCATCCAAGCAACAATTCATACAAACAACAATTCTAGCTATCCGAACATAGATCCGGATAAACTACCTAAAATTATCCCGAGTTTCCCCGATACAGATACTGGGTTACTCGCTCTACTAAATCCAAACTGGTAATTCAATACCGAAGCCAAAACACTTATCTTCACAAAAACTCAGAAAGATCTAATATACTCGGATCTATCTTCCTAGTCTTACCCAATTTTATTTGCTCCCTTTTACTGGAGAAATAACAATGAAGTCTCCAACTTCGAATTCCAAAATCTCCATCTCTAATCCACAGAACTCTTTTGACGATTCTGGGTTGCCTTCACCTTTCCTGATCAGCTCAATCTTCGCTGACGCTTCTCAAAACAAACAGGACCAAAAACAATCCAATAAACGGATCCTCTCAAGATCTACAGAAATCCAGAACACAAACTCTACTCCACAATCATCGGTAGATTCCAAATACTTCTCCTATCCGGAAAAAAACAAAACAGATGCTCTCACCAATCTGACCTTCAAAACTTGAAAAGCTTCCTGTAGGAACCCTCTAATCCAAACACTGCAACTTCCGGTTGCTTCCACTCTAGAACAACTACTACCAAGCTTTCGCTGTTCAACTCTAATCTGGATGCCGTCAATGAACACGAGCACAAACTTGACCATCACATTCCAGAAAATCTCTGACAACTCTATAACTCCAACATCTACTAGAGATGCCTCAAACCCAAGCAAAAGATTTCCCAAGTGAATACTCAAACTATCGCAAGTCACTTTTGCGATTCTATCCAGTCCAATATCCAAAAATACTGTTCTTTCTTAACTCATCAGAACAGTCATATTGCTTGACCAATCCATTTGAAAAATGAATCTACTCCGCAGCTTCTGAACTCCACTTTACGAACTGCTAAGCCAAAAGATCTTCCAGCAGGAACACAGAACACTCGAGCTACACTGCCGACACAGATGCCAAAGACTCCTTATCCAAAGCTTCTAGAGAACCCGGACCTCAGACCAAACACAAACATCCTGCTGAACTCAGCCACAACAGCGAAGCAGACACACTTCCTTAAACTTGCTCTAAAAGAAAACTTCTTTGGGAACATTCATAGTCACTGCGTCTCATCACGCAGCTGCTATTCCTGAAATACCCAGATACCATCACTCTCTTCTGTTCAACCAACAGATCCAAATTCTCAAAAATCCACTCGCACAAGCGCGATCAAACTTATACTTCAATGTTGGACTCTGAACCTTAACAGGTTTCCTTCAGAGATCAATGAAATTCTTATACCATATCAAAGTTCACTCAAGACGGTATTAGGTCTAGAGTCTCGACAAATACTTCCAACCTCAAATATTCAAATTCCAACCATTGGTAGTCGTGTTTCACACACCACCACCCTATCTACCTTTATAACTTATTTGGAAAACCCGAACAGATAATCCAACAAATAGGTAGAATAGATATATATATATAGTAAAAATTACAAATACGCTCTCTCAAGATAGACACCACTCCAGAGCCTAGGTATTCACTCAACCTATCGCTCTGATACCAAATGTGACGACCCGCCACTCATTCCACAGAATGACGCATCGTTGATAAGAAAGAAAGGGATAGAAAGAGAAAAGAAGAGAAGAAAGAAAGGAACAACATCAGAATCTAAACAGCGGAACGAATAAATTATATTAATAACATAAACTATTACATAGTATCATATACAACAACTATCAGAGTTACACAACATATACAACACATACTAGACAGTTATAAACACCTGTCTAGTTTCTACAATATAAGATACAACACAGATAACAATGACTCAGAGATCAACACAGCGGAACTACTATATCTCTATGAACGTTGAAGCCTCCTGCTCCATTGCTCCTCCAAAATATTCGTCAAAGCAAACCTGACTCCTTAGGCTACTCGTAAAAATTTGAGTACCCAAGAGTTTATATAAAACAGAAATAAACACTTGGGTCAGACATGGGTCTGGTGTGAGTAAACGGTTTAAATTGCTTAACTTCAAAACCTTTTGAAAACAAAGGTATCACGTAAGACTTCCCACACATAAACATGGAAAAGTTTTTACCTTACGCTAACCAAAACTTTGATAGGAAATCTGGTTATATTATAATAGGTCTAGGGTTTTCAAATAAATATGAAATAGCCGAAATTGTTACATTATTAAATTCCAGCATACATAGGTATACAATCAAGTCCGTTATCACTTATTGGAAGTTGGATTTCCATACAATGGCAGGGCTACTGGGGTACCGCCCGTCACAGTACGTGGCCTAGATCACCGTACCGAGGAGTACGCCCGCTCCCCTGCAACACAAAGCCGGAACCATCCCTTACTGGATAATTCCGAATAAAATCACCCCACGGTTGTGTACTGCAACCGTACCACTAAGTCGAAATAGAAAGGGACATCTAGACAGGGATGACCTTACTCTCAGTGGGCGCTACCCACGAAGCCTTGCTGCACCTCCCCTGTTTTTGCCATTCCCGGTTGATGAGGCTTGAGGTCACGATTACCTTTAATCAGAACAATTCACTTAGAATGCTCATCGTCCACCTGACGATGTGCTGAAAGCATTCAATCCATACAAGTTCGTTCCGGGTTCGAACGAAACCGAAGGCATTATCTCGTTACACTCGTTTTGGAATCACCCTCAGAGTTAACGACAATAACCCTTGCACTCTGAATCTTCATCTTCACTTGAGATTCACAACCTATCGTTAATTTGGATCGATGTGGTATTCGGGTCTCCAGACCTGGAAATCCGGTATACGGAAACCCGATCCCGGTCTCATCGAAATCCAAAACGTATCTTTTAAGGCCAAGTTGTTTAAAGGTTTAAACAATTCAATTCAATTTAATACTTGAATTCACATAGCATTAACATAGATAAATATCACACATTTATCACAGATATATCATAGTATATCATCCAATAGATATCAACCAAATCAGACATTCTACTCAAACAATCATCTATAAACAACCATTTATTAATCCATATTATAATCAATTTAATCATCTTAAATTAAATTAATTACTTAAGAATTAATTCCTAACCTTGCTTAATCAACCATTAATTAATTACAACCATTTAATTAATTAACCATTAATCACTCTTGATTAAATTATCCATTAATTACATAAAGTAATTATCCTTTAATTAATTTAACAAATTAATTATCCTTAATCATTTATAGTAATTAACCTTTAATTACTCACATTAATTATAATAATTAATTATCCTTAATTAATTACTTTAATTAATTAATTAACTATAATTAATTACATTATTCCTTAATTAATTACATTAATTAATCATACATTAATTAATTACTTTCATTTATCAACCTTACATAATCATCAACAGTAATTAACTATTCTTAATTACTTTAATTTCTTTTATAAATCCTTTTTGATTAATTACACCAATTTCATACAATAATTCATTTATCAATTACTTACACTAAGTAATTACTCTTATCCAATCTTATTAAGTAATTATACTTAATTACCAAGTGACTATCTTTAATTAATTAACAAATTAATTAACTTAAATAAATCACATTCATTCCTAAATCATAACTGAGTAACTCATCCTTAATTACCCTTTAAACAATTTAATTAATCCTTGATTAATTATTCTTTAACTATTAATTAATAAACCTTAATTATTAATCAATATTCTTTAATACAAAGTAATCAATCCTTAATTACTTTTATAATTAATTACTTAAACTTAATTAACTAATTAATTACTCCTTAATTATTAATTAATAAAACTTAATTATTAATTAACAACCTTAATTACCAATTTAATTAATCCATAATTATCTATTAATCAATCTTTAATGATAATTAACTAACCTTAATAACAGTTAATTAATCCTTAATTAACTTTAATTATAAATTAATAATTTCTTAATTATTAATTAAGAAAACTTAATTATTACTTAACAAAACTTATTAAGTACTTCTTAATTACCATTTTAATTAATCCTTAATCATTTAATTAATCCTTACCAATAATTAATTAAATAAATAAATTAATCTTAATTTCTTAATTAAATAAATTAATTTTAACTCATTTAAAAAAAATCTTAATTAATCTTAAGATAAAACATTATCATTAAAAACATTTGATCTTAATAATTAACTTACTTAATTAAAATCATTAATTAAGTTTTAAAATCAATAATCATCCATTACTTATCTCTAATTATTAATCATCAATTAATTTAATAAATTACTCTTTATTTATCTCATTTACTATCAAACTTTAATTAAGTTTTAAAATGAAACTTTTCCTTATTAATTAACCTTATTTTCAAATTAAGTTTGAAAATAACTTAAAATTTAACTTAATATTATTTAAGTTAACCACTATACAAATTAAATCTAGTCAAAACATTTATTACAAAGAAAAGAATTTTCAAAACAATTGTTTTAACTTGATTATTTTAAATTTAAATCTTACCTTTATTTAAATTTAAAAACTGACTTAAACATCTTACTTTGGGTTTTAACCCATGTGTATTTGAATCTAAGCCAATACATCAGCATCTTTATTTAAAACAGAGATTTAATTTTAGATTTTAAAACTGTTTTGAATTTAACAGTTTACTTAAAAAAAATCTCTCGCGTACAATCCCGGAAACCAACCCGAGCCAAACCCTTATTTTGACGAGACCTCCTCGAGTAAAATTTTAAAAAAACTATTTTGTTAAAATTTTAAACTGTTAAAACTTTAACAGTTTCACTCGAAACTCACGTACTACCTTAAACGACTTCGAGCAGAAACAACATCTACGCGAGATCCTCCCCGAGAACGCTCGAGTATCTTCATCTTCCCCAAACTAAAACCCACTGACACACACCCTTGCTCGTGCACGTGCACACACGATCAACCATCTCCGTTAACTTCTCTGGCCATCGACGAGTCGCCCACCTTCCTCTCAACCATCACGACAACTCCGATCATCAAATCAAACTCGAAAACGAAATCGAGCACTCGAGCTCAAAAACTGGAACAGTTGTCGAATCTGTAATCGCCACAAACTCCAAATTCTGATCATCAGAGAATCTATGCCTCCGGTCACTACTTCCTCCACACCCCATCTATCATCCACTCAAATCTGGAAGAACTCGATTGCTTATAGGGGTTGCGGTGATCAATTTACTGATCAACAGTGAAAACTAGGGTTAAAATATTTGATTCAAAATCACAATCGCCCCAAAGCTTTAATCCACCAACTACCATTTTTGCCTGCAACTACGATCAACACTCCATCACCAGAAAAGATACTGGCCCTCCAAACTTCCTAGATCGACAGGGAAGACCAAAAACCCACTATTTTATAAATCTTGAATTCCTTATTCAATATCAAACTAAAACTTTTGATTTAACTCTTAAAAATCATTATCTAAGATAAGTATTTAGATTATAAAAGAAAATCACAAGATTGTATAATTTGAATTTTAACATTTAATAAAATTCCTACTGTCACTTTCTTTTCCAAGTGATGTTTAAATTTTCCTTACTTAATTTTAATTCCAGAACTTAGATTAGGATTTAACAAACAATTCTTATTTGAATCCTAAAGCCTATCAGAGAATAAATGAAATGATTTTGATTTTCCATCAAAACTTCAAACTGTGAAGAATAAACAGAGATATACTTAAACAACAAACATGTACACCTAGTTTCAATAATTCATATATACATGTATTTAAAAACAGACATGCATAATATATTTCAAACATACATTCAAATTTTATTTCTAACCTATTTTATCTGCATCAAATCTAGGGGGAATTTATTGTTCACAGTTATAGGCAGAGTATTGAACTAATAAGTAGATACTTTAAAAATTAACAGATATACACATTTTTTCAAATATACAAGAGCATACATAATTTCAGACATGCAAAGTAATTACCAACTCATTAATTCACATGCAATTTGATACTTAGATTTTTATTCAAAAGTTTACTCACCTATTTCAAAGAGGCAGAGAGATTTAAAACAGTTTTGAACAGGCTTGAAAACTGGATACTTTTGAACTGCTTCATTTCTTTTTAAAAACAGGAACTTGCTTTCAATTTGACTTCCTTTTAAAAACTGAAAAGCTTTTGAAAACTTGCTTCTGCCTCAAATTATAATGCATGCACTTGGAAAGGATGACTGGTCTTTTGAAGAACAATGGTTACAGATCTTTTGAAAGAGCATTGCAGATTGGTTTTGAAAGTAGCTCAGGCAATTGGAATTTTGAGATGATTTTCAGGCATTGATTTGGTTTTAGAGATATGGTTTCAGGTATTTGAAATTTGAGAATCAAGCTTTTGCAGATTAATTCAGGTTTGATATTTTTGGTTTGAGGTAGTTTCAGATTTGTAGATACTTGGTTTAGAAAGGCATTTCAGTTTTTTGGTTTGAGAAAATCTCAGTTTGGTTTGAGGATTTGATTTTAGTTCCGGTTGAAGATGATTTCAGTTTTGATCATTTTCTGGTTTTGGTTTGGTCTTTGAAAAAATGAGATTAGAAAAGAAAAGAGAATGGAAAGGTAGGCTTTTATAACTTAAATTTATGGTTTATTAAAAATTAAAGAAAAATGAAAAGAAAATGACACTTGTCTTCATCCATTCTTAATTACCTTACACATGTATTTATGATGCATATAAAACTAACACTTGTAATTTTCCATTTTTATATTATTTTTAAAAAGAGTTTTAAAAGCTTTTATATAAATTTCTTAATTAATAAACACATTTCTTAATTATAAATGCTTTTCTAAATTATAAATAAATGAAACCTTTAAAAGAAAATAAAATAAAAACTCATTTATATTCTAATAAAATATATTTAATTCATTTTTAAGTGTAAACATATCTTTTGTATTTATTTACTATTAAATAAATACTTTCTAAATTTATATACAAAATCTCTTTAAGGAAGACAAAAATAAAACAAAAGCCTTATTTTAAATAAAAGTCTTGTTCGTATATTCTTATACCCAAATATATTAAAACAATACTTATTAATTTTAGAAATGATAAATCTATTAAAAATCAAATTTATAAAATAACATAATTTAAACAATTATTCTTATTACAAATCAATCTATACCATAATTAAAACATCTTATTATTATATTATTTGGTTATTTATATTAATATTATCAATTTAAATAATTTAAATTTAGAGATTACCACATTTTAAATTCCTCGAAATCCCGGGATATCACAATAATATTCATATTAAAATAAAACTATATCTATTTTTAGTCAAGACTGAAAATTTATTATTATTTTATAAATAATGTTTGGTGCGTTTTACAAAAACAATTTTTTTAATTTGAACGACCAATATGTGTTATATGGCGTGCTCCCACTATTTCTACCATTACTACAATAACGTATAGAATACGAAACTCCTTTCATCCATTTAATATAGGCTATTTATTTCATTTATTGTAACATGTTTATAGTCAAGAATTTTCATATCAAGTATCTTAAATTCAAAGAAATAAATCTCATAGGAAACAATTTTCATATGAAAACACATTTTGGAATGGAAATCATTTCACATTCCAATGTTAAGTATTAACTATTATTGTACAATTCCCATTTTCGATGTTCCTTTATGAAGTAGAAGTGACCATTCACTCGCTTCATCCCCATCATGCCTTAGGTTATATACACTCTTATACATTCGATTTCCGTTCTAAATGGTCGAACCATTTAAGGAAATCCTTACTATAATATCGTAGCGAACTCTTTACAAAAGTGCGTTTAGTCATCATTAACTTTTAAGGACATCAAATAAATTGCATTTTACGTAGACTGATCAAACTGACATTTCAGTGATCAAATTCTTAGATCTATCTTGTAGCCTTTGGTCTAGTGTTACATTTAACATAACAAGATCATTATTGTAATCAATCATATTGAATACACGATCTCACACTAAAGTCTACTTCCTTATTTCAATAAACTAATTTCATTGAGGTTTCGTACATTACGAATTATGACCATTCACCATATAACCATTATATGTGATCGTATATGAATCAAATATCCATACTCTTGTATTGCTTTTAGAGTTCAAACTCATTTAAGGCAATACACAGTCTCGGGTAAGTAAACTCGTAAGTGACCAAGTTACGAACTTATTTATAGTGGTTGTATAATTAAGCGCTTGCATGGGACAACATGCAAAAATTTATTGGTAAGTATATTTTATATTTCTTATTGTCAATACTAGTTCAATTCATTTGTATATATTTTAACTGATAAACATTTTATAAATTATATTTAATGCACAAATTTATAGATGTAGATTATTAAACTTTATATAGCATATGTTCTTACAATATTAGAAATATTAAATGTTACCATTTCATTTTCCTAATAAGGCTCCCACTTGACTTTTATGTTTCTCCAAATCCTAAGAAGAAACATAGAAGTCTTTTGACTTCACTAGTGGGTGTGAGGACTCGTTTGTTTTGGGGTTCTAACCATGAGTTTGCTCAATAAGTCATACCCTACAAATGATGGATAACTCCTTATCGGTTGTACCACATACAACTCCTAACCCATGGTTCCTTATCCTAATCTCATTTCGATCTTGAGTTTACTCAACAAATCGAAAGAAATTATCCACTCGCACCTACCATTTTGCGACGGCCTAAATATAGTATATATACCTTGAGTTTGCTGAACAAATACATATAGTTATCTTACCTCATCTAGTCAATATATTAATAATAGTACACATAATATCTCTAGGTTGAGTCCGCTCAATAGCCTGAGAGTATGTAAGTAATTTATTAATATATAAATGACAAAGGCTAACACTTATATTAAAGATTTGTAACCTTTAATATATTTAATGAGTGATATCGACTTATGGAATATTGTATTTCTTATGAAATATCCTCGGGATTCAAGTGTAAAACACATCATAAATCACTGTATATATGTACTATACAAATGTATTTATTCCTTAAGTATAATTAGGTTTCTTATTGTTCCACCTTTATTTTATACATTCATATAACATAGGTTTTTTTGTTATATAACTTTTATACTTTATTTAGCTTATATAATACTTTATGTATAACATTATATTAATTAAGTATTATTTAATTAATTTAATTAATTAACACTTTAATTACTTATTATATTATTCAATTATAACATATTATATTGAATATATATACTATAATCTTTATAGTAACACACATATACCTTAGATATATGTATTTTAATTTATTAATGAACTTTTAACTAATTTATTAAATTAAACAATTTTAACTAAATTTTATTAATTTCAAAAATTCTTTTGTACACATGTATACTCATATTGTCTTAAATAATTCAAGACATCATAACATGTATCATTATATATATTGTACTTGTATATATATTTAATTAATTAACTTGTTTAATTAATTCTTGTATTTTATTAATCTTATTAATAAACAATACTTTCGAAACTAATTTTATAACATTTTCTAACATTTCAAAAAATTATATTATAAATTTTATAATATGCTTTTTAATTTAAATTTAACTTTTAAATTTAAAACTTTTATTTAATTTTCAAAACAATTTGAAAATTTATAATATTTCTCTTATTATAAATTTAACTTTTAAATTAAAAAAAGTTATTTTTAATTTCAAAACAATTTTGTAATGAGCCCAATGGCTAATTCAAATTGGCTTTTTTCTATTAAGAGCAACCTTTGGGCTCATATAACTATTCGGGCTTTGGCGGTAGCTAGGTAGGACAGGGTACAACAATCGAGCTAAACACTACTTTTCTTAGATACTCTACTAATTGGGTTGTAAACTTAATTAGTTAGCCATAATATGACTAATTTATATCGCATAGGCTATTGGGCTCCGATATTATTGTTAGAATTAGTCAGACACGTAGTAGGTTAGACGGGTGAATTTTAATTTTGTTTCATTATTGGATCTTTAGTGGGCCTATGAAGTCTTAATTTATTTAGATCTTATCCAAATTTGTTTTAAATAAAATCAATATTTTATTTCATTTATAAAATAAATATTATTTTAAATTTATATTATATAATATAATACATGTATCATATACACATAGGTAAGCACGCGTGCATGCAACATAAAATGTGTATATGGTTTGACATGCCCATATATAACTGTTCGGATTTACACTGCAACTGACATGTTATCCCCTCTTTCTACTTGTGTGCTTTAAATATATATGTATGTATATAGTTTATAAAGTAATTATAATTTAATATAAAGAATTTATAAATTTCAGATTCAATTATTAGATTCAAAATTCAAAATTTAAATCAAGATCTAGATCTACGAAATGAAATATCTAGTATTTTCAAATTCAAACTAAAATATTAATTTTGCATAAATACATATAAATAATTCTAATTTTTTTAAGTATACATACACATATATATGTACTATATATACTAACTAATATTTTGAAATGCTATATATATATGTATGTAATGTATATTGATAAATATATTTTGTGTAAATTAATAATACATATATGTATGTATATGTATAAATATACATATTTTTTGGCCATAAAAAAAATCCTTTTTTCCTTCTCTATTTTTTTTATCAAAAATGATTTTTATATTTGATTTCGGTACGGAAATCTATGAAAAAAAGAATTACTTTTTAATTTCGAAAATAATATATATATATGTATTATGTTAAATATTTATATAACATATTTTATATAATTTATAATGTATATATATAAATATATATTTTTGATATGACATTTAATTTGAATAAAATACTATGTTGTATTCAAATATAAACTATACATATGTAAAAAATTTCAAAACTATAAATGTATGAATGAATATAGATTATTGTAAAACTTATTTTACTTCACAATGTTTACTTTAAATCATTTAATATTGTTAATTTTTAAAATAAATTGCTTTAATGACCGCAAGCAATATGTATGATTATACATATGTGAATTTTTTTTATATACACGCATATATACAATCCATCTAATAAAGACAACATAATGTTATATAAATTCATGATATGTTCAACTGGTATCTAAAACACATATATCTTATAATGAACATTTTGTACATTAATATGTCATTGTAAAAAGGGAAATTTACCTTTTACCCAATGCCTATATCATACACATTGAAATGTAAAATCAAAACTCCTTGAAACGATTTCAGAATCCAGAAAATGCTACTACACTGAATGCAGCTACCATCGATGTTTGAATCTGATTTGATTTAATGTTTTAAGCTTGAAAACTTTGAGGAGAAGGGAAGGGAGTGGCCGAACATGGTTGTAGCAGATGGAGCAAGGGAGTAAAAAATAAAATGAGGGGTTGAAGATGAATATAAAGTGAAGATCTAAGAAGAAAAAGGAGGATCTAGATCAACTTCTCTCTCTCACCTATTCATTTCTTTGAATTCAAAATTCAAGCCCTCCTTAGCTATCATATGGTCGGCCTTCCTATGCCATCATAGCCACACTTAGTAGGTCCCATCATGGGCCTTAAAATAACTTCACGCCCGATCAATAAATAACACATTTAAATCTAGTTTAAACGCATGAATATCGTATATTGATTAGTGTATTTATAACTATTATATACACGCTTTTAATTTTGATCAAAAAATATAAAATAAATTTTATAATTAATATTTCATAAAAATTAATTAATTTAATTAATTTATTATAATTATAATTTAATTAAATCGGGTGGTAACAGGAGTATTAAACGTTTCAGTTGTGTGACTTTTAGGTGTAAATTCAACCAATGATTAATATTGAACAATTTGAATATTAATGTTCACACATCACTTAGCAGGTGGTGTGACATTATGATCAAATGTATCACTTACTTAGCTTCGATAAAATCCAATTTTACTTTATTAAGCATTACCCATTAGTGACAATTATTTATACCAATTCTCTTCGTCAAAACCATATCACTTTGGACTAGTGAAATTTGGTAATAATCAAAGTTCCAATATCATCCGTATTCAATTCCATAGTCCAAACACAAAGTCATTGATTCAATAATAACAATTATTATTAACCAAAATGCTCTGGCCAAAGGCTTTGGCTTTGAGTTGACTTAAGTTTACTGTGATACTAACCTCATATAACCGAGGAGATGATTCCTCTCTTGAATAGTGTTTCACTTTCAATGCTTCCACTCGACCGAACTATAGTCGCTCAATAGACGCTGCACCAAGATTTAATTATAATCAAAGCAGAGCTTCCACATTGAAGATCAACGGTATTCTCAAGTCAAGAGAACTATGTAATTTTTTCACATCGATATTTTCTATTTGACCTTAGTTATATTAAACAATAGAAAATTACCAGGTGAGTCATTCTATAGTTATCCAATAACTACCGGTATGTAACCCCTTGGTTCCCCTCCGTAGTCATGAGTAATAAACTGCCCAACATTTGAAGAGCGTTATGTACTATAGTCTCACTGGATGCACCGGTATCTAGTCTTGATACACCTTGATTAGGAATATTTGAAACGATATATTTAATTTCATTATGATAAATTACTCATGGTTACAACACTTTGTAACAATTATCACAAAATTTACCATTTAAGGATTTTCTATTAAAGATACTTTTAATTAAATTAATTAATTAATATAACACATTATAACAAGTATATAACGGAAAGAAAACACCTTTTAATTTCGAATAAGATTGGTCATCGAGTTAAGTATATGTAACAAATTACATAATTGCCCCTAGGGCATACTCCTAACTCTATCTGGCACAACGATAGATGAATCACAAGGGCGACCTTTCCAAAATGTTCGATGTACTTCTGAAGTATGGAATGAAGCTTAATCCACTGAAATGTTCCTTTGGGGTCGCATCGGGTAAGTTCTTGGGTTTCATTGTAAAGTAAAGGGGCATTGAAGCTAACCCATAATAGATCAAAGCAGTGAAAGAGGTTACCATCCCAAGGACAAGGACAGAGATGCAAAGCCTGAACGGTATAGTCGCCGCATTGAGTCAATTTATTTCGAAGGCGATAAACAAATGTATACTGTAACGACCCACCTTTTTAGACGGTTTAAATCGATAATAAACCACACATATCGGACTCAAACCATTCAAAAGGGAGGATTGTTATGGAATAAATAAGAAAATGAAGAGAAAAGAAAGGAAAACAAAACATAGAATCTCACAGCGAAATGACAAAATATAATAATCAAATAAATAGTTCATGAAGCTGTTTTACAAATACATTTGATTACACTTTACAATACATATCAGAGTTATACATACAGCAGAAAAAAATAAATAATGCAGCGGAACAACATGATGCAGTAAAATAAATATAATAAATAGTAGACTAATCTCCGTCTACATCCTTCAAATAAAAGGGTCTTCAGTACACTAAAAAGCTCAGACTAACCCAAGCATAATGAAAAGACAAAACACTCGAGCTAGAACTGAAAGATCTTATGTAAGTTAAATCAACAGTAAATAAATATGAGTGTAACAGCTTCAGAGATGCTTACGGGATTTTACATCTCCTATCCAATGTCTAACGTGCGTGCAATAACTTAAAAGATGTTCAGAATTCCATCGCCTAAGGATCCGTTAAACTATCTACATATATAGTACTATACGCTATTATAATATGTCTACAGTAAAGTAAAGTATTAAAAATAGCATTAAGGCGTTACTCATATCCCCTTAACACATTTTATATAAATGTCCTAGTCTATATAGTACCATAATTCTTCCGTAAACTGGAAGGCTATCAGAGGGCACTCCATAGTGTACGACACAAACCAAACTCGTAGTGGACTCGAAAAGGCATATGATAAGGCACGCGAGGCAATGCCAGGGTAGGATTCTACCGTTTACACTCCCGGACTGGTGGTAATGCATAGCACCTACTACCGCCCACCTCGGAACACACTCCCATAATCAAAATCGAGGGATGACCACCAAATCAATCACAAAGTAATAAATATGGTATCGAAGAAATGTGCCCAATAGGAGGAGCGACCTCACTTGGCCCGATATAACTCCTATTTTAGTCACATCAAGCTGACTCGAGGGAGTTAGGGCTCGTTCATACCTCATACAAAATCGTTCGCCAAACCATTCTACTTCGTTCTGGATTCGCCACCACGTGCACGGTTGTTAAAGTGGTTTTCGGTATTGGCAGAGAGTATGACAATATCTGATCCTGGTCTCTTTAACAACCAAACGCTTATTTCACACCGGTTGGTTCTTTTACATTTTCAAAACCGATTCATAATTGATATCAAAATATCGTATTCACTTCAAAAAATCATATCACTATCAAAATCATATCACTTCCAAATCATAATCATTTCAAAATCATATTCACTTTCGAAATCCTTATTCACTTTCGAAATCATAACCACGAAATAGGTTAAACCATCATATCAAAATATTCGTATTTAAATCAATTAAATCTAAATCATAATAGTTCCAACTTTAAATAGTTTAAATATTGAAAGTGGTATATATACTGGAATAGTTATACATTAAAAATAGTTTATATTTAAAAATAGGTTATAGATTAAAATAGTTTATATATTAGAAATAGTTTATATATTAAAATAGGTCGAATATTAAAAGAGATAATACATTAGAAATAGTTTAAAATAATTTAAAATAGTTTAATAGTTTAAGGATTTTAAAAACAATAAAAAAATAGTTTAATATAAAATGGTTTGATTATTGGAAATGGTATATATAGTAAATAGTATGAAAATCTAAATAATCTAAGTTTTAAAATAATAGATTTTTAAATAATTTATATTAAAATAATAAATTTGAAAATAATATCAAATCAACTATTTCTTCCATCCCAACAAATCTGGACCATATCCAGATTTCAAATCAATAAAACTCAATTTTAACCTTTTAATTCAAATTCTCATTAAAACCATTTCAATTTATATCGATTTCAAATCCATGTTTGAACTACGAATTTAAACCACTTCAAATCGATAGATTTCAAAGTTTAAATATTCAAACGTTTATAATAACTCAATTTTGATAAATTTCATTTATATTTCAAAATTCAACTTTAAAATTTCAGTTTAAATTCTTTAAACAATTCATTTAAACTCATTTCAATTTCAACATTTTATAGCTTGGATTTTAAAAATAAATCATTCATATAAATCAAATTTTATTTCAAACTACCATTTAACTGAATTCAAAAATTAAGGATTTAAAATCATTTAATTTAACCAATCCGGTGTCCATATATAATTTTCTACCTATGGTCAAGTGATGTGGATATATATCATTTCAACGCGCTATAATTTAAATTTACGGGTATATATCATTTCAACCCGCAATCCCGAGTTAAAATTCAAAATCCATAAAATCGCTCGACTTTATCATTTCAACCTATAAGGATTTTTTCTTATTTACGTTAAATAACCGCCACCTCAAATCCTCCCACCGTCGACAATACGAGGCACCAACGACCAAATCCAGCACGCCACCGCGAAGCCCCTCAACGGTCGACCCCATCCTCGTAGGTGCGACCAACTCCGCCTCCAGGACCGCACAGCGCCACCGACCACACTTGAGCCCCATTCGAGGAAATTCCGATGATCCTTGACCCAAGGTAAACCCATGGATCAAAAGCCCTCAGTCTCCTCTACACGCCCATATTTCCCGATCGAACCCTCATCGAAGATCCACCGTCAAAACTAAAACCCTAATATGGACAGCCATGGCTTCTTCGTCAATTCCTGGTCAAAGGATGCGCCAAATAAAAAATGAAATTCTGCAATAGATTGTGCTCGTCGAGGGCTTTCCAACGATATATAATATGATAGGGTTTGGAGAGTTTGAATTTTTGAAATTGAATTTTGATTTGAAATTGAATTAGGATTTAGGGTTTCTGCCATTGGAAGGAAGGAACAGATAAGAAGTTGATGTATGTACAGAATAAGCTGAAAGGCCGCTAGGGTTAGAAAAAATCTATTTATATATAGAGAGAGATAAATAAGAATGAATAACATATCGAATTGGGTCGAAACAACGACAATGACCCGAAAAGCCCGTTCTGTTTCCGAAACGAAAGTAACTCATCCCATATATCAAAATAGAAGTTTTCGATATTTTTAAACTCAATAGAACTAGTTTCAAACACAAATTCCATTGTATACAGAAGTTTACTTTTAAAATCAGCTTATTTCAATTGAATTCATTAAATTGATTCCTACGCGTTTCTGGCCCGCACGATCAAACGACAAGTCCAATCGATACGAAACTTGAAATTCTACAATAATTTACTGTTACGGATCCGATGAAACTAGTTTTGTCAAAATCTAAGACAGTGGCCAAAATGGCTATTTTCACGTTAATTAAATAATCTATTATTAAATTAATTTAATCACTTTTAAATTCAAATTTCAAAGTTAACCATTTTCCATCATTCTTGATTACATATAAATTTATAATCTTTTAAAATAAATTTTCCATGTCAAATCCAATATGAAATATTGCACTAATTGCAGCTTTCAACTACAATTGCAATAAATTCATTAATTATAATTAATTTTCAAATAGATTCATTTATTTTGATTTACATCTTATTATTCAGTCATCCAGTACCAATATGAATTCATTTGACCCTAGTCCACTTTAGATTACACTCTTATTCTATAGCTTTCGTCTTAACTCATATTAACGCAGTATTAAATTACATTCAAATTTATTAATTTCCAAATTAATTTCAATAGTTAAAATAATAAGACGATAAATAAGCAATTATTACTTTCTAAGTATTTTAATCATATTAATAAATTTATTATTTATAAACAAATGTTATAACTACTTACACAACACTGATTTCATATTCAATTTCAATTAATTACATACAATCTCTGTGAAGGCCCGAATTTCTGTACCCTTTGAGCCGACAATAAACCACACATGTCCAACTCAAATTGCACAAATAAACAGATCTTTAAGGGGTGAAAAAGAAAATAAAGATAGAACATAATCTCACACGAATGGAATAATATATAACATTGAACAAATATCTTTACAATGGAAAACTTTTGAAATACATATATCAGAGTCTAACCTAAATTCAGCTTGGACAGTTATAAACATATGTCCTTACAATTGCTGACAAACAACAAACAACTAGGCAAAGCGGATAGTAGAATATGTTCATACATAGATGAATATCTCCAGCTCTCCTCTGGAAACTCCAACCGCCTTTATTAAACCTGAAACTACTCGGATCTGACCCGAGTATTGAAAATACCCAGATCAGACTTGATAAACCAGCGTGAGAAACTCAAAATATAAATGACAGTATCATATATCAGCCTTGGAATAAAATCCTTTGAAAAGAAAGAGTATCTCATAAGACCACGCCCACACATAAACACGGACGAGTTTTTACCTTATAGTAACTAAATCGCTTTTTATATATCAAAACATTTGATATTATTTCTAATGACATATCTTTGAAAACAATGTAAATAAACTTATTAATCTTAGCCGAAATTGTTACCATTATTAAATTCTGGATACTAGGCTCTACAAACAAATCCGAAGGCACTTATTGGAGAATGAATTCCATACAAATGACAAGGTAAGGGACAACCTTCCGACAGTACACCTCTAGAGGGATGCACCTAGGGTCCAGATACTGGGCGCCTAAACCAGCACAAGACCGGCCTACCCCTCACGCTGGATAGTACCGAATATGTCATCACCCCGGTCGTTACCGACCTTTAACGGGTACCCGATTCATACATTCACCACATACTTAGACATGTGTAGAGTAAATCTAGAAGGATGATGACATCTCCTAATTGGGAGCGACCCACTTAGCCTTGCTGCTTCTACCCTGTTTTTGTCATTTTCGGGTGATGAGGCCTGAGGTAAACGATTACCTTTCACATAGAACATCTTCTTCACTTTGAATGCCACATTGCCATTCCTTTGATAACACTATTGACTTTCACGAACATACAACCTCTGAGCTCATACGTCTCAGAGAAGGGTTTTAAGCTAAGAGAAGTTGCCTTCTCCGCTACCAAGCAGATGTACGTTTGTAAAAGTCAACATAATGATCTTAGAAATGCAATGTCAGACATTCGTCCATATATGTTGTCTAGGAACAGGACAAACCGAATGTACTCTCCTACTTCATTAGTTGCGAGAAGTCCTTACATTAGAGATTTTCATAACAGAGCACTGCTGCTACCATATGATATGGTAATTTTCACCTCGAGGGACTAGTGGCAAACAGCCCTACATCATGAAGATCTCCATCTTCAAAATCATTTGTCTTCAACACGTTTTACTTCGAACGTAGATTGGTTCGAAGTGGTTTTCGGATAGGAATCATCCAAATCTGACCCCGGTTCCTTCGAATCCAATTATCGATAAAAAGATGTTAAGTTCATAAGTGGATATCAATCATCATTCAATTACTTCATTTTTTATAAAATATCTTTCTTAGATATATTCTTTTCAATTTATTACATTTTCCTTTCAATGAGTATATGAAATCATTAAGCCTCATTTATCAAATTATTTGGTTTATTTACCTTTCTTTTTATCTTTGAATAATTTCAAATCATTTCATCTTTTACTTAGGAAAACATTCCCAAATCATTCATTAAATCTAAATCAAAGATTTCTTATATTCAAGTTATAACTTTTAACTTAGGGACAATATTCCCAAATCATTCATTAAATCTAAATCAAAGATTTCTTTCTTAACTTCAATCATATTCTTGCAAATCAAAGATTTTCATAACAGAGCACTACTGCCACCTTAATTATGGTAAATTTCACCTCCAGGGACTAATGGAAAGTAATCCTACATCATGAATATCTTTGTCTTCAACGATCTTTGCCTTCAATAAGTTTTATTTCGAAAATTAGTTTGAAGGGATTTTCAAGTAGGAATCACCCAAATCCGATCCCCGTTCCTTCGTACCAATCATCGTATAAAAAGGTGTTAAGTGGTTAACATTCAAAGAATTTGTTTCTTTTCTTTTATTTTGGAAAAACTTAAATATGATCTTTTAGAGCATTCGGGATTTCCTTTCGATCTATTCCACCCCTCGCCTAAAAAGAGAAAACATAGGCCAGGTAAGTTCAGGGCACTGGTTTCTCCATCCCTAACCTTAGTTAAACACCTTGTTTTATCTTCCTAGATCTCACATGCGGGACAAATGTACTAGTCGTTTCTACATACTCAATTATTAGCTTTATTTTTGAATTGATTATAAATTTCCAAATTACCTTTTAAACTCTTAATTTTCCTTTTAAAAACATTCATAATTTATTCTAGGAAAAATCATTAAGTTTAAACTTATATTCAAAAGGTTATAGAATTCGCAACATAAAAGTGCTACGGAAAGTGCTATATAAGCTTATTTGATTTAAACAACTTTTTATATTTGAAAATTCATATTTTCCAATTCAAATCACTTTTAAACCATTTTAATAGATTTATCAAATTTATTTCATATTTTTAATCATTTAAAAATATCATTTATAAAGAAATTCCTTTTTGGATTCCGAACAGCAAAACCACGATATTTTTAGAAAATTGTTTTGGACATATTTCAAAATCCACTTAATGAAATCTTGATTTTCTTACCTCGTTGGAAAACTATGGATATAATAGACCGAAAAATTCCTCTCTCAAAGAATTCCGAGCTATATTCCATTTTGTACACTCATTTAACTATTATGGCACGAAATCGCGAACTACCGTTACGCGACGCGTCTAGTTTTGACTTGTTTTTCAATTTCTTTTCAAACTTCTTGGAAACACTTTTAAATGTTTATAAAACATTTCTAAATAATTTTAAACTCATTTTAAACAATATTTTTATATTTCAAACTCATATTCCATTTCATATTATAATATCATATTATTATAATATAATTTTCAACTTTCTTTTTAGAATTATTAGAGGCTGAATCACTCCATACACATATTATTATGAATTTAATTTCCATTAAATTAAATATGGTTAATTACTAATCATTTCTCTTATCATTTATCAAACCAAGTTATCAACCATATAAACAATAAAATAATCAACCAATTTGCAACCAAGTTATCAAACATTTAATCATCCAACATATACCAAACTTTTTATGTAATTAACTTGAAATATTTTTAGGAATTAGTAACTTTAAAATATGAGTACTCACCTTTAACTTAACCAATTCTTCCAACCAACATTCATATGCAACAACGCTTCACTACATCCTCTTAACTACACCAAACCATCACGTAAACAACTTCACCTCACTTTCTAGTGCTCGGCCATCACCTCCTTCTCTTTTTCTCGCTCCGGAGCTCCTTGAACTTGCTTCCTTCCTTCCATATGTTCGGCCTCCATGGGTTCCAACCCTTCCTACATCATTTCTTCCATTTTTAGATGATAAACCATGTTTTAATGGTATTCTAAGGTCTTTAGTAAAGTTTGGTTGTGTTTTGACTTTGTTTGATATGGTTTTGAAAAGGTTAGTAAGGAAAAGAGAAGAAAAGAAGCCATTAGAGAAGCTTTTAGAAAGCTTGAGAAAGAAAGAAGAAGATGTAGAAATGTGTAAAAGAAAGTGGAAGGATGGTGGTCTTATTTATAGAAAAGTTTTGGATTAAAATAATATTTTGTAAAAAGACCAAAATACTCTTACTTACTTATAAAGTAATCTTATTTTTTTTCAACACTTAACATCACATTTCAAATCATTACTTTATGTCATTTCACTTAAGTATTAAGAATAGAATATAATAATTATGTTTGGTTTGATTTGATGTTTTACTTTTGCTTTGAAATGACATGTTTGTCTTTTTGTGCTTATTTTTTGTTAATTATATACTAGAATTTTCTAAGTGTGTTTAGTAAAAGCAAACTTGATTAGTGAATTAATTAATACTTACACTATTTGAATATATGTTCCTATATAAGAAAATAAAAGTGCGACGACATTGCGACAACTTTTAATCGACAAAACGTTAATTTTCGACAAAATGTTTTACGGTCACATTTTGACGTTTTAGTTAAACTATTTATTTATGTAAACCAAATTTAAAAATAAATTTGTATAATGTGATTTAAAATTATAAACACTCATAAATAAATTAAAATAATTTATTTAACCATTGAAACTTACTTTTCTGAAATCAGCATTTTGTCACTTTTGTCGATATAGGCAAATTTTACTATTTTTGTGTATACTTCTCTTTCCAAATTCTATCTAATTTTGTTTGAATCATATAACCTTACCTAGTTTATATCTAAAATCACTTTAAATAGTATATTTTAAAGTGGTCAAATTCTGGGTCGTTACAATCTCACCATATAATACAACATTTAATTTATTTTCTTATTTACAATTATCACCCAATTAACTATACAATAATTTCAATTAATTGAAATTACATTAAAATAACTGTTAATAACATTCAAACAACATTATTAAATCATACTCAAATTATATTTCTTATTAATAAATCATAAATTTTATTTCTTACAACATTAAATTTCAAAATCTTATTTAATTTAATATTTTAATTATCTAAAATTACAGGTTGTTACACTCTCCGTCACTCAAAACTTTTCGTCCTCGAAAAGAAAAAAGAGGGAATTAAGGAGTTAATATATTTTATTCAAAGCATTCAATTTATAAACAGTTAATTTACATAATTAAGTATTTAAATAAAATATACCAATTAATAAACAATTAAATCTTCATATTCGAGTTAAATAAAAGTTTGAAAATAATTTTCACTTTCAAAAAAATTTCTAAGTCTTAAATTCACGAAAAATTTCGGTAGAGTCTCATTTGTACGGATAGGCCCAGAAAAATAATAATATCAATAATTTCAATATATATCATATTTAAATAATAAAATATCCCAAACCATGGGAAATAAAAAAATATCGCTATAAAACTGTAATTCGAAAACGTACCTATTTGTCGAGCAAACAACGCTTTATTTATGAAACCAAAAGCAGTAGCTATTGCTTCCATAAACCTGTATTTCACTTGTATAATCCCAAAATAGTTAGAATTATGTAAAAAGGCAACATATTAGTTGTTTCAATTTATAGCACAACAATATGAAATAATCAAATGCAAACAAATAATACAAAAAATTCATCATACATCCATAGCGACCAAACCAAATGGTTTGTCCAGGTTCAGACAGTTCTCAACGGACAAGGGGAAATGAATAAACTACCAAGTGTACCTTACACTCAACAGCCTTTGATAATTACTTAATAGATTATTCATACAACTCTAAACAATTTGAAGTGTCATTTCCCAAACATCCCATAAGCTAAACAACCAAGAATTTCAAATATTATTTAAGTTTATTCTTATTAATTTCCTTTCACATCATTTACTGTTCATTTATTTTCATTCATTCGAATGATGATTATTTTATTAATTAATTTACCTTCATTACTTACTAGATTTATTTCTCATTCTATATTTGAAATCATCATTGAATACATGTTAAAGTATTACAAACATTTCATTTTAGTTTATTTCACATTTATTATTTACTTATAATCCTTGATATCCATTTTAATATTAATATTCATCGGTGAATCATTTCAGTTATTTTCTTGAGTTTATATCATTTACTTAAACATTATTTACTTTTTACTACTTAATTTAATTACAAGCATTTCACAATATTAACTTATGTTTATAACATTTCTTGTAACATCAAAATTCTTATTTATAGAAATAATTCCATTTGAAAACTTAAGTTTTACTTGTATAATATCTTATTACATATTCCTATTTAACAATACAACTTTTTAAACATTTCTGGTAAGTTATATATGTGTTTTAAGAATGTAATTGAATGTTACACAAGTTTATCTTATTCATTTTAGTTAACAAAATATTCAATAATTACATCTTCTGAATTTTCATATATTTTAATTTACAAGTTACAAATTTCCAATTTCTTATATATTTCTTTAATCACTTAGCATCTACTTTCTTATTTACCATTTTAGAAGTTTCCACCTATTAAAGTAGTTAAGATTTCATTTCATTACAATAATTGAAATCCCTAATTTATAGAAACCTAAAAACTAAATGTTGGGTTCATTTCAAATCACTTAAAATAATATACACACACACATACTCATAACTTTTATATATCCAATCAAATTTAGAAATTAAAGATTAAGATTTGTTTATTAAAACAAATGTGTAGTAAAGCTACTACATTGGCCTTCCTACTTTGAAACTCGAAAATGAACGTCGATGATGTGTGCACTTATCACCGAAATTATTTTTCAGCGACAAAAGAGGGAGTACATAACTTATTTCCTTTAAAAATTCTTTTAAAACATTTCTTCCAAATTACTTTGAAAATATTTATCCGAAAATACTTCCAAATAATACTAATATTATATTCCATAATCTTTTTAAAACTAATTTTAGAACCCTGGAACTTAAGTTCTCAAATTTCCAAACCATATTTACATTATTTGTAAATTGTATTTTGCAACCAATACTTATAAAATTCTACTTCCAAACAACAAATATCTCATAAGCAACTATATCCATTTATGAAATTTTCTTTTATATACAAAATATAATACTATGTAAAATTATTTCATTTACCTATATTTCAAAACAATATTGTGTCTGTCTGCTCTATTAAGTGTTTAGAAATCCCTATCGATGCCATAGCATCCTATGTACCGACCAGAATTTATAAATACTAAACAAAACAGATTAACACAATATAAAACATTTTGTAACCCTAATAAGTACACTCTCTCATATATATACACTCAAACAACTCATTCTAGAGTATTACTACCCTATCTTTAATGAGTAAGACCCCACAAAGCTAAGTTTATCGCTAAACCAAAGCTCTGATACCAAATGTAATGACCCACCTTTCTGGATGGTTTAAATTGACAATAAACCACACATGTCAGACTCAAACCATTCAAAAGGGAGGATTATTATGGGGTAAATAAGAAAATGAAGAGAAAAGAAAGAAAAACAAAACACAAAATCTCACAGTGGAATGACAAAATATAATAATCAAATAAACAGTTCATGAAGCTGTTTTACAAATACATTTGATTACACTTTACAATACATATCAGAGTTATACATACAACAGGAAAAAAAATAATGCAGCGGAACAACATGATGCAGTGAAATAAGTATAATAAATAGTAGACTAATCTCCGTCTTCATCCTTCAAATAAAATGGTCTTCAGTACACTGAAAAGCTCAGAGTAACCCGAGCGTAATGAAAAGACAAAACACTTGAGTCATAACTAAAAGATCTTATGTAAGTTAAATCAATAGTAAATAAATATGAGTGTAACGGCTTCAGAGATGCTTACGGGATTTTACATCTCCTATCCAGTGTCTAACGTGCGTGCAAAAACTTAAAAAATGTTCGGGATTCCATCTCCTAAGGATCCGTTAAACTATCTACATACATAGTACAATACGCTATTATAATATGTCTACAATAAAGTAAAGTATTAAAATAGCGTTAAGGCGTTACTCATATTTCCCTTGACACATTTTATATAAATGTCGTAGGCTATATAGTACCGTAATTCCTCCATAAACTGGAGGGCTATCAGAGGGCACTCCATAGTGTACAACACAAACCAAACTCATAGTGGAGTCGATAAGGCATATGACATGGCATGCGAGGCAATGCCATAGTAGGATTCTACCGTTTGCACTCCCGGGCTGGTGGTAACACATAGTAACTACTACCGCCCACCTCAAAACACACTCCCATAATCTAAATCAAGGGGTGGCCACCAAATCAATCACAAAGTAATAAATATGGTATCGAAGAAATGTGCCCGATAGAAGAAGCGACCTCACTTGGCCTGGTATAGCTCCTATTTTAGTCACATCAAGCTGACTCGAGGGAGTCAGGGCTGCGTTCATATCTCATATAGAATCGTTTGCCAAACCATCCTACTTCGTTCTGGATTTTCCACCACATGCAAAGTTGTTAAATTGGTTTTCGGTATTGGTAGAGAGTATGACAATATCTGATCCCGGTCTCTTTAACAACAAACACTTACTTCACACCGGTTGGTTCTTTTACATTTCCAAAATCGATTCATAATTGATATCAAAATATCATATTCACTTCAAAAATCATATCACTATCAAAATCATATTTACTTCAAAATCATATCACTTCCAAATCATAATCATTTCAAAATAATATTCACTTTCGAAATCATAACCACAAAATAGGTTAAACCATCATATCAAAATATTCGTATTTAAATCAATTAAATCTAAATCATAACAGTTCTAACTTTAAATAGTTTGAATATTGAAAGTAGTATATATACTGGAATAGTTATACATTAAAAATAGTCTATATTTAAAAGTAGGTTATAGATTAAAATAGTTTATATATTACAAATAGTTAATATATTAAAATAGGTTGTATATTAAAAGAGTTAATATATTAGAAATAGTTTATAATAGATTAAAATAGTTTAATAGTTTAAGGATTTTAAAAACAGTAAAAAAATAGTTTAATATAAAATGGTTTGATTATTGGAAATGGTTTATAAAGTAAATAGTTTGAAAATCTAAAAAATCTGAGTTTTAAAATAATAGATTTTTAAACAATTTATATTAAAATAATAAATTTGAAAATAATATCAAATCAACTGTTTCTTCCATCTCAATAAATCTGGACCATATCTAGATTTCCAATCAATAAAACTCAATTTTAATCTTTCAATTCAAATTCTCATTAAAACCATTTTAATTTATATCGATTTCAAATCCATGTTTGAACTACGAACTTAAACCACTTCAAATTCAATAGATGTCAAATTTTAAATATTCAAACGTTTACAATAACTCAATTTTGATAAATTTCATTTTTTTTGAAAATTCAACTTTAAAATTTCAATTTAAATTCTTTAAACAATTCATTTAAACCCATTTCAATTTCAACATTTGAAAATAATTCATCCATATAAATAAAATTTTATTTCAAACTATCATTTAATTGAATTCAAAAATTTAGGATTTAAAATCATTTAATTTAACCAATCCGGTGTCGGTATATAGTTTTCTACCTATGGTCAAGTGATACGGATATATATCACTTCAACCCGCTATAATTTATATTTACGGATATATATCATTTCTACCTGCAGTCTCGAGTTAAAATTCAAAATCCATAAAATCGCTCGAGTTTATCATTTCAACCGATAACGATTTTTTCCTATTCTATAAGATCGTTCAGGTATGTATCATTTCAACCCATAGTGAATTTCCTAACAATAACTAAGGGAACTTGCAGTGTGATAACAACATATAAAAGAAATGTAATATCCAATCATCCAAATATCAACAATTAAACATCCATCACAATCATCATTCAAATCAACCTACAAATAACAAAAATTAATTGGTTATCATTAACAGGTATTTAACTGATAATTTAAATTTAATATTAAATTAAATGGCAATTAACTTCAATAAAATTCAAATTTAACTTGAATGAAAATTTAAACATACCAAACAACAGTCAATCAATTACTAATCACATCAGAAATTAAATTTAACTAACATAGGATGATTTCGTAGTTGTGAGTGAGTTAAAACATTCATCTTTGGTTTATTGACGATTTAAAATCCAAATAATGAACCAAATTTGAATAGTCTTAGAATGCAGCCAAACTGGTTCCAAAATGTCTAAAATTTTGATATGATTGCAACGGAGAAAACCGCGCATGAGTCCGAGCTCGTATGAAAAAGTTATTGACATTAGAAGATTGAAATTCACATTTAAATAAATTAAAAATATAAACAAATTACCATTTACCATGTCACCAGACCCTCTCATGAAACCCTTGTCCTATGCTACAGCACGAACGAACGCGACCTCGTTCACATTAATTAGCCGCCACCTCAAATCCTCCCATTGCCGCCAATATAAGGCATCAGCGACCAAATCCAACATGCCACCGCATAACCCCTCAACGACTGACCCTATCCACGTAGGCGCGACCACCTCCGCCTCCAAGACTACACAGCACCACTGACCATACTTGAACGCCGTTCGAGGCAATTTTGATGATCATTGACCCAAGGTAAACCCATGGATCGAAAGCCCTCGGTCTCCTATACACGCCCATACCTACCGATCGAACACTCGTCAAAGATCCACCTTCAAAACTAAAACCATAATATGGATGACCATGGATTCTTCGTCAATTCCTGGTCAAACGATACACCAAATCAAAAAATAAATTATTGCAGTAGATTGCGCTCGTCGAGATCTTTCCAATGATATATAATATGATAGGGTTTAGAGAGTTTGAATTTTTGAAATTGAATTTTGATTTGAAATTGTATTAGGATTTAGGGTTTTTTCCATTGGAAGGAAGGAACAAATAAGAAGTTGATGTATGTACAGAATAAACTGAAAGACTGCTAGGGTTAGAAAATTCTATTTATATATAGAGAGAGATAGATAAGAATGAATAACATATCGAATTGGGTCGAAATGAAAACAACGACCTGAAAAGCCCGTTCCGTTTCCGAAATGGAAGTAGGTCATCTCATATACTAAAATAGATGTTTTCGATATTTTTAAACTCAATGGAACTATTTTCAAACCCATATTCCACTGTATACAGAAGTTAGCTTTTAAAATCAGCTTGTTTCAATTGAATTCATTAAATTGATTCCTACGCGTTTCTAGCCCGCACGATTAAACAACAAGTCCGATCGATACGAAACTTGAAATCCTACAATAATTTACTTATACGGATCCGATGAAACTAGTTTCATCGAAATCCAAGACAGTGACTAAAATTGCTATTTTCACATTGATTAAATAATCCATTATTAAATTAATTTAATCACTTTTAAATTCGAATTTCAAAGTTAACCATTTTCCATCATTCTTGATTACATATAAATTTATAATCTTTTAAAATAGATTTTCCATGTCAAATCCAATATGAAATATTGCACTAATTACAACGTTCAATTGTAATTGCAATAAATTCATTAATTATAATTAAATTTCAAATTGATTCATTTATTTTGATTTACATCTTATTATTCAGTCATCCAGTGCCAATATGAATTCATTTGACCCTAATCCACTTTTTATTACACTCTTATTCTACAGCTTTCGTCTTAACTCATATTAACGCGGTATTTAATTACATTTAAATTTATTAATTTCCAAATTAATTTCAGTAGTTAAAATAATAAGACGATAAATAAGCAATTGTTACTTTCTAAGTATTTTAATCATATTTATAAATTTATTATTTGCAAACAAATGTTATAACTACTTTACACAGCACTGATTTCATATTCAATTTCAATTAATTACATACAATCTCACCATATAATACAACATTTAATTTATTTTCTTATTTACAATTATCACCCGATTAACTATATAATAATTTCAATTGATTGAAATTACATTAAAATAATTGTCAATAACATTCAAACAACATTATTAAATCATATTCAAATTATATTTCTTATTAATAAATCATAAATTTTATTTCTTACAACATTAAATTTAAAAATATTATTTAATTTAATATTTTAATTATCGAAATTTCGAGTCGTTACATATACGGTTCTTTGATGCCCTTAAGAAGAAAAACAAAAGTTTGTTTAGATAAGAGAATGTCAAAAAGGTTTCCAAAATTTGCTTGAGCATATGGGAAGACTTTGAGGAGATTAATCAGCTATTGAGGTAGGTACTACATCGACTCAAGACTTTGAGAAGATTACTGAAGTGGAATATCAAGCTAAGTCCATATAATATAATCTATCATCCTAGCAGGGTGATACGAGGATAGACATCGGCTGACTTCACTGCCAAGTTCACCGTTCGGGATGGAGAAATTGAAGAAGATATGGTCTAACTATCCCAATGGGAATTGTATGTAGATGGAGCCTTCAATGAATGTAATTCCGAGGCAGGCGTGATTCTTGTAACCTCGGAAGAACGAAAAATATAATACATTTTGAAACTAGAGTTCCAACGACAAAAAACAAAGCCGAGTATGAAGCATTGTTTACGGGACTCAAGGCTGCAAGAGAACTAGGAGTCAAGACACTACATATATTCAACGACTCTTAGTTGTTGTTCCGCTAAGTTAAGAAGGAATTTCAAGTTAAGGGAGTAAGACTTGCCCCTTACCCGAAGGTGTTAGAACTACCTAACTACATTAAGAACTATATGATAACACACGTCCTTAGAGAAGAAAATACAAAAGCTGATTCATTAGCCGAATTGGTTAGCTCCGGAGATGCACAGATTGTAGGACTCGTTCCAATTAAGGTTTTTTCAACTCCAACCATCGACTAGATGGAAGTTGATTGGATCTTTGAGGTTAAGGAAGAAAATGATTCATGGATGACTTTAATAAAAGGTTATTTGCTAAAGGAAACTATTCCGAATAGAAGAAACGAATAGTGGAAACTCATGCGTAAAGTGCCATGATTTATTATGTAAGAAGGAGTACTATATAGTAGAAGATTCTCGACCCCTTTGTTGTGGTATGCCACCAGGAATGAAGCTAAGAAGATCCTTTCTGATGCGCGCATACGAAGTTGTAGTGATCACATTAGGAGGCAGACATTGGCAAAGAATGTTCTTCGCAATGGATATTTCTAGCTTATAGTCGGCCGAGATGTGGCCGACTATTCTAGATGATGTGATAGGTGCTAAAGTTTTGCGAAGATACCAAGAGCCCTATCTATAGTGCTTATGCAAATGATTATGCTGTGGTCATTAGCGATATGGGGAGTTGATATAATTAGTACGCTAGCGATGTCGGGTTGACCAAAGTATGGTATTGTTGCTATAGACTACTTTACAAAGTGGGCTGAAGCAGAACCGCTAGCCACGATCACTTTGAAGATAATGATTAAATTTGTAGCAAAAATATCATAGTTTGGTATTCCGTAGAAAATCATTACCGCCAACAGAACTCGATATGATAGTTTCGAGTTCAAAGACTTTTGTAATCAGTACCAAATTGAGAAGGTTTTTTAGGCAGTAGCACAACCTCAAATGAATGGATAGGTGGAGGCTATGAATAAGATCATCAAATCCATTGTGAAGAATATATTGATGAGAACCAAAAGCAACTAGGTTAATGAGTTACCACTAGCATTGTGGGCTAATAAGGCGACCCATAAGTTTGTAACTGGGCATACTCCATTTGCTCTGGCCTACGGAAATGAGGCCAAGATTTTGATCGAACTTGAAGTCCCTTCCCTTCAAAGAATGCTCTATGATCCCAAAATGAATGGGGAACTCTTACTTGAGTCCTTGATTTAGTCGACAAGAAATGAGAAGAGGCTGAATTAAGGGTAGTTGCTTACTAGAAAAGAGTAGTAAGGCATTTTAATGCTAAACTTCAAGATGATACCTTTGAAATAAGAGACCTCATTTTAAAACGAGTCCTTCCTGATATATGGCGCTTGGTCCAAATTGGAAAGATCCCCATGCGATTAAATAGAGGCTTAGAGATGAAACTTTCAAGCTATTGACTATTGATGGGATCTCAATTCCACGGGTGTGGAATAGCGAGCATCTACGGTACTAATTCACTTAGATTTATTCATTTTCTACAAATAAGACATCCTGATGATCGGATGAAATGTTATAAGGCAGGATTTTCCATTCTTTTTCTTATAAATATAGTTGGCTTTTGGAATTAATGGAACCATATTCTTTAAAGTTTGACTTTGTGCTACGTGATCAACGATAGAATTGGACTTCCATTTTTTTGGCAAACAAGATGTCTATGTATCCCGAGACATATATCGATGAACTCCTATGGTCCATGGTCGGGTCAAAATAGTATAATTATAATAGGATCGATCATATAATTGTCTTTGCCCATCTAATCTTTTACCAATGCCTAGAGATTGGCAAGATCAAGAATTGATGCCCAGAGATAAGCATCTGAAGAACTGAATCCAGGAGATTGATACAATTGGAAATAACCAGATCATGAAAACATTAACTGAAACAAGATTATCAACAATTCATTTCATTAAATCTATCAACTACTATAGTTTCCTTCCATCAAATAGTTAAACAAATGTTTATCACAAAATCAACATCTACCATTTTACATAAATAATTCAAGAAAAAGACCTTCAGCACATAGGACAAGAATCTTTTAATTAGAACCAGGAAGCAATACAGTTAAGATGAAAAACATGCACGCACGATAACCTTACCCCATTGAACCAGCTCATCTGAACCACATCCAAACACACTGCACACACGATAGCAGATCCGCTTTAAGCCCTGCTATTTTATGCTACGCTCGCTTTTTTAATATTAGTATACAAAGGTTATCTTAACTAGTTCTCTTTTAAATGAAATCAACAAAATTACAGTATAGGCCTAATTCAAGGCATACGTGTTTGATATAAGTTAGAAATCTATTGTCATCACCAAATCTAGTCTGCATAAATCATTATATTCTTTGGTTTTCTTATATAAGATTAAGTATTATTCCTTTTTCCTGCATAATGATGCGAGCATAAGAATAAATTAACTTTAAATATTTGGTTTTATATCTAATGATGATTTTTGCACCTCCGTTATTTTCCGCTTATCCTCACTTGTCCCCACTATAACTTTTTGCACCTCCACTTAGAACCACTAAGCACTTTAACTGCATAGGTTCAAAGAATGCAAGATCCCACCTTTTTACTAGATAATTGTTAGTTTCGATCTTCAAAGGGTGGATGCCTGAAGCTCCAGTAGTGAATGTAGACGCAAATGGTTTGTTATTAAGGGGACAATAAAAAGCCCAGTAATTTTCTGCTTGTGAAAGAGACGTTATTACTTTAGTTTTGTCTTAAAGTTTAACTCAGATAGAAGAAGTAGTAGTAGAGGAAGAAGATGAAGAAGGAGAAGGAAGAGGAGCAGGTGAAGGTGATATCTTTGCTTTCAAACAAATCAAGTAATAACCGTCATCATGCATCGACCAATTTCTGATTTTGATGATAATTTGGCCTTCTTACATGATTAAAGAGGTTGGAGTAGGTCTAAAGTGCATAAGCTTCTACTGAATACTAACATCGTTTTTTGTGAAGATAGTAGTTTAATAAATTTATACGAACTTGGACTGTTTAGGTGTGTTATATGTAAAGTGAAACTAGACAAGTCTGAGTTTTTCAAATTGGGAAATATGGGAAGTATTTTGTTTAGAGCTAGGGAATTCAATAGGCCCGCCTCTAAGGAACCCCCGTTAAGCCGGGCTCTCGTAGAGGCACTTTTAATCCTGAGGCTTTCACTCATTTATAGGATTATTACATGACTCCATAAATAACAAACTGCTAAAGTATAGCTGCCAGGGCTTGAACCCTTTTCCTCTATTGAGAAGCGGGGAACCCCTACCAATTCCATTAGAGTCGGAGACATATATGAGAAGTATTGTATTTTATGAAAGTGTATTTACCTATTTTAGGAAATATTGTACATTACCCTACACTTGTTTCCACTTTCCACAGCAACTTTCAAACTTGTATGTAACAACCCAATTTTTAAGTAATAATTAATTGAAGTTAATAATGATAATTTAATTAATTAAATTGGAATTTTTGGAATTATTTAATAAATTGGTTTTGTAGTTATCTAATAAAAGGATTTAAATTGTGAAAATAATAATAGTTGAATTTAAATAAATTAAAAATATGTAATTAATGTTTTATAAAAATGATGTAATTGAAATATAATATTAATTTGAAAAAGAGGTCATTTTGAATTGAAAACTTCTGTTTAGTTAAATTAAGTAGAATTTAGTTTAATATATAAAAGAGAAATATAAAAATAAAATATATATGATTATTTATTTTGGTAAGGCCTAAGCCTAAGTATTCAAACCCAATCTTTTATCTAGAATCCTCTTTCTTTTCCTTAACCATTCACGTATGCTATCTTTGGTCATCTACTTTCTTCCTGAAGGCAAAACAAGGAAAACCCTCACTCCTTAGAAAATCAAGTCAAATAAAATAAATTGTTATAAATCACCAAACTCGAGTAAATCCATCTCAAATAGACAACTATAGCAATAGCTAAGCGAATGTATCAATCTAGGATTGCGAAGCTGAGGTGTGCGATAATGAAGTTAAGGGTAGGAACATGTACATGCGAGTATTCTTTACTTACACACCTATGTTCCAATCAAATAAATCATGAATTATATATATATATATATTATTGAGCAGTGTTTGAGTGATATTATTGTGTGCATCGAGGTAAAATGTATACGGTTGAAGTAGGAGATGCAATCACCAGAAATACGCGATCCATATCATGAAATCCCTATTCAATAAGTCCACCAATTAGGGCCACCAGTGGAGGCGACTGGTCGACCTTCCTGTGTGTATTTTGTGTGCGCGCGTGCTATATATTGTGTGTATTGTGCATTCATACATAGGTGTGTGCTACTATTTTGATGTGCATGGGTGTGTTTATGTGTATGTTTGTGTGTTTGTATGGATTTGTTAATGTTGTAGTGTATAGTAGTGTCTGTATGTGTGTACAGGGTGTGTGTCCACTTGTGTATGTGAGTGTGTCTACACATCCTTATGCTCATGCTTTGTTCATGTTCATGTTTTGGATACTTGACCCAGTATTGATGTGCATTTTCCTTTGATTTTGCCCTTGTTAGCTTAACTATTGTGATATTGCGAAACTGTTGTTGTATTATATCTAGGTGTGATTCAATGTGTCTTCCACTTCTTGCATGTGCGTGCATAACCTTTCATGTGTGCAAGCTTTAGTAATTTATAATTAGAATATATATATATTTCCATTTCAAATAAACTAAATAAAATATACTTCAACAATAAAGTATACCTACTAGATATTATATATATATATAAGAATATAAATATAAGATTAACAAATAAATAAAATTATTTTAATTTGATTAATTAAATAGTTCTTAATTGTCATTTTATAAAGGTGTAAAATTTTAATATATATATATATATGTACACATTTATGTAATTCATGTTTTCATAAATGTATTAACAAATTCTAAATACATTAAATGGATTTGGATGTTTAAAATTATATAAGAATAGTTTCTAATTATAGAGAATTATGAAATAATTCTTATATGAAATATTTAGTTTTATAAATTATTTTGAGGATTATAAATGAAAGAAATGAATATTCTGATGTTATTAGTGAATACTTAGCTATTGATTAATTTTATAAAAGAGTGACATTAGATTGTAAATAATAAGATTATAATTGAGTTTAAATCCCAGTTGATCATGAAATGTGTATTTGTTGTTCATTCCTAAAGATTTACTTTCTTATATAAGATTTAGTTTTTATATATTCTTATATGTAATATTATTAGGAATCGATTTAGTTGTTTTATATGTATACTTATTTAGATAATCTATTTTGTTGTTCTCCTGATCATTCTTTTCATGTACATTGAATTGAATTGTATGAGTGATTCACTGTTGAGATGGGTTTGATTGGTGTTTTAATATAATAAGATGATGAAATCCTTCCGTGTGATTTTGTGATATTTAGTTCTGTGTAACGAGAAATCTGAATAAACAGAATTATAATACTGTTTGGGATGAGGCATTGGGTTATGTTTCTTGGTTTATTTTTGGACTAGTTATATAGAATATTTTTAAGTTAGATTGTAATTTATAAGTAGTGAATAAACAATTGAGTATCACACGATGGTATGGGATGCTGTTGTGTTATTTGTTCAGTTATTCGTTGTAAGTGGATGACACTCACGTGATGGGAATATAGTGGATAATGTGAGGTGATACACATAGTGATATATGGCTTCATGCCTATATGCAGTAAGTATGGTTCCATGTCTAACAATGAATAATACTTCGTGTCTATATGTATTGGCTCTATATACCAATATTACGATGTTCTCCTATTATATTTGTTGAAGAGGACCGAATGACTAGAATCCACTATAGCGGCCTGATCGTGGGGTCGCACCCTAGATCTGTGACACCCTCTATATATAACTCTATGCTTTCGCTCCACTCGTTCGCCCTTGTGTCGCTAAGGCTAGCAGTTTGTTACCTATAGGGTTGATTGTAGTGTCGTGACTTATTAATCCTTGCATTGGCGAGCACACCAGTAGATATGCATCACGATGACTGTGAAGGTAACTAAAACTATAGAGACTCCGTGTCTCTAGAGCTTGCTTTGTGCTATCAGTCTCCCTTTTGGTACTTACGGAATGATAGATTGGCATATACTATTGATACAACTCACTGTAGTATAAATATGGATTATAGAAAAATGTTTTGTTATATACATATATAAACATATATGTATGGCTATACTTGGGACTTCATGTCTGTCGTATAGTCACATCCCGTTATGATACTTTCAAATAGTTTATATATGAGGATATGAGATAATACCTGTGATATATGTCCAGTGTATAGTGGATTCTCAGTATATTGATAGGAAGTCTATCCTAATTTACATATATTGACAATGACTTTCTATTTACCGAGATTGATAGATATATTTGGACATTGCTCCGTGTAAGCTTGATTATACTTGATAATATCTAACTTATTGATTTTTTTTGGATTTAGACGATGATTTCTAGAGATGTATGATTTAGCCATTTGTGTTAATTCTTTGATATCTGATTTGATGTATTTCTATATGGGTGATGACATCCTTTTGATATAAGTGTTGATGGTTTCATATGGATTTGAGATATTTGGGTGATATGATGCCTCGATGATTATTTATGTCATTTTACATATATTCTAGGCATACATTACTACATTTATATGCTTCCTTTGAAATGTGTCTGATGATTTGATTATCTATGTTCGAATTATCATATAATTACTCTATATTTACACCGAATAACCATTGTTGTGGATCTTTGATTAGACATAGTCTGACCTAATATTCGGGTCAACCCACTACATTTCAAGTACAGGGACGACATGACCGACATTTATTTTATTGGGCTCAGAGGAGTCTTATATTAGGATTGTTATATGACATGTATGAGCAATGATTTATTGTATACATTTGACACTTAGTTTATTGATTGTTCATCGCATTATATTAAGATAGTTGTCATTTGAGATAAGTTGTACTCTTGTGACATTATTGTATTATACATATATATCATATGTTACCATTGTGATTCTGCCTATGTGTTCTCTATGATTTACTGTGTATTATGTATTTGTAACACCCCTAATTTTTGATAACATTATTTAGGAGATTTAATTAGATAATTTAAATAGAATAATGTAAATGTAAGTGATAAGGGGATTAAGACATGAGTTAATTAAATAAGGGCCGTGCCTAATGAATTAACAAATAGGCTTAATAATGGGTTTTGGTTAATTAAGTCATGTTTGACAACGGAATTTCTATCGAATTAGAAAACCATCGACAAATTTTGAATTAAATTTTACCGCAAGTGCACGGTGTACAATTTTAGTATGTGGTGAGTACGGGTCGATCCGCAGGGAAATTTTTTAAGATTTTAAAATTTTCTAATCAATCAAATTAGACCAAAATGGAGAGAAGATTGTTAATTACAAATTGTAAACAAAATGAAGCTAAAACTAGAATGAAAATGAGATTAAAAACTATGAGATTAGAAAACAATTTAGAGGCAAATCCACTATCATATTTTTGTAAATTAACAAACAAATAATTTATGATCTCTATTTTTGATCTTAGGTGAAATAATTGTTGTATTTATCATAAGTATGGTTTATTTATGTTATTAATTAACATAACTTAAACCATCAAACTATAATACAACAACTAACCCACTTATCAACTCTCATGAAAATGAAGTCAACGCAAAAGCTATTTTAAGTATGATATATTTACGATTGTAATTAGTAATATAGATCATCAAATTTTGTTTTTACTTTTAATTTCAAAATCAAAAACCAATTGGCAAATGATGATATAATTTGTGTTTATGTTGAATAAGAATAGCTCATTTGCAAAAACAACATAAGCTATCAAACCCACTTGTATAAACTTACATCAAAATCCACTTTCATGAAGCACAAATAAAAGAGACCATAAATCATAGAAATGTTGAATTTACATAAAGTTAGAGAGCTTCATTACCCCTAAATCAAAGGGGTTTAGCTACTCATTTGTGTAACAAAATCAACACTTGTAAATTTCAAGATTAAAAAGCAAAGAAATAGAAACTAAACAAAGGAAGAAAAAGAGATTAACTACTAACTACTTGCATAAAAAATAAAGCTACACTAATTGCATGAATGTAAATCTAAGCTATAAACATAAAATGAAAGAAAGCATAGAAATAAACATTAACATAAAAGTAAATAAAAGCATGTAGAAAAGAAAAGAGAAAGAGGCTAGGAAGCCATTTTTATTTCATGAAACTTTGACATTACAACTTGCTTTCTTAATTTCCTAACTAATGTGAAAGAGTAAGAAGATATTTACATATACATAAGATGGCTATTTATACATGCATAAAACCCTAATTCAATTTTTAGGGTGCTTCTCAAAATGCACTTTAGGAAGTGTGGCCTCCAAGTAACCATTAGCCTCTAATTAATCCATCATTAAATATGCATGAAGCTTTAACCTCCACTTAATTGTCCATTAGCTTCTAATTGTAGATTTAGGTAAGTGGGTGGGGTCCACCATGATCATGAGTTTGAATTATTTCCTTCTTCATTTCTTTGTATTCTCTTGTGCATACATATATCTTCATGCAACCCTCTTCCATATGCATCCAAATTCCTATAAAAATCATAAAAATTGTCCAAGTAAAAATTCTCAAATGAGCACATGCACAAAAATGACCATTTTGCCCCTGTATGAAAATGAAAATATGGTGATTTGCAAATAATTGAATTTTGGTTTAAACATATTAAAATACCCAAATATGACATTTATTTAAATAAAAATGGATAAAATATGGATGTAAATATATGCACATTTACGTGCACATCAAGTCACAGAAGGGTATATTAGGAATTGTCGCCCTTAGCTTCCACCCTTATATATATTTCTTTCCCACATTCTTACTTACCATTCACGTCGTTTTAAAATGCAAACAAAATATAGAGGAATGATGGGCCATTAAGAGATCAAGAGGAATTCAAATTAAAGCTAGAAAATCAAGCTTAGGGGAAATCTATCTCAATCCAATCTCCTTATCTAGAGCAAGGTGAATAATAATTCCATCTCTATTTTGGTTATAAATCATATATTTTTGGATTTAAGGGATAAATTCATTTTTATGATATATTGGATGATGAAATGCTTGATTCATGATTTATTTGATTTAAACAAGCTTGTTTAAAAGAGATTTAGCACGGTTTTAGATCAAAACCGAGATTAAATTATGTTTAAATGCCATGGAAAAATTTTATGTTATGAGAAACATGATTTTGGAGTTGGGTTTCAATATTGAGAATTTTCCAAGCTATGGAAAGATTATTATGAATTTTCAAAGGAAAATATGGTTATTTGGGTTTATAATTTGTTTTGGAAAATATATTAAGAATTTAGGTCCGGAATTTTGATATGTTAGATAACAAGATTAAAGTGAATTTCTAGAATTTTTGGGGATTTTTTCAAAGTGATTTGCTATGCAAAATAAACTGTTTTAGAAGAGATACTTCTTTGCAAAAATTGGAAGGGCTTGCTTGATTCACTTAACCATGGTTTAGATATGGATTAGCGGCAGTTATTTTTGAAAAAGAATTTGAAAAAGGCAACCAATCCGGTGTTGACACATGGTAGGTTAGTTAGAGAAAAGTTTACTTAAACGGGAAATAAATCCGGTTCGCTCAGAAAAGTGGTTCCGCCTACTTAAGAAAGCGCCTTTCGACACAGTAGCTTTCGCCTTCATTCTTGTCGAAACTAACTATGCCGAAACTAATATACAAGGTATCACTATGATGCTATTTTTCGGGATCGCCATCCTATGCAAGTGAGACCTGGAAGCACATGCAGGCGGTGAAGCCTTTCTCTGACTCTCATGGCGGTTCAACGGGATGGGATGGCGTTTCGTTTTCCATTCTGAAAGCTTGGACTTCGGTTAGAAATCCAAGCCCTACTTGTCCTTTGTTTTCCTTCATTTGGAATTCTCGTATTCCCCTCAAGGTCTCTCTATTGATGTGGCGTATCCTACACGATGGGCTGCCACTAGACGAGAATCTCCAAAAGATCGGCATCCCACTTGTTTCCCGTTGTAGATGTTGTGGCAATGGAGAAACAGAATCCTTGAACCATTTGTTTTTTGACAGCTTCTCAGCCAGAGCTTGCTGGAATTACTTCGAAAACCTTGTTGGTGTTCGAGGTATTGCGAGATCTCCTACTGATCTCCAGTCAACATGGTGGGTTGGGAACTCTGGAAAATCTCTCCGTTCGATCGTTTTCCGCTTGATCCCATGCCTAGTCTGCTGGCACCTTTGGTGCGCGCAGAATAAGGCAACCTTCGAGAGCTCTTCTATGGACCCTTCGTCCATTATTCAGCGTGTGAGAAATGACGTCTTCCTAGCTTTCCGTGGTAGACCTTTCAGGGGACTCATGAGCTCCCGTTCAAGGCGGCTGGTGGGTCTTCTTTCTATTTCATGTGTTCTGACTTCCGCTAGACTGGGAGTTGGTTGAATTCTCTTGGTGGGGCGTTGGCCTTCACCCAACGCTCTCGTTCCCCCCACCCCCTCCCCCCTCGGTTTTTTTCTTTTTACGTGGTTGCTAGTTTTTCAGGTTCAGGCGACTACGGTGTCTCCCCCCGTTCGATTTTAGCTTTGGTTGGCTTTGCCTGATGATTTCTAGCTCTATTATGGTTTTGGTGATCCTGTCCTTTGGGATTCTCCTGTGCTTTGCTCCGACTGATTGATTTTGAAACAGCTTGGGTGGTTTTGGCTGTGGTTGATTCACTGGGCTTCTCTCTCTGGTCTTTTTCCTTCTTGCTCGTTCGGCGATTGTTGTGCATGGTGTCACCATCTTTGGGCGGTGGCCTTGCCGGAGCTCGAAGGTGTTGACACTTGGACGATTTTATTTGGGTCGCATTGGGAAGGTAACTTCTCTGGTGTTCTCATGCCTTATGTCAGCCAGTGGCGCTTGCGGTGGTTTTGAGTAGGTTGATTTGCTGATCGGTCTGGATTTTTTCCTCTAATCGGTTTTCTAAGGTAAGGTTGGGGATGGTATCTTCTCTGGTGGTCTGGCCTACACCTTATCGGTTGTAGCGGGGTAGTCGGTTGTTTGGGTGGTTGCCTCTTTTGTTCCTTTTCTGTTGGTTTTCCTGGTTTTTGTCTGTCGGTGGAGGTTTTTTCTTTTTATGTTCTTTTACTTCTGTTCATTCCGGTCTTGTTCTGCTGTTTGTGGTTAAGGGAGGCAATTTTTTGCCTTGCCTTCGTCTGTGCGCCACCGGAGAAAGGCTTTTTTCTCCTTTTGCTATGTATATACTGCTTTCTGTTGTAAAAAAAAATATAAAAGTATGCATACCTTTTAGTTAAAAAAAAGAGATAGGCGGAAGGTAAGGTGTCAAAAGTATAGCTTCCAAAGGGGTCGAAACCTTGGTTTATTTTTAAAAGGAAAGCGCCTGCCTATGTTTTGTTTTAAGCCTTTGACAGGGTCGAAGCATAAGGTTTCGAAAGAGGTTTTATAGGGTTTTGAAAGGGGTTTCCATTAACTTATAATTTCTTTCGACTGGGTTACTTACTTATAAAAGAATGTTTTGAAAGAAGGGGTTCCGACCTAGTCGATACCTTGCTGCCGTTCTATAGCCTTTTGATGGTGTTGAAGATATAAATGCTATCGGAAGGTACTTTGTTTTATAGGGCTTAAGCCACTTCCTAAAGCTTTCGAAACGGGTTGGGGGTTTCGAAGGTGATGGTTTCGAAAGGGGTTTCGACATCAACCTTCCAATGTTTTACCCAGATGTTTTATGCTTTCGTAGGAGATGGTGCTGACACCATCATGTTTCCTCAATTTTTATAAATGATAAAGATGGTTTGGAAATAGATGCTTCCGACTATATTCACTTTGACCCAAATAATGTTTTAAGTATAAACCAAATTTTTTCAAAAGGGATACTTTCAATGGTTTCGGAAGAGTTACTTCCATAAGTGTCGAAAGGGGTACTTTCAACTGGTTTCGAAGCTAAGCTTCTAATGTTAAAATCTAGTACTTTAATGTATTCGAAAGGTTTTTAAAGGTTGCTTTTAAAGTATTATAAGGCAGAAGCCTAATGTTTTAAAGATAGATTTTTAAGGTTTTCAAAGGGGGCTATCCTATGAAGTTGAAAGCTAGGTTTCGAAGGTATCGAAAGGTTTTATGACCCAAACTCTATCTTTTTTAAAGAAAAGCCCATGGCAATATTAAAGGAATTTTTATAATGGTTTTAAGAAGAAGCTATCCCTGATAAAGAAATAGGTTAAAGGGATTAACCATGTTTTATATTAAACCCATAGGAGTGGTATTGCTTTGTTATTATATTGCTTCTTCTAATATGAATATATTCACTTTATAATGGACCCATAACTGCACTTTGGGGAAAAAGGGTAGAAGAACCAGTTAGGTTAACCCAGTAGTGAATATAAATTGATTAAAACTCCTGAATGAGTAGAATTGCATCTAGGAGATCAGGAAGACGAGAATATAGGATGCCAAATTTTAAAAGAAAGATATTGGTAGGGGCCAATATGTTTATAGTAAACCCATGAAAACTGTATGATATTGGCAGGGGTCAATAGGTTCATAGTTAGCCCATGAAAACTATGTATAAAAGAAGATGTCAGACAGACAGGTTCATAGTTAGCCCATGAATACTATGTGTGAAGAAAGATGTCAGATAGACAGGTTCATAGTAAGATTATGAAACTATGATTAGATACTGGCGGGGCCACTAGGTTTGTAGTTAGCCCATGAAAACTATATCTAGATGCAATATTGATAGATGTCAATAAGTTCCTTGTCAAACCATGAAAACTAGGGTAAACAGAAAGAATATCAGGGTTACAAAGTGGTTCCTAGTCAACCCATGAAAACTAGGATAAGAGTAATATTGGAGTTGCTAATAGGTTCATAGTGATCCCATGAAAACCATGTAATTGGATAGGGAGTCCTTACATGTTTAACCGGTTATTAGTCAGCCCATGAAAACTAATAGGTTAATAGTAATCCTAAAAACTATAACTGAGATAAATAGTCTAAATTGAATGGGGATGGGTAATCCAGAATTTATTCAATTGTTTTGCATATCATCATATTATACTATTTTGAATTGTTTTAACCATTGTGGATGCAGGAGCATAGTATATGGTTTTGTAAAGATTTTGAGATACTAGTGAGGGGAAACCCATTTCGCTAAGTGGTGCGGTCTCATTAGATATCTAAATGATTTGAGATGGTAGATTATTATTCATACCAGGCTTTATGTCTGACTCGAAGTTTATGTTTTCCCTTTAAACTCTCGGGTACTCAATTGATTTTGAGTAGTTTGAGAGTTGAGGTTTTCAGGTACCTCTTATGACGAATAAGCTTCCGGAAACGTGCAGGATGCATGATAGATATTTAGAGTTCTCTTTCTTTCAGTTTCACCCGTGTTGATTGTAATGGAAAAGTTTTTATATTACCTATATACACTTTGATCATCCCTGGGGCATCCTCATATGTCGCTCTGGGCATATGTTGTAATAAATATATTTTCTCTGAACGTGGTTTGCGAACATGGGATTATGTAATGAATTGGAAATGTTTTGATATGGAGTGTGAATTTGTTTGAAGTTTAATTTTTTCCATATTCATGTATTTTTGTGTATCAATGAATCTAACACCGTCGTATTTGGTCGTCGATGAGTAATAACTATGGATGATTGCAGCATCCATAGCTATTAGTTTTGGACATCCAAGTAGGGGGATGATACAAGTTGGTATCAGAGCACGGGTTTATGAAACTTTAAAAGAAAGTTAAACCTAAAAGATTTTCGAACATAATCTAATGAATTTGAAAATATGATCGAGGTTTGGGATAACGCTATAGTAACATACTTGTATTTGATATATAGTTATATATATACAAGTACGCGTTCCCTTCTCTCTTAGACCATTCTTCTGTATCTTACTAAGGCTCGTATGAATATTTACGAGAAAGAAGATATGGAAGAAGGAAATGGAAGAGGAAATCTGGGTGGAGGAAGCACCACAACCAACGGAAATGCTCGATCTAATACCAGAAGGAACCAAGGTCGGCAGGCTAATGCTAATCCAAATGCTGAAGCCAATGTAGGTGTTGGAAATCTACTAGTAGATGTAGGGATGGTTTATCAGTTGTTCGCCAATCTTTTGCAAGCTGGAGTTACTGGTAATGTTAGAGGAGCTAATCATGTGACTCCAATTCGGAATAACTATGCTAAGCTGAGTAGAGACTGCACCAGTTCGGGTGGAAAGCCGTTTGTTCGAACGGAGGATGCTGTTGAAGTAGAGAATTGGTTATCGAGTTGTAAGAGGATATGTACTAATCTAGGCTTGGATTATGGGCAAAAGAGAAGGCTAGCCTCTAGATAGTTGCAAGGGGCAGTGCTTCACTGGTGGAATAGTGTGACCACCGGAGTTCCAGAGGTAGAGCTGACATGGGCTGATTTCAAGAGAAGGTTTAAGCAGAGGTTTTTGTCTGAAGTTGCTAAGTCTGCATTGATGAGAAAGTTTATGGATCTGGTTCAGGGAGAGATGTCAGTGGTCGAGTATGCTGCTAAGTTTGATGAGCTGTATCGATATGGATATGATTTGGTTGACACTAATGTCAGAAGGAATGAAAGGTTCATTCGAGGGTTGAGACCTGAGCTTGCTAGGATGACCATGACCCATATCCAAGATCCTTCTAATGTGGTGGTGGATATGCCCATTCTCCATGAAGTGATGCTTGCTATTTCAGCTAGAGAGAAGCCAGTTGAATCCCAGGTTCCTTAGGGAAAGAAAAGGAAATTCTTCAAGAAGAAGGCAGTCCAGAAAGGGGACGTTGCTAAGAAGGTAAAGACTTATTTAGTTTGCTATAAATGTGACAAGAAGGGTCATTATGCAAATGAGTGCTGGTTAGGCAAGGGAAAGAAGGCTGCAAACAAGAAGAATGTAAAGTGCTTTAACTGTGATCAAGTAGGGCACAACAAGAACCAATGTCCAGAGCCAGCTAGGGCGGACAAGGGATTTTGATGTTGGACCATCAGCTAAGCCCACTGCAGTTGATAAAGGAAAGACTGTGATGGAAGGTACCTTTTTGATTAAAAAGTATACCGGTTTTGATACTTTTTGATACCGGTGCATCACATTCATTTATATCCCGGTGTTTGGTTGATAGGTTATGCTTGGAACCCACATACCTTGTTACTTTCTTAAGGGTTGCGAATCCAATAGGAGGGTATGAAACTCTGGGGATAAGATGTGACCAGTTAGAACTTGATTTGTTAGGTCATAAGTTTGCATGCAGTTTGTATGTGTATGATTTCGTAGATTTCAGAATCATTTTGGGTAAGGATTGGCTGAGGAGGTATGAGGCCAGGATATCTTTGAGACACCCTGATAGTCATAACCAAATTATATTCTCGGTAGAGAATTCTGACCGAATTAGTTGTGCTTTGTTAAGTGCAATGGAAGTGGGTGAAAAACTAAGTTAGATTCGTATAGTAAAAGAGTTTGCTGATGTCTTTGAGCCAGTCATAGGACAGCCACCGAAATGAGCTATTGAGTTTCGGATAGATCTTGTGCTAGGAGCTAAACTTTTGAGTAGACCACCTAGCAGGATGACACCAATAGAGATGAAGGAACTGAAGGTGCAACTAGTGGATCTAGAAGGGAGGAATTTTATTAGACCAAGCAGTTCACCTTGGGGAGCGACCACAGTATTCGTGAAGAAACTAGATGGGTCGTTGAGATTTTGTATCGACTACCGTAAGCTGAATGAAAGGATGATAAAGAATAAGTATCCATTGCCGAGAATTGATGATTTGTTTGATCAGTTGAGTGGAGCTAGAGTGTTTTCCCAGTTGGATTTGGTGACGGGGTTCCATCAGTTGAGAGTGGCAGAGGAAAATATTCCTTTGACTACATTTCAGACTAGATATGGTTCGTACGAGTGGTTAGTGATGCCATTCGGATTTACGAATGCACCTGCTTTCTTTGTGGATTTGATGACCCGAGTCTTCTGAGAGTATTTGAATAGATTCGTGTTAATGTTTATGGATGACATTTTGGTATACTCTGAGGATGAGAGAGAGCATGAAGATCATCTTAGAGTTGTGGTAGAGATGCTAAGGCAGAATCAGCTAAAGGCGAAGTTTTCCAAGTGTCATTTTTGGAAGAAAGAGGTTATGTTTCTTGCTCATGTGGTTTCAGATAATGGATTTTCAATCAATCCAGATAAGATCGAAGCTGTGAACAATTGGAAGAGACCGGAGACAGTGACCGAGATCAGAAGTTTTCTTGGACTTACGGTTATTACCGGAGATTCATCAAGGATTTCTCGGAGATAGCAGCGCTTTTGATTAAGCTTACCAGGAAGGAAGTGAAGTTTGTTTGGTTCGACAAATATGAGGAAGCATTCCTTAAGTTAAAGCGTTTGTTGACCAATGCTCCAATGCTAGTAGTTCCAGATGGTAACCAAGGGTTGGTAGTATACACCGATGTGTGTGGGACTAGATTGGGACCAGTGTTGATGCAGAAGGGCAAAGTCATTGCTTATGCATCTAGGTAGCTTAGACCGCATGAAGTAAGATATCCTCCTCATGACTTGGAGTTGGCTGGGGTGATTTTTGCCTTGAAGATATGGAGGCATAATCTCTTGGGGAGACATTTGAGTTATATACCGATCATAAGTCATTAAGATATTTATTCTCTCAGAAGGAGTTGGATATGCGACAGCAGAGGTGCCTGGAACTTTTGGCTGCTTATGATTTTGGTATAGAGTACACCCCAAGGAAAGGTAATAAAGTAGCAAATGCTCTCATCAGAATGTGGTGTTGGCTATGTTGGCAAATGGAAAGATCTTGAAGCTTTGGCCATTTGTGGTATGCAGTTAAGATCGACTACTAGTTCTAGTTAGAGTACTGCCATGTTGTCCTATTTAGAAGTTTGACCCATGTTGATTGAGAGAGTTTCCTCTAAACAAAAGGAGGATCCATTATTAGCTGAAAGGATCAGAAGGCTTGAGTTTGGAGTTGAGGTCGATGATTTGAAATATTTTTGCCTTGACCAGAGAGGATGGTTGAGAAAGAAGGGACGATTATGTGTTCCAGATGTTGAGAACTTGAGAAGAGAAGTTCTTGAGGAGTGTCATTGATCCAAGTTTACGATTCATCCTGAAGGGACCAAGATGTATCAAGATATGAAGAGGATCTTCTATTGCCAAGGCATGTAGAGGGATGTTGGCTTGTGGGTTAGGCAGTGTGTAAACTGTCAACAAGTGAAGGCCGAACATTAGAAGCGGAGTGGGTTACTTCAGCCTCTAGATATTCCAGTTTGGAAATGGGATTCAATATCCATGGATTTTATTTATGGGTTGCCAAGGTCAAGGAGAGGAAATGAAAGCATGTGGGTTGTTATGGACAGGCTGACCAAGAGTGCCCATTTCATTCCAATAAAGTCAACCAGGATGGCACCAGTTTTGGCTAAGTTGTTCATGAAGAACATAGTTAGACTTCATGGAGTTCCTAGTAGCATAGTCAGCGACAGAGATATTTATTCACTAGTGAATTATGGAAGAGTCTATAGGATGTGTTAGGCACTAAGCTCAAGATGAGTACCGCATATCACTCACAGACGGATGGGCAGACAGAGAGAGTCAAAAGGTACTCGAGGATTTGTTGAGAGCCTGTTTGCTAGACTTTGGTGGATCTTTGGAGGATCACCTTCTTTTGATTGAGTTTTCCTATAATAGTAGCTACCAAACTACTATAGGAATGGCGCCTTTTGAAGCTTTATATGGAAGGCCATGCAAATCCCCTACATGTTGGTCGGAGACTGGAGACAGATTGGTCTTAGGTCCAGATTTGGTAAGGGAGTGGTCAGAGAAGATTGAGTTAATCCTATAATGGATGAAGGAAGCTCAATTCATACAGAAGAGTTTCCCAGGTAAGAGGCGTAAAGACCTAGAGTTCTCAGTGGGAGACATGGTTTTCATTTAGGTATCACCTATGAAGGGTGTGGTACGGTTTGGAAAGTTGGGAAAGTCGGCCCCGAGATATGTTGGTCCATTCCAGATTATAGAGAGGATTGGAAAGCTTGCGTACAGAGTTTAGTTGCCGAGCAATATGGCAGGTGTCCATAATGTGTTTCATGTGTCTCATCTTCGCAAGTATGTGCATGATCTGAAGGCCACCATTCCTCAAACAGAGTTAGAGGACTTGGTAGTGGAGCCTGATTTGACTTTTGTTAGACAACCTTCGGGTTGTTGTGAGAGATGAGAAACGATTAAGGAACAAGAGAGTCAAGTTGGTGAAGGTTTAGTGGAGCGACAATGAGAAGGACTGTACTTGGGAGACAGAGGACAGGATTCAAGATACTTATCCTGATCTGCTTTGAGGGTATGTCTATATTAGATTTATATAGATATTTCCTAGTCAAGTAGACTAGTATGGTTGTTAGGAGTCATTATAGATGATTGCTATGTTTAGTATTTAGTTCTTACTGAATTTCGAGGATGAAATTCTTTAAGGAGGGGAGCCTGTAACACCCATAATTATTGATAACATTATTCATGAGATTTAATTAGATAAATTAAATAGAATAATATAAATGTAAGTGATAAGGGGATTGAGACTTGAATTAATTAAATAAGGGTCGTGCCTAATGAATTAACAAATGGGCTTAAGAACGGGTTTTGGTTAGTTAAGTCACATAAGGGTATATTAGGAAATGCCGCCCCTAGCTTCCACACTTATATATATTTTGTTTCCTCCTTCTTACTTCCCATTCACGTTATTTTAAAACGCAAACAAATTATAGAGGAACACCCGGCCATTAAGAGATCAAGAGGAATTCAAATTAAACCTAGAAAATCAAGCTTAAGGGAAATCTATCTCAATCCAATCTCCTTATCAAGAGCAAGGTGAATAATAATTCCATCTCTATTTTGGTTTTAAATCATTTTTTTAATTTAAGAGATAAATTCATTTTTATGATATATTGGATGATGATATGCTTGATTCATGATTTATTTGATTTAAACAAGGTTGTTTAAAAGAGATTTAGCACGGTTTTAGATCAAAACTGAGATTAAATGATGTTTAAATGCCATGGGAAAATTTTATGTTATGAGAAACATGTTTTGGAGTTGGGTTTCAATCTTGAGAATTTTCCAAGCTATGGAAGATTATTATGAATTTTCAGAGGGAAATAAGGTTATTTGGGTTTATAATTTATTTTGGAAAATATATTGAGAATTTGGGTCTAAAATTTTGATATTTAGATAACATGATTAAAGTGAATTTCTGGAATTTTTGGGGATTTTTTAAAAGTGATTTGCTATGAAAAATAAATTATTTTAGAAGAGGGACTTCTTTGCAAAAACTAGAAGGGCTTGTTTGATTAACTTAACCATGGTGTAGATCTAGATTAGTGGCAGTTATTTGTGAAAAAGAATTTGAAAAGGTTAAGACAACCAATCCGGTGTTGCCACATGGCAAGTTAGTTAGAGAAAAGTTTACTTAAACAAGAATTAAACCTGGTTTTCTTAAAAAAGTGGTTCCGCCTACTTAGGAAAGCGCCTTTCGACATAGTAGATTTCTCCTTCATTCCTGTCGAAACTAATTATGCCGAAACCAATACAGAAGGTATCACTATGATGGTACGCAGTGGATTGGAGATAGGTGGAAGGTAAGGTGTCGAAAGCATAACTTCCGAAGGGGGTTGAAACCTTGATTTGTTTTTAAAAGGAAAGCACCTGCCTATGTTTTGTTTTAATCCTTCGACAGGGTCAAAGCATAAGGTTTCAAAAGAGGTTTCATAGGGTTTTAAAAGGGGTTGTCATTAACTTATAATTTCTTTCGACTGGGTTACTTGCTTATGAAAGAATGTTTTGAAAGAAAGGGTTCCTACCTAGTCTATACCATGCCGCCGTTCTATAGCCTTTCGATGGTGTTGAAGATATCAATGCTCTCAGAAGGTACTTTGTTTTATAGGGCTTAAGCCACTTCCTAAAGCTTTCGAAAGGGGTTAGGGGTTTCGAAGGTGATGGTTTTGAAAGGGGTTTCAACACCAACCTTCCAATGTTTAACCTAGATGTTTTATGTTTTCTAAAGAGATGGTGCCGACGCCATCATGTTTCCCCAATGTTTTATAAATGATAAACATGGTTTCGAAATAGATGCTTTCTACTATATTCACTATGACCTAAATAATGTTTTACTTATAAATCCAATGCTTTCGAAAGGGATACTTTCAATGGTTTGGGAAGGTTTACTTCCATAAGTGTCGAAAGGGGTACTTTCAACTGGTTTTGAAGCTAAACTTCTAATGTTAAAAGCTAATACTTTAATGTATTCGAAAGGTTTCGAAATGTAGCTTTCAAAGTATTATAAGGCAGGAGCCTAATGTTTTGAAAATAGATTTTTACGGATTTCGAAGGAGGTTATTATATGATGTCGAAGGGGGTTTCGAAGGTATCGAAAGGTTTTATGATCCAAACTCTATTTTTTTAAATAAAAGCCTAAGGCAATATTAAAGGAGTTTTTATAATGGTTTTAAGAAAAGGCTATCTTTGATAAAGAAATAGGTTAAAGGGATTAACCATGTTTTATATTAAACTCACAGGAGTGGTATTGCTTTATTGTTATATTGCTTCTTCTAATATGAATATATTCACTTTATAATGGACCCATAACTGCATTTTGGGGAAAACGGGTAGGAGAACCAGTTAGGTTAACCCAATAGTGAATATAAATTGATTAAAACTCCTAATGAGTAGAATTGCATCCAAGAGGTCAGAAAGACCAGAATATAGGATGCCAAATTTTAAAAGAAAGATATTGGCAGGGGCCAATAGGTTTACAGTAAGCCCATAAAAACTGTATCATATTGGCAGGGGCCAATAGGTTCATAGTTAGCCCATGAAAACTATGTATAAAAGAAGATGTCAGACATACAGGTTCGTAGTTAGCCCATGAATACTATGTGTAAAGAAAGATGTCAGATAGATAGGTTCATAGCAAGCCCATGAATACTATGATTGGATATTTACTGGTCCGGTAGGTTTGTAGTTAGCCCATGAAAACTATATCCGGATGAAATATTGACCGATGTCAATAGGTTCCTAGTCAACCCATGAAAACTAGGGTAAACAGAAAGGATATTGGGGTTACCAATAGGTTCCTAGTCAACCCATGAAAACTAGGATAAGAGTAATATTGGAGTTACCAATAGGTTCATAGTGATTCTATGAAAACTATGTAATTGGACAGGGCGTCCTTAAATGTTTAACCGGTTATTAGTCAGACCCTGAAAACTAATAGGTTATTAGTAATCCTAAAAACTATAACTGAGACTGATAGTCTAAATTAAATGGGGATGGGTAATCCAGAATTTATTCAATTATTTGCATATCATCAAATTATACTATTTTGAATTGTTTTAACCATTGTGGATGTAAAAGAACAATATATGGTTTTATAAAAAATTTGAGATACTAGTGAGGGGAAACTCGTTCCGCTAAGCAGCATGGTCTCACTAGATATCTAAATGATTTGAGATGGTAGATTATTATTCATACCAGGCTTTATGTCTGACTCAAAGTTTTTGTTTTCCACTTAAACTCTCGGGTACTCAATTGATTTTGAATAGTTTGAGAGTTGAGGGTTTCAGGTACCTCTTATTACGAATAAACTTCCGAAGATGTGCAGGAGGCATGATAGATATTTAGAGTTCTCTTTCTTTTGATTCCGCTGTGTTGATTAATGGAAAAATTGTTATATTGCCCGTGTATACTCTGATCATCCCCGGGGGCATCATATGTCGCTCTGGGCGTATGTTGTAATAAATATATTTTCTCTAAACGTGGTTTGCGAACATGGGATTATCTAATGAATTGGAAATGTTTTGATATGGAATGTGAATTTGTTTGAAGTTTAAATTTTTTCCATATTCATGTGTTTCCATGTATCAATGAATTTAACACCGCCGTATTTGGTTGCCAAGGATCAATAACTATGGATGACTGCAGCATCCGTAGCCATTATTTTTGGGCCTCCAAGTAGAGGGAAGTTACAGTATTGTTCTGTCCTAGAGACACACGTGTTTATTGCTTTATATCGATACTGTGTACATATAAATGAGTTATTTATTTGGTGTTTTTATATGTACTAGTGTTAGTACATGGGAATATTCATGTGTATACCCCTTATAACCTCATTCATTTTATTATCTTATAGTATTATTCTGTAATACTCTTGGATAGTATGAGTATAGAGGTGGGGTGTTACAATGTATGTCCAAATATTATGACCGACCAAATAAGTTATTTCTTTTATAAATAGAACTGCAATAGAAAACGTAAATAAATTTAATATCTTAACATCAAAGAGTAGAAGACTAAAAGAAAGATGTTCAAAATATTACTGTAAAACATAAGCCTTCATATGTTAGTGTTAGAGAACAAACTATCATTGAAAGAAATTAAATCTAGAAACTTTATAGGAGTGACAAACAAGCGTATATAAACGAGCGTTTGAACTAGCAACTTCTAAGTGAATCTTGACTTTAAGATTCAAATGATATGGATTAAGAACTTGGAAAGTTTCATGAAATGATGAAATAGTGTAGCACAAGAAGTTGGAGTCAGATTAGAGCACATCACAGATGGTCGGTACCGACCACGTCAACTTGATACCAAAATGATTTTCAAAGAGGGACCAACAACTAAATTGCTTGGTGAACTACTCCTTCACTATGTAGAAAAAGATAAGTTCGATGTAAGACAAATCATGTAAATAATGACATGATTTGGTAGAGAAACTTTGACTACTAAGCTTGGAAACTTCATAATATAGACACGCATGAGGAGATAAGTGTTTTGGTAAGGAGCAGTTATACTTGCTATGAATCATATTATGCTCGATACCGACTTGATTTTGTTCACAATAAACACAATTTCTCCATCCTATTCGTATGGATCTATGTTTTTACCTGATATTCCATAAGCTAACGACTATGGTGGATGATTTCGACTCTCCCCTTAGATTTAACTTCATCATGAACTAACATCAAATCAGAATTGCATTATTTTACAGCCTTAAGACCTTGTATATCATATGTATTTGTGTCAAATCTCAAGAAGTAAATTAAAGTGGACATAGGAAATGATTTGAGGTCGAACCATTATAATAATATGTGTGCTCATGCTATTCTAACTTGAATTTACTATATTTATTCATTTTTGATCGATTTAGGGCCTTCTGTCACTTTTTGATCCAATATTTTTGGTGCTTTCAACGAAACGACATTCTCAAGTGAAGATATAGCTTAGAACTTTGGATCAAGCATCAGAAGTTAGATATAGAAATTTATTTTTGTAGATCTGAAATTACTTGGATTTGAAGAAGAATCTAGATCAGATGTGAAGGGTATAGCTCCTAAGAGAGCTTTCACGAGATTTGGAGCTTTTGCTGGAGATGGTGAAGTTTCTCGGCATAAAGAGACAACTCAACCAACACATGCTTTGCCAGGATCTTCTTCCCTGTAGGAGATAGTGACAAAAGCTGAATTGGATAGAATGATGGCTGAGACAAACAAGAAGATGCTTGATAGCCAGAATGCCATCTTTGAAAGAATTGAGAAAAGCTCTTCTTTCCTGTCCCAACAACCACAAAGGCATAACAAGCGCCATTGAGATTCGTCATCTTCGAGTTCGAAGGAGGAAAATTCATCCTCATCAAATCAAAACAGAAGAGAACGTAACAAAAGATGAAGAAAAAGGCTGCTGGAACATCGAAGAATCAGAGCAGATTAGATGGTGTACTTTTGGCTACTGCCAACATGGTTGATACCGACCATAATCAACTTGGTAACGATTATAATGAGGTTTTGGGCGGCAAAATACCACTTGATACCATAAACATGTCTGAAAGTGAAGGACATTTGTAGATGCTGGGGTCGATGATTTACAAGATGCTAGTGCATAGATTGATGGGTTTTAGACGAACGCCACAGAACTGGAAGGTGTTATAGGGTGTTTGGACGAACAACTCTCTCAAAAATAGGGGAACCAAGATGTCATGAAAATAATCGAGAGCATTTGTAGAGTCAAACACTCAGGGCTATTCCTGATGGTCGCCATCCTACTGCCCAGACCAACGAAGAGTATTTTATAGGTACGATGAGGAAACTACAAAATAAAATCAACGTAGAAGTAATAATGAGTGAGGTTCATCACTAAGCCAAACCTCACTCACTGATGATACATTGCAGGAGAGTTATCCCAAAAGTTTGTGATGCCGACAATATCATCTTATAACGGAACGATAGACCCAAGATAACATCAATTGAAGTTTGAATGTCACATGGATGGTTCCCATTCCACTGATGCAGTGATGTGCAGGTGCTTACCTATTTTCTTAGATGGGATAGCCATGATGTGGTTCACTCGGCTTGCATCGAGGTCCATATCCTCTTTTGATCAATTGGAAAGGATGTTTATGGAGCAGTTCAAACTTCAGAACTCTTGACTAAAGGATGTGATGTTCCTGTCGAACGTCCATCAGAGTTTCGAGTAGACTATGAAGGATATCTTGAAATGATCCAATACTGCAATGATCGAAGTAAGTAATCCAAAGGAAGATATTGTCTTAATGGCACTGATATGAGGGATTCACCTTGAAATTGACTTTGGTATGTGACTTAAGAGAAAGCAGCCACCTACCATGGAATAATTTTACCATAAGGCATCCCAGTTTTTGCACTTAGGAGAGGCTGGCCTGGCTGCAAGACCAATTGGTGGTAGACTATCAAATGAAGTAGTACAAAGCAACATTGCTATTTAGCAAACCTGTGAGCGTCGAAAACGTTGCGGTAAATGTTGGAAACAATAATCAAAAGAGGAAAAACCAAGGCGCTTGTGGGAAAAAGTCGAAAACCAAGAAGCACATGAGGTACATGAGATCGAGAGATTACCCTCCCTTGAGTGATATTTTGAAAACATCTACCTTGCCATCCAAGGTACTGAGAATTATAAGAAACCAACTTGCAGGGAGGCAACTTAAGTGGAACAACGCTCGAGGAAATAGTGTCACTTCCATGAGACTCATGGAGACAATACCAATGAGTGTCATTATTTAAGGGATGTGATCAAAGATTTGATTCGAAAGAAGAAACTACAAGAATATGTGAGGAATCCACAGGCTGGTGGACAGGTGAATGATAGACCCCAAGGTAAGAATACCCAAAGGGATTGGCATTGGTGCAGTGGTAGCTGGAGAGATTGATTGTTTTAAATATCACATCCGAAAGCCCCATCCGACGGAGAGAAGTTGGAATGAAACGGAGAGATATTGTAGTTTGCTGAAACATGTGCACTGGGAGACCTGTTTCATTATCAAAGAAAAAGATCCGAGTTTTGATGACATCATTTTCTAGAACAAATATTCTGATGGGAATGAAGCATCGATGCTTGATCCCATGGTGATTACAGCCGTGGTTTGTCCGCAAATAGTGCACCGAGTTTTAATTGACGATGGAAGGTCGATTAACATCTTATTCAAGAATAACTTCAATCAGATGAAGATCGGTCTGAAGGATCTGAATTTATGTAAATCTCACATTTAAGGATTTACCAGAGAGGCTAACGAGCCTATTAGATGTGTTGACTTCTCCTTTGAATATGGCGAGGGAGATTACAAGATAGTGTGGGTTCAGACTTTTGTGATGGTCGATGAATTTTCAACCTATAATGCTTTTTTGGACCCTTTCTAGTTTCAGAATAGTGTTTGCTTTGTGATATTGGATGATGAGGTTTCCCTCTAAGAATGGAGTAGGAGCTATTCAAGGTAACCAAAGCACTAGTCGAGAATGCCATGTCATAGAGCTCAGAGATTCGAAGTGATGGGAGAAAGGAAAGGATGCCGAGAAGGTCCACTGCATCAAAACTACCGATGAATAGCAACTACTTCCTAAGCCCTGGCTCAAGTCTTATAGTAAAATCTATGAACCTATGGACCCCAAAAACAGCTAGAGGATGCAAGGGCGGTACCCGTGGAGCTAATGATCAACATTTTAATTGATGATGATGATCCCACTTAGGATCTAAAAGTCGGGTCATTGCTCGGCATAAAAATGAATAAGGAGTTGATAAGGTTTCTCTGGGAAAACCTAGATGCGGTTGCCTAGACACATTCCAATATATATGGAATTTCGTCGAAGGTAGTGTGTCATGCATTGAATGTAGATCCAAGATGCCCTCCTATAAAGTAGAAAAGACACGGTTTGGGTTTGGACCGATCGACTATATTGAAATAAAAGGTTGATAAGTTCAAGGAAAAGGGCTTCATCTGCGAAGTGTTTACCTTATATGGGTATCAAATCCAGTGTTGGACAAGAAGCTAAATGGAAAGTGGCAGACATGTATTGATTATTTAGACTTGAATAAACTATGATCGAAAGGCAGTTTCCCATTACCGAAGTTTGACCAACTTATGGAATCAATGACTAGACATGAACTGCCATCCTTTATGGATATGTATTCTAGCTGCGATCGAATAATTATGCACGTTCTAAATCAGGAGCATACAAGTTTCGTTACAAAGATGTCATTCGATTTGAAGAATGCTGGAGCTACTTACCAACGACTAATGAAAAGATGTTCAAAGATCAAATCAGACGAACAATCGAGGTTTATGTGGATGATATGCTTGTGAAGTCATAACGATCATTGAATTATATGGATGACCTCTCAGGGATGTTCAATGTACTTCATAAGTATGGAATGAAGCTTAATCCACTAAAGTATTCTTTCGGAGTCACATCAGGCAAGTTCTTTGGTTTCATTATGAATTCAAGGGGCATTGAAGCTAACTCATAACATATCAAAGCATTGAACGACTCTAATTTTTTTGGATACGACTACTAGGAGCAATTTACATCTTTGGAATTTTTGTCGGATAGGTTAGACCCATAAATTATCGCAAAGCCAATAGCTTTTGATAAGAGCTGAATTGGGGTATGAAACTACTTCCATTAAATCGGAACGATGGTTTCTCTTTCCGTAGAGTGACCATAATAGGAAAACGGACTTATCTTTTTGGAGATATGACCGTTTTAAGTTTAGACTGCTCTAGACTAGATTAGTCGGTAAATAGTTAAGCCCAAACCTAAGCCCACATACCCATATTGGGATTTGTGTCAAATGGGAGATGATGGGACAGAACTAATCACTTTATCCATTTCCCAAAGCAAGTCTAAACTTCCATTAACCTAGATTTCATTAAAAAGCTTCTCATTTTCATACTAAATCTAGTGTAAACCATCATTAGAAGGGTGAGTATAAATGGGATTGTAGATTTATTATTTTTGTTGCTTTGGAATCCAATTTCTTGTTGCCATTTCGGTTTTAAAGGGAAAATTGGTAATTTTGGGTACAATGTGAGTGTTTATGATCTCTCACTATTCTATGCATGTCCATATAGTCAAAACGATGTTTTTAAAATGATTTATATTTTAAAACAATTTTAAAATTTAATTGAACTTTCATACATGTTTATGACCGAATTTAGAAAAAAAATGGATTTTTAATGGTTTTACACCCTTTTATGAACCACATTGTCATTTTGCATAGAACTAGATCTAGGAAATTGTATGATTTTGGATGGATTGAATATGTTGCTTGCATGTTGTGTATTATGTGTTTACCATTCCATGTACCGCCTTGATGTTTTTGTTAGTGCTTTTAGTGTATTTAGAATGCGGTTGTCGATTTGGGCAAAATGAGGTCAAACGTTCTCAAAATCAAATTAAACTTGGATATGTTATTGAGGAGAGTTTGGGGAGTTTAAAGTTCTAGTCGCAATGGATGATGAGTATGTCCTGTAAGTCGTGGTGAAGATGTTCGTTCGTTCGTTCAACATTCGATTGTATTATGGTAGCATGATGAAACATGATGACTTCGGGACTATGATGTTGGTAACTCGATGATGACATAGTTTTGTTTCGTAGATGACGATTCGATGTTGATGGAGTCGTGATGATGATTATCCATAAGGGAGGGTTCTTGGAAGGTTGACCCATGGATAAAACATTGAAGGGTTTTATCATGGAAAGAAAGGAACATGGAAAGATTCCCTAAGGATGAATGGAAGGAAATGGAGCAAGGAAAAGGGCTTGGATACGTGTGTCATGGATCATTGATACTCAGAGTGTTTTTTGATGTACTCGTAAGTAAGGGTATCGTAAGGACACTCATTGGATACTTGAAATGGCAACCCTGGATCGGTGGAATGGATCTGTATACCCTGAATCGATGGAATGGATCTTTTGTCAGCTATAGGCTGGTAAGCGAGTACATTGAAAACAGAATTTTCCTATAATCTCCAATAGAGTAACAACTATACGAGTTATCATATATCCAGGGCACATTGAGTGAAATTGAGAATTGTTCGATGGATGCTATGTTTGCCATGATAGCTTTAATTGTTGATGGTCACTCTAGAGATGTCACATGAAGTAGGTATCCAGGAGATCGATATTTAGACACATGATAGTATTTTTGTTGTTGAAACGAAACACCCGATAGTATACTAGGATGTTTGTATACATAATGATGATGATAGTAGAGTAGCATATTAAAGTTGTTATGTGTTAACTCTTTAGATGTAGGGATAGGTCATGTATGACTCTTATACCTTTATTCTTTACTATATCGACTTGTATAGTATTTTTAAGATTTCTTATCGCTTACACCAAACTATTGTCTGACTCGATGCTTTATGCTTTGCTTCTTATAATCTCGGGTATTTATAAATGAGTGGACTAGATAGCAGGTTTATATGGTATACAGTAGCTATACAGAGGATGAGCGGGATGGTGCTTTCTCATATAATATATGGATTTACTAATTCCAATTTCGTTATGTGACACTATGGAACCTAGGCAATGCTCGTTTATTTTACTGAGAGACGACTTATCTTTTGAGTTTATTATCAGCTGTGTAAACTCCAGAACTATCTTATATAACTTTTTAAATCTATATACTCTGATATAGTGGTTTATTTAGTTATTATTCTCTCACATATTTTATAACTATGATGTTTATTATTATATTTTATTCGATGTGTTATGAGATACATGACAGGTTCTATGATTGTTTCTCTTCTTTTCACCATTGACAGTGATCCTACATCGATAGGGCACCATAGCAGCACAATCTTCAGGTATATTAGGTGCTAGTGGTGTAGGGCGATCGTTACATTTGATATCAGAGCTTAGGTTACGTAGTCAACCTGAGTTGATACCGTGGTCCAGTAGAGATAGTGAATGAGTTATCATGCTAGGCTTGATATAGTATACTAAAGAGAGAGCGTACTTGACATATATTTTGATTTTTAAACTATATAATACTATATATAATATATAAGTCACATGCACATAAGAGTACCATTGATGCAATTTTCTTTACGGCAGACTAATCTTTCTTTTTATAGATCAACAATGAGCCAACATACAAGAAACATTATGAGAAACTCCATTTCTGGAGTCGAGCAAGGAGTAGGCTCGAGGGCTGCTAACTTTGATTTTTAGGTAATGTTCAATGCGATGATGGCGAACATGCTGCAAAATGTCCAAGAAATTGCTCCTTATGTTGCAGTTGGTGAGGGTGATCAAGTGTAGGCGCCCAAAGTCGATTTTGCTAAGCTGAATAAGGAATTTGCAAGTCTTGGTGGCAAACCGTTCCAATGAATAGAATCAGCAATGGAAGTGGATGATTGGTCAGATACCTACGAAAGAATTTTCAATGACTTGGAATTAGATAATGTGATGAGGAGAAGGTTGGCTTCTCCATAGCTTCAAGGGAGAGCCATGAACTGGTGGAATGATATCAAAGTTGCTACTCCTGAGGATCAGTTTGCTTGGGGAAAACTAGATTTATGGAGAATTTCATACCGGCTGTGCAAAAGTCGATGTTGTTTAGGAAGTTTGTAGACTTGAAGCGGGGGGACATGTCTATCTTTGAGTATGTGGCCGTGTTTAACACTTTGTCAAAGCATGGGATGTCTTTCGTCGACTCTCTATTGAAGAAGAATGAAAAGCTTACTGTGGGGTTAGATGACTACTTAGGGGGGAAGCTCATGGGGCACATTGATGATCTATTTGAGAAGGTAGTTGAAAATGCACTTTGACGTTAAATTTTGTACCCTAAACCTAAGTCTATTATTTTTTTAAAAGAGACAAAATCGTAGTAAGGAAGTGGATGCAAGAAAAAGTGGAATGGGAAGAGGAAGCAGTTTTAGGGGGAAAATGCTAAGAAGAAGGAAAATTAGGATCCTATTTTCTATAATTTTTGAGATAAGGGCCATTTCTTTAGGGATTGCCATGGTTGAAGGAAAGAAGTGTTCTAACCATGGCAAGTTTGGACACATGCAATAGAGTTTCCCAAAAGTAATGAAGCCGTGGTAGGTTTTGAAAGCATATGCTTTGGATCTCGTCCCGGCATTGTCGAGTGATCCTTCGGCAAAGGAGAAGGGGAAAGCTATCACTATTCAAGGTATGGTTTCTATTTATGGTGTTTCCATATGTGTTTTGTTTGATACCGAGGCTTCACATTCCTTTATATCTAGTGACCTGGTAGATAGATTGTGATTGAGACCCAAAATAGTTGACTGAAATTTAGTAGCGACGAACCCTAGTAGAGGCCCCATTAGTCTTTATACGGTTTTTCATGGTTTGGTCTTAATAAATCATGTTTACTATTGCTTTGTTTTGTGGTTCGTTGGGTTTAGGATTATCTTGGAGATGGACTGGTTGAGGAAGTATGCGGCAGTGGTGGATTGTGAGAAGCTGTTGGTGACAATTAGGGCCGAGGAGGGGCGGAAGATAGAGATTGGCTACCTACTAGAGGATGAGGTTATGATTAGCTTTCTATATTCACTAGAGGTCCCACAAGATCGGTTGTCATCCGTGCCTATCACTAGGGAGTATTCGGGTGTATTGGATGAGCTGACTAGATACCACCGCATCGAGAGATTGAGTTCCGCATAGGCTTATTGAAAGATGCCAGAATGATAGTTATGCCTTTGAGGCATATGACGCCTAGAGAGCAGAAGGAGTTAGAGGTGCAAGTGAATGACCTGTTGAAGCGAGGTTTCATTCGTAGGCGTATATTTGAGTGGGGCATACCCATAGTATTTGCCACTAAGGTGGATGAATCTCTAAGGTTGTGTATTAATTACTCTGAGCTAAATAAGGTGATGAGGAAGAATAAGTATCCACTCCCGTGTATTGATGATTTGTTTGATCAGCTCTACAGTACAATGGTGTTCTCTTAGTTGGATCTTGCAAAGGGGTTTCACTAGTTGAGAGTACTGAAGAAGAGTGTGCCGACCACTGCATTTCATACGCTGTCTGATTTCATTGATTGGTTGGTTATGCTGTTTTGGCTAATCAATGCTCCGACATACTTTGTTGATCTCATAAACGACGTATTTATGGATCACCTGAATAAGTTCGTACTTGTGTTCGTGGATGATATTCTAGTCTATTCTAGGACGAGAGAAGCACAAGATGCACTAGAGATTGTGTTTGAAATGTTGAGGAAGCACATGTTGAAAGCAAGGTTTTCGAAGTGTTACTTCTAAAGGGGGAATGTGAGATTCTTGGGTCATTTTGTCTATGAGTAGGGCATCGTAGTTGATCCTGCAAAGGTGGCAGTGGTTCAACTGGAACCAACCCAAGAATGCTATTGATGTGAGAAGCTTCCTTGGGCTGGCAGGATACAACAGATGGTTTATTAAGGACTTCTTAATGATAAAAGCACCGTTGGCCAATTTGATGAAGAAAAATTAGACTTTTATATGGGGACATGAAGTGTGAGCATTTGTTGAGTTTGAAGGAGAGGCCGACGAATACACTAGTGTTGACCATTCCAAGCGAGAATGTGGAAATGACCAATGCTTGTGGTAATGGATTGGGTGCGGTACTGATGTAAGGAGGTAAGATTATCGACTATGCATGTCGATAACTAAAGCCACATGGGAGAAAGTATTCGACCCACGATTTAGAGTTGGAAGTGAGTTTTTGCCTGGAAGATTTGGAGGCATTAGCTATTAGGAGAAATGTTCGAGTTGTTCATAGACCAAAAATCCTTGAAGTAACTTTTCTCCTAGAAGGACCTTAACTTCGTCGGCAGTGGTGGTTAAAATTCTTAGCCTCTTATGATTTTAGCATTTCTTATAAACCTGGTAAGGGAAAATGCAATCGTCGATGCTTTGAGTGAAAAGAATGCCAGTTTGGGAGCTCCATTCCTATAGTGGAAGCTATTGGAGTATATAGCTGGTTATGACTTCAGGCCTCATTGTGAGTTAGAGCTATAGATGTTGACAGACTTTGAACGAGAGGACTAGAACTAGTCAGAAGAAAGATGCTAGACTAGCAAAGATTATAGCAATGATAGAAGGAGTAAAGAAAATGAGATGAGGCAGTATGGACTCGACCGAGATGGTTGGCTCTGTATGGATGATAGATTGTTTGTTCTCGATGTTGATGGATTACGGGATGAGGTGCTACAAAAGTGCCATCATTCTAGATTGACTATACATCCCGATAGCAATAAGATGTACCATGATATGAAGAAGACGTGTTATTAGGATGGGATAAAGAAGGATGTTGGGACATTCATCTCGAAGTGTATGAACTGCCAGTTGGTAAAAGCAGATCATAAGAAACCAAGTGGGTTGATGCAACCACTTGAGATTCCCAAGTGAAAATGGGAACAAGTATCATTGAGGGTACATTAGCATTTGGGTAATCATCGATAGGTTGACAAAGAGTGCTCGATTCATACCTGTTAAGCCTAGTAGAACAACATCCAAATTAGCCGAATTATATGTGAAATGGATGCGTGATTCATTCACTAGTGGGTTTTGGAAAAGGTTACAAGAAGTGTTGGGGATGGAGTTGCATCTCAGTACATCTTATCATCCACAAGCCGATGGACAGAAAGAAACAGTGAATCGTATATTGGAGGAACTCTTGCGAGCTTGCATTATTGATTTTGAAGGCTCGTGGGATGATCATTGCATTTTGTGGAGTTCGCATACAACGTAGCTATCAATTTGTATCGGTATAGCACCATTTGAAGCATTGTATGGCCGACCATGTAACACTCCTTAGTTTTGGTAGGATACATACGAAAAACTGATACTTGGGCCAGATATGATTAGAGAGACCTTGGAGAAGATTGAAACCATTTGATAATGAATGAGGGTGGCTCAGTATAGGCAGAGGAGCTAAGTTGATAAGAGACGTAGAGAATTGGAATTCTTTATCAACGATATGGTGTTTGTGAAGATTTCTTCATTGACGTATGTTGTTCAATTCAGTAGTAAGGGGAAGTTGGCATCAACATTTGTAGGTCCTTTCCTGATATTGGAGAGGATTGGGAACCTAGCATATAAGGTCGACTTGCCTCCAAAGATGGTAGGATTGCATAATGTATTCAACATCTCTTACTTGCGGAAGTTTGTGCACAACTCAGACGCGATGATTCCACCAAATTAGCTTAATGATTTCGAGATTAGACCAGAAACTTTGATACCTTGTAGGTCGGTTCGTATCATCGGACATGATATAAAACAGCTAGGGAGGAAGGCAATGGAGTTGGTGAAGGTCGAATGTGGTGAACTTATACATTATTTACTTCCATCAAATCATTTCTATCGCATGTTACATTATTTACTTCCATTTTATATTCTATGGGCTTACCATAAACTTATACATGCATATGAAACACACATGTCCATGTTTGTGATAACTCATCGATGAATATGATGAAGTACATGCAAGGTTTTAAATTTCGGATATCGGACACGTTTCGTCTCGGTGATTTCAGTGACTCGGTATCATATCGGTGGAGATCTCGGACGAGACTAGTGCATCTCGAGCGCCAATATTGGATTTCTTTATCAACGTAGAGAATTGGAATTCTTTATCAACGATATGGTGTTTGTGAAGATTTCTTCATTGACGTATGTTGTTCAATTCAGTAGTAAGGGGAAGTTGGCATCAACATTTGTAGGTCCTTTCCTGATATTGGAGAGGATTGGGAACCTAGCATATAAGGTCGACTTGCCTCCAAAGATGGTAGGATTGCATAATGTATTCAACATCTCTTACTTGCGGAAGTTTGTGCACAACTCAGACGCGATGATTCCACCAAATTAGCTTAATGATTTCGAGATTAGACCAGAAACTTTGATACCTTGTAGGTCGGTTCGTATCATCGGACATGATATAAAACAGCTAGGGAAGAATTTAACTGAACTTCACCCATCATTAATCTTGCTTTGTCCAACAAAGTCGATTACTCCTTATCAATACATCATTATATATTATAAGAAGGAATGAACTTTCAATACAGAATCTTTATTCATGTTAGGTACATATGGAACTCCTTCCAATATAATCACTCATTCGATCAAATCAAATCATTTCTATCGCATGTATCATCGGACATGATATAAAACAGCTAGGGAGGAAGGCAATGGAGTTGGTGAAGGTCGAATGTGGTGAAAGTGAAGGCAATTGCACATAGGAAACCAAACAGAGCATGAGGGCTGCATATACAGGGCTCTTTGCGTGGTAAGGTCCATTATTTGTCATATTTTCTTTCACCTTTGATATCATATAAGATAGTTTAGTATCTCGCATGCTAGGATAATTATACCTACATTATTGATTATATGGATGCCCATTTGATATGTTTGGTGGTTGTTTATGATTGTTTGACATTCAGGGTAACTTTGGTTGACTACTCTTTGATTTTTTGGGATTTTGAGGGCGAAATTCCTAAGGGGAAGAGTGTAATGACACGTATTTTACGTATCGAAGGATCGTAAATATTATTAATTAACCCACATAAGGTCATATGACTCTAAAATTTTGGGAAATGACTACGGTGAGAATTTTCCATCATAGGAATTTTTATTGGACATGTTGGACCTAGAAATTCTAGTAAATCCTATAAATTTTGATAGAGGCGGAATTGGGGTCCGAAACCATTTCCATTAAATTGGGACGATGGTTTCTCTTTCCGTAAAGTGGTCATAATAGGAAAACAGACGTACCATTTAAGAGATATAGTCATTTTAGTCTAGACTGCTATTCGCAAATTAGTGGGTAATTAGCTAAGCCCAAACCTAAATCCACTAGCTCAATTTTGGATTTGTGCCTAATAGGAGATGATGGGATAGAACTAATCACTTTTCCCACTTCCCAAGCAAGTACTAACCTCTATTAACCAAGATTTCATGAAACAGCTTCTCCTTTTCATACTAAATCCAGTCTAAACCATCATTAGAAGGGTAATCGCAAAGGGGATTGCAGATCTATCCTTTTTGTTGCTTTAGAATATGATTTCTTGCCGCCTATTTCATTTTTGAAGGGAAAATTAATAATTTTTTATACTTGGTAAGTGGTTTATGACCTGTCGTACTCTACGCATGTCCATATAGTTAGAAACGATGTTTTTTGTATACGATTTCTATGTTAAAATGGTTTTAAACATTAATTTAATCTTCATACATGTTTATGAATGAATTTTAAAAAGATAGAAATGGATATTGAATGGTTTTATACCCTTTATGAATCATATTGACATTTTGCATAGAACTTGATCTAGGAAATTATTTGATTGCAAATTATGTTTGGATGGATTAAATATGTTGCTTGCATGTTTATGTATGGTGTTTAATTTTCTATGTATTGCCTTGATGAGTTTATCAATGCTTTTAGTGTAGTTAGGATGCAGTTGTCGATTTGGGAAAAATGAGGTTAAACAAGCTCTAAAAAAGTGCAATAGAATTTTCGTATTTTCGTATTTTATTTTATTTTTCTTTTAATTATAGCTTCCTTAATTTGCATGTAAATTCTTTTAGTAGTTCTAATTTTACTTTTTCTTTATAGGACATTGGACTTTTGGAGAAGTCGAGCTTGGACTTTACCCGATCCATATTTTGTTTATTTTTGTAAGCTCTTTTTGTAAAATTGCCTTACTACCATCTTTACATATAACATTGTGTATGAAATATTACTTATGACAATTGTTTATTTGGTGCATGAAACTAGTGTAACTTTAACTGTGTTTAATATATAAAATGCTAAGATTATTATATTATATTTATTTTTGTAGTTTAAATTGTGTGATTTTTGAATATAAGTTATTATAATCTGTATACGTTTTGAAATTGGTAAAAAATTCTGAAAGAGTACAAACCTTTTTAAAGTGCTGCAAAAAATAGAAAGACATTGGTCAAAAGGTTAAGATGGGTGCTAAAACCCTATCCTAGGTATATTAACAGTGTTATAGAAACACCATAAACTGTAATAGTTGTAGAACGTTATGAAAGCTATAAAAGGATGTAAAGTTGTAATCGCTGTAAACATTTACAAAAACACTATAAAAGCTTAATTTTATATGCGTTTAATAAAGAGATGTTAAATGTGTTGGTCCAATTATATCCTATCATTAGACAACGTTCATTGTAACACTGCAAAAATGATTTCACAACATTTTTTAAATGTTGCGAAAAGTCATTTTTGTTGTACTAGCTTCAGGAAGTGGAAGTGTTGGTTCAGATCTATGTTGGCTCGGTAGTGGAAGACCAGATAGGAAATCCTATTGGGTAGTGATTGGGATTGGTGATGGAAGGCCAGACAGGAAATCATGTGCGGTAGCTGCTTGGTCTGGTGGTTTCTGGTCTGGGTGCCCGTCGAGGAGGTGGCTTCGGGTTTAAAGCACCAGATGGGATGTTGGGTTCGGTGGGTGCTACTTCGGAGTTTTAGTAGTGAAACTTTGGTCTAGACATGGGTAAAGCCAGGAAATTTCGCAATACTTTGGGGCAGGACTTGAGGTTCACTTGGTGGTTTTGGGGCTAGTTTGGTGTAAGGATGGATGACTCTAGGATGGCTCAAGATGGCTTTGGGATTGCAACAATAAAGTGCATCAACTTCGATGACTCGATGTGATGAGTGACTATAGAATATGGTGATGGACCGAGTGGACAAGTTCTGTGTGATTGCTCAAGGGGTATAACATGAGGATGTGATCCTCATAAGTGGGACAAGTTAGTCTGTATATACCCAGGGTAGCTTATGCATACCCATAGTGTTGGATGTCTACGTGTGTTCAGTCCCTAGCCAACTGTGTGGGCATAAGTTGAGTACTTCGGAGGTAGTTCTACTATCGGTATGTATTCTAAGGGATCAATGGATAACTTTGAGGTTGCAATGCTCATAATTGGGATAGGGTAGTCTTTGTGTACCCAGAGTATTCTGCATGTGCCCATATTATTAGGACATCTGGGTGTGTCTACTCCAGAGCCAACTACATAGGCAATGAGTTGAGCATATGTAAGAGTTATCGTATCTCAGAATCCCTTAAGTGAGGGATATAAGGATGTGTGATGGATGCTATGTTTGTTGTGTTCCTGATATGATGAGTGATACCCTTATACCCTATATTTTCCGCTTATGATAGTAGTTCAACATATATTGTGTTTATTTGATAACTCTTTGGATGTAGCGACAGGTCAAGTATGGTTATTAATACCCTATGCCCCTAATTACTATATATGATTTTTATAGCAGTTTTGAGATGATGTATCGCTCATACCAGAATGTTGTCTAACCCGAGGTTTTATGCCCTTCTTCTTGTTATTTCGAGTACTCTTAAATGAGTAGATTAGGGGTAAAGGTTTGGATAGCCCATGGAGTTGTATGGAGTACGATCAAGAGGCTACGCTTTATATATCATACTTTAGAGCTTATTATTGCTTATGTACTGCTGTGTAGTACTATGGAGCTATGTGATTACTTGTATGGATTTAAAGACAGTTACAGAGTTTATTTTGGAGATTCGGATAAATAAACTGTATTATTTCAATTTTTGTATAATCTCTGAACCTACTGCACTCTGATGTTCTAATTTATGGTTCACTTGATTATACCATTATCGTGCCTGTTTTACGTCTATATTATTATATTATATTTTGTCAGTGCGCTGTGAAAGTTGTACAGGTTCCGTGTTTGATTTTTATTTCTTTTCACCCTTAGCTATTATCCAACATCAGTCGAATACCTCCATCATGCATTATAACGCTATTTTGGCTACCTGAGGTGTAGAGTAGTCGTCATATTTAGTATCAGAGCTTAGGTTGCATAGATGACCTAAGTTGATACTTGGATCCATTAGAGATAATGAAGGAGCTATCACCTTAAAATGAATCGGCTGGTATATGAGAGAGCGCACTCATTGTATTTTGGTTGTTAAAATTATATAGTAGTATATATAGTATATAAGTCATATTGCAGTCAAGGACGCCACTTATTACTTTTAGAGAGACTAATCATTCTTATTACATCCTATAAGAATGAGTCGGGTAACGAGGAATGCTGCTAGGTACTTTGTTTCTAGAGTTGAGGAAGGGGCGGGATTGGGGGCTACTAACCCTGACTTGCAGAACATGTTTGCTGAGATGATGCTAAACACGGTTCAAAATGCCAAGTTTCTCCTACTGTGGCTGTTGGTTGTGGTGCTCTAATGTAGGCGTCGAGAGCTGACTTTGCCAAACTAAACAAGGATTACTCTACTCTGGGAGGCAAATCGTTTCTTAGAATGGAAGCAACCATCAAAGTGTGGGATTTGCTAGACACCTACGAATGCATCTTTGACGGTACGGATTTAGAGGATGTAATGAAGAGGAAGCTTGCCTCTAAACAGCTTCAGAGATGGGTTATGGGTTGATAGAATGCCATCAAGCTTACTACTCTTAAGGATTAGATTACTTGGGAGCGGTTCAAGGGGAGGTTTGAAGAGAAGTATATACCGATCGCTCGAAAGTCGGTGCTCTTTTGAAAATTTACTAATTTAAGACAGGGGGATATGACTGTATCGGAGTATGTGGTCGAGTTTGACATGCTATTGAAGTATAGTCTATCTTTTATCGATGCTCTGCTCAAGAAGAATGAGAAGTTTATGATGGGCTTGGACGATTATGTAGGAGAAAGGCTACTAAAACATATTTACGAGTCATTTGAGAGGCTGGTGGGAGAAGGCTCTTAGATATGAGAGTCTGTATCCTAAGCTTAAGCCGGTTGTTGCTCCAAAGAATAGGCCAAAGCTGCAAGCTGGTGGGGGAGACAAGAGGAAGTGGGACAACAATAAGAAGAAGCAGCTTTAGAGGGGTGGCCAGAAAAAGTGCAAGTTGGAGCCTATTTGTTACAATTGTGGAGAGAAGGGCCATCTTAGCAAAGATTGCAGAAATGAGAAGAAAGGACGTTTTAACTACCACAGGCTAGAGCATATGAAGAAGGATTGCCTGGAGCCACTGAAGAACAAGCAGGTTGCCTTTGCTGACGTTTTGAATGCTATTTCGGTTTGTCGAGTGCTCCATCGACGAAGGAGAAGAGGAAAAACATCGTTATATAGGGTATGATTCCTATTTCTGATACACTTGTACATGTTTTATTTGATATTCGAGCTTTATATTCCTTTATATCTAGTGAGTTTATTTATAGATTGGGATTGGAACCCGAGATAGTTGACCGACCTTTGATTGTCACATATCTTATTGGAGGATTGACTAGCCTTTGCATGGTTTGTCAAGACTTAGCGTTATCGATTCATGGATGTTTGTTTGCTTGTGATTGCTTGTTTTGTGTTTCATGGGTTCGTTATTATTCCAGAGATGGACTGGCTATAGAAGTACATAGAAATGGTGGGTTGTGAGAGGTCATTGGTGATGATAGGAATGGATGATGGGTGTAGGTTGGAGATAGCTACCTACTTGATGATGAGGTGATGGTTAGCTTTCTATAATCGCTCGAGATCCCGCATGATGAGTTGTCATCGGCGCCAATAGCAAGGGAGTATTTGGACATATTTAAGGAGGTGGCTAGATTACCTCCACATAGAGATTGAGTTCCATATAGATTTGGTGAAGGATGTCAGACTGAATGTTATGCCATTGAGGCGTATGGCACCAAAAGAGCATAAGGTGCTAGAGGTGCAAGTGAGTGACCTATTGCGATGGGGGTTTATTTGATGGAGTATATCTGAGTAGGGAGCACCTGTAGTGTTCGCCACTACGACGGACGTCTCTTTGAGATTGTGTGTAGATTACCGTGAGCTGAATAAGATGACGAGGAAGAACAAGTATCCACTCACGTGTATCAGTGACTTGTTCGATCATCTTCATGGTTCTAGAGCATTCTATCAGTTCGACCTTGTGACAAGGTTTCAGTAACTTAGAGTGGTGAAGGAGAGTGTTCTGATCATAGCGTTTCATACATTGTTTGGGTTCTATTAGTGGTTGGTTATGTCGTTCCGGTTAACCAATGCACTGGCATACTTTGTTGATCTTATGAATCGTGTTTTCAGGGATCAACAATAAGCTTGTGCTTGTGTTTATGGATAATATCCTTGTTTATTCGAGGATGGAGGAAGAACACAAGAAGCATTTGAGAATTATGCTTGAGGTATTAAGGAAGCACCGATTGAAGACGAAGTTTTGGAAGTGTCACTTTTGGAGGATGAAAGTGTGATTTCTAGGTCATTTTGTTTCTGAGTAGGGTATTGCTGTAGATCCTATAAAGGTGGTAGTAGTATAGGATTGGGATTTATCCAAGACTGCTACAAATGTAAGAAGTTTCCTTGGATTAGCGGGATACTGTAGACATTTTATCAATGACTTCTCTAAGGTAGTTGCACCATTAACTAATCGACGTAGAAGAATCAGATTTTTATTTGGGACACGAGGTGTGAGCACACGTTCATGATTCTGAAGGAGAGGTTGATAAGTGCACCGACATTAGTCATTTCAAGCGGGAATGAGGAGATGATAATATACATAGACGCCAATGGTACTGGATTAGGTGCAGTGCTGATGCCGAAGGGAAAGGTTGTCGCGCATGCTAGTCGACAGTTGAAACCGCACAAGAAGAAGTAGCCAATTCACAATTCAGAGTTAGCGTTGATGGTATTCACTTTGAAGATATGGGGGCATTATCTTCTTAGGGAGAGATTCAAGTTGTATATGGACCATAAATAATTAAAGTATCTCTTCTCCCAAAAGGATATTAACCTTCATCAGCAGCGATAGTTAGAGTTACCGGCCTCCTACGACTTTGAAATTTCTTATACGCATGGTAAGGGAAATGCGATCGTTGATGCTTTGAGTAGGAGACATGCTTACTTGTGAACAATGCTCCTAGAGTGGAAGCAGATGGAGATTAGAGCCGGCTATGATTTTACACTTTGATGTGAGCTAGAGCCGGAAGTGTTGACCAACTTGATGATCAGACCTTTTTTGATTGAGCGGATCAGTACTAGTCAGAGACGAAATGCTAGACTAGCGAAGATCATGACCTAGATAGTGGAGGGAGTAGAGTTTGAGGAGTTGAAGTAGTACATGTTTGACCATGATGGCTCGCTCCGTAAGGATAGAAGATTGTTTGTTCGTGATGTCGATGGGTTGAGGGATGCGGTGCTATAATGGTGCCATTATTCGAGATTGACTATGCATTAAAATGTACCATTATATAGGATAGACATTTTATTGGGAAGGGATGAAGATGGACATTGGGGAATTCATCTTGAAGTGCATGAACATCAGTTGGTTAAGGAAGAGCAGAAGAAGCCGAGTGGTTTGCTGCAACCGTTCAAAATTCCTAAGTGGAAGTGGATTACCAAAGACTAGAGAAGGGTATGATAGCGTCTGGGTTATAGTCAGTAGATTGACGAAGAGTGATAGATTCATACCCGTCAAGTCTAGTTGAACGACGTCCAAATTGGTGAAGTTGTATGTGAAGTGGGTTATGCGATTCCATGGTGCGTCGAAGAGCACTGTGAGCGATTGAGATCCTTTGTTCACTAGAGGGTTTTGGAATGGATCTGCATCTCAGTACAGCTTATCACCCACAAATAGATGGGCACACAAAAGGGGTGAATCGTATCTTAGAGGATCTCTTGTGATCTTGCATTCTGAATTTTGGTGGCTCGTGGGACGATCATTTGCACTTAGTAGAGTTCGCATACAACTATTAGTCTTGCATTGGTATGGCACCATTTGAGGTGTTAAAAGGCCGACCATGCAACGCTCCTTCATGTTGGTGGGAATCGGGTGAAAAACTGATAATTGGGCCATATATAATTAGTCAGACTTTGGAGAAGATCGAGATAATTCAACAACGAATAAAAGCTACTTAGGATAGAATAAAAGAATTTTTAGAAAATGATTTGGATATTCTAAAAGGGAGTTTACAAAAAGATTTGGATATTTATAAGAAATTTATATAAATTTTTTGGATATTTACAAAAGCAATTTATATAAATGGTTTTGAATATTTATAAAAGGGTTTTATAAATGAATTTGGAAGTTTGGAAAGCATTTTGAAATGGATTTGATTAAAAAGGATTTATCGAAAGAAGTATAAAAAGAATTTGAGATATGAGTTTCTCTAAACTGACCTTTTAAAAATGGCGGTATGGAACATCCGGTCCACACTTAACACCATGGGGATAGTGTTAAGGGTTGTCCTTACCTCCAATTTAAACAACATTTTTAATCCTTTTTAACATGATTTGGAAGTAAGAAGTTATTCACAAATATTTTGTGTATATACTTATGTCAAAGAGATAAGTATATGAATGTTTTAGACAAATGTTTTTGAAAGAGATTTATCAAATAAAGATTTTTTTTAGGCTTAGTGGTTGCTATGGATAAACAAATCTCAAAATTGAATTGGTGGATGTTTGTTTATTGGATAGTTAAATAACCGGCTATCAAATATGGACCTAAAACGTAACTTTGGAAATATCTTGGAGAAACATGTGAGTATATGGCACAATCATCTCTGATGATGCTGTGTTGTGCGTATAAATCTCATTTCATCCTCCTAGGACAAATGATAAGGAAATCCGTCCACTAGCAGTTAGGAGGTGATCTCCGCTCTTATCTTTGAATGTTTATTTCCTAAAGAACCGAGGTTGTATTTACTGAAAACTATCAAATGATGTTTCGAAGAGACCGGGATTAGATATGTTATATGAAAACCACTTCGATCCAACTCAATCGTTTCGAAGTAAAGACATCTTGAAGATGATTGAATTAAATACGGAGATCTTTGAAGTGCAAGGGTTCCTTGCTACTAATCTTGAGGGTGATTCCAAAATGGATGTAGGAGAAATAGTGCCTTCGGTTTGTTCATATCCTAAACAGCTTATATGGACGAATGATGGCATTGCATTGCTACCTGTAGGGCAGTGTTAGCATTCCAAGTGGGAAGTGCTATATAAAAGGTAAAATGTAGCCTCAAGCCTCGTCAATCGTGAATGACTAGAACAGGGGAGATGCAGCAGGGCTAAGTGGGTCGCTTCCATTAGTATATGATCATCCCTATCTAGAGTCGATATTATCTCTATTTGTATGCTTTGAGGCCCATTAACCAAGGGGTGATCATATTCGGTACTACTAGTCAAGTGGTAGGCCGGTTCTACGTTGGCAAGGGATCTCGGTAAGGTCCTCGGTGTTATTTTATCTAGAGATTCACCGTGATGGGTGGTACCCTAATAGCCCAGTCATTGTATTGAATCCATTCTCCAATAAGCGCCATACGGACTTAGTTGTGCCTAACTATGTTGAAATGTGAGATGCAAGCATTTCAGCTATATTCATATTTTACTTTGACCCCTAGACATTATTATTATATCAATGGATTTTCTACAAAAACGGTTTGGTTATCGTAAGGTAAAAACTCGTCCATGTTTATATATGGCGTGGTCTTATGAGATGCCTTTGTTTTAAAGGTTTTTATAAAGTTAAAGACTTATGCTTTACTCACACCTGACCCATGTCTAACTCGGAGTTTATTTTTCCTTTTCCCAAATTCTTGGGTGCTCAAATTTGAATGGGCAACCAAGTAGTTTAGGTTTTTCCGCATATTCATTTGGAGAAGCTTGGAGCAAGTGGCTTCATCAATAGATAGTTATTACCTAGTTTTCCGTTGTATTGTATGTATGCTGTATCAATTAGGTAGGGACAGACTGTTATAACTGTCCTAGGGTAAAATTTGTATTAGTATGACTTTGATGTAATATTTTTGAAATGATTTTGCAATATATTATGTTGAATAATATATATTGTTCTGTTGCTTTATGAGATTCTGTGTTATTTAGTTTTCTTCTCTTCTTATCTTTCATTTTCTTTTACCCTTAATGGCTCGTCTTTCGAAGTAAGATAGGCGGTCCGTTACAATGTATATGTGACGACCCACCTTTCGACCCTCAGAAATCGACACTAATACATCCTCGGTATTCACATGCCGTAAATCCAAGTGCCGAAGAGGCAGATTATCATGGAGTAAAGAAATAAAGATAGAAGATAGGACAGTAATAGAATCTCACATCATATTCAACACATAATTATACATATGAATAGTACATGCAATTACTCCAAATTGTTCCATCAGAGTTACGACATGTACTAACCCAGTTGGGATAGTTATAACGACCTATCCTTACAATGCTGGTAGATACTAATACATAATACAGACATAGCGGAAAGTGATAGATGACTTCAACAAAAGACCCAAAATGCTCCATGCTTCATTCCAAAATGCTCCAAGATTACCTAACTAGTTGGCTTCCCGGGAAAATTAGGGCATCTAGAGTTTAAGGGATAAGAAAAATAAACTCCGGGTCAGTCATGGGACTGATGTGAGAAACTCAAAATACGCATTTTGAAAACAAAAGGGTATCTCATAAGACCACGCCGCACATAACCACGGAATGGGTTTTTACCTTATGATAACCAAAACATTTGCTATGTAAAATTCATTTGATATTATTTTTATTGGCATTCTTTTCAAAGCAATTGCAAGTAAACTTACGGATCTTAGCCAAAATTGTTACATTATTAGATTCCAGCATAATAGCCACAAAGTAGGTTCTACAATCAAGTCCGAAGGCACTTATTGGAGAATGGATTCCATATAATGGCAGGTAAGTGTCTACCTTCTGTATAGTACACTTATAGAGGGATGTACCAAGGATCAACGTTTTTGAAACCTCTGCACCTGCCAAGACCGGCCCACCCACAGACTCGCCTGGTGGTGGATAGAACCGAATATGACATCACCCCGGTCGTAACCGACCAATCTATGATCCGAAAACAACATAACCAACATACTAGACATATAGAGAGTAATCTAAAAGGATGATGACCATACCCTTATGGGTGCGACCACATAGCCTCACGGCATGCCCTGTTTAAGCCTTTTTCAGGCGATGAGGACCGAGGTAACGATTACCTTTCAAATAGCACACTCCACTTTGAATGCCATATTGCCATTCCTTAATCACACAACTGATTTCTACAAACGTATAACTTCTGAGCTCGAATGTCTCAGGAAAGGGTGTTAAGCTAAAAGAAGTTGCCTTCTCCGCCACCAATCAGGTGATACGTTCATAGAGATCAATCAATGTAATTACAAATGCAACGTCAGACATTCGTCCATACAAGTTGTCCAAGAACAAGACAAACCGAAGGTACTCTTCTACCACATCCTATCGAGGATTACCCCTAGGATTAGTAGCGAGAAGTCCTTGCAACCCGAAGAGTTTTAGAAATGAAGGGACCACGCTACTTTAGTTATTTGGGAGCTAACCAGAATTATCAACAAGCGGTCCTTCCACCCCGAACACCTCCGGTCTTCATCCTTCATTATCTTTATTTTTCGAATGCATACATTGGTTCGAAGTGGTTTTCGGATAAGAATCACTCAAATCCAACCCCGATTCTTTCGAACCAATCATCGGTAAAAAAAGATGTTTAGTGAATAGGGTATTATTCTTTGATTGATTAATTCTTTTCATCAAATATCTTCTGGAGATATATATTTTTATAACATTCTTTTCGATATATATGGAATCATAAAATTTCATTTATCAAATCCTTTGACTACTTAAAACCTATTTAAATTCCAAATCATTTCATTTAAATTTTAACAAAGATTTCTTAATTCAAAATCAAAATTTTGATTGAGTTAAACCCATGTTATCTAGGATATTAATCCAAAACCAGTAAATATTAAGTAAGCAAAATCTATAGAAATCATCTAATTCTACTTAATATCAATTCCTGTACTCAACAAGTTCTATGGATGGAATAATGGCGAACCCGCCTTTTAAATTCCACGAATAGTACGAGTTCCCTCTTCGCACTTTAATACCAAGTATAAGAAGATTATCCCCATAAAATCTAAGTTATTTACTTTTGGGAAATTATATCCTTTATACTTCGGAAAATTTTGATCCGAGTAAATCAAATTTACTATCCCATCCGTTGGGCCAGTCCGGATAGCCAGGGAAAGCAGGAAACTAGTTTTTCAAACCCAAGCCTAGACACTACCACTCTGACACCCATAAGGCGGTCAAGTAATTTGGTCGACTCTAAATCTTTAATATTTAACCATTCCATAAATCATTTAAATCATCTTTAAAATACTTTATTAATCATTTGAAAATATTTACAAAATATTTGGAAAAGAATGGTTGCGTTTAAAACTATATTTCAAAAGTTATAGAAAAGTGCTGTGAAAAAGTGCTGCAGAAAGTGCTTTTTAAGCTATATTGATCAAAACGGCTTTTTCACATTTGAAAATTCATTTTTATAACTCAAATCACTTTTAAGGCATTTTAAATATTTTTATAATTTATTTCATATTTTTAAACAATTTTAAAATATCATTTTTAAAAGAAATCCCTTTATGGATTTCGAACTACAAAACCGCAATTATTTTCAAAAATTGTTTTGCTCGTAATTTAAAATCTACTAAACCAAATCTCGATATTTTTCTTTTAGTTGAAAACTATGATCATAGGAGTTCGTAAATTTCTTATTTCAAAGAAATCTGACTTTGAATCTATCGTATAAGTGGATTTAAACTATTGTTACGCGACGCGCCTATTTTTACCAATTTTCCATTTTCTTTTCAAACTTCATCGAAACACTTTTAAATGTTTATAAAACATTTTAAATCATTTTAAACCATTTTTAAGAGGTTTAAACATTCCATAACACCATTTCATTGGTAAAAGGAAAGTGATTTTCTTTGTGATTTTCGACGTGTATTAAACGTGACTTGTTAATACAATTAAACAACAATATTAAACAATCAAACTTGATGATCAAAGCATATTAAACATCTACTTCAAACATCATATCATCATCCAAAAATATAATAAAAGTAAGAGTTTCTCACCTTGGATTAAACGATTAACCTAAAAATGGCTATAGCTTTGCTAACTCGAAATCTAAGCTCACGATCACTTGGGCTCTTGCCTTTAGAGGGCTCGGCCTTAACTAGGGGAGGGAAGGCATGGCTATGGTGGTGTGTGGTGGTGGCCGTGGGTAAAGAGAATGAAGAGGAGGAGTTTTGGTTGAGCTTTGAGGTGTTTTACACTATATATATGTACTATATAATTTTAGTTTCTTTTTGAAATGAATTTAGCCATTACTTCTTTTAGGGTAGAAGCCATTAAAGTAGAGGTGAAGTAGAAGAAAATGGAATGAGATGTGTGAATTTGTGAAGCCTTAGGGTCTTATTTATAGCCTTAGGAAAATGTAGCAAATTACTAAATTACTCTTAGATATTATCAAAATATCTCTTGCACCACATCACTTCAACATCAAATCCTTGTCACCATACTCAAGTGCATGCATTAATGAGATGTAATGTGATAATACATATTGCAAAAATATCTTAAGCATGAATGACATGCATTAATGGTGGATTTGATGTTTGCTTCCATGTTTTAATGGTGATTAGATGTTGCCTTTTCACTTGCTTTTTGTAAAAATATCTTAGATATTTTCTTTAGCTTTGATTTGAGTAATTGTGATACACATATGTGTGTGTATGTGTGTGCATGTACAAACAATGTTGCAACAACTTAAAACAATTTCCATTTGTCAAACCATTGAGATTTCGGGATCCAATTTCCGGTCATATTTTCAATTTTTAATCAAACTATTTGTTTATGTAAACAAATCTAGATGAATTTCTTATCATTTTTAAATAATTAAAACAAGATTATTTAAGCTATAAAACCATATTGATCAATATTAAAATCCAATTGTAAAGATACGACGTCGATCTGCCAAAATGCGACGAAGTTTCTTATATTTATAAAACAAGTTAATATATTTGTAAAACCATTATAAATCACTTATTATCATTATATAACAATTATATGAAGTTTATTAAGGTTATAAAATTATATTTATAACATTTAATAAATTTCCAACAACTTATATTTTCAAACTACAAAAGAGTGACGAAGCTAATTTCTTTCTAAAATGAGTTCAAATATTTATAAAATTAATGATAAATTATTACTTTATAATTATTTCAAATGAGTTATCAAAATTATTAAAATAATTATTAAATCTTTTTAATCTCTAATAAATTTATTAAAGTGATGTATTTACGGGTCGTTACAGACTTCCCCCCTTAAAAGAATTTCGTCCTCGAAATTAAGGATAAGAAGAAGATAACTCGGAAACAAATATATATAATGAAGTGATACATATGTATAAAATATAGCAAGTGACATCACCGCAAGCCGGTGAGTACACTATACAACATTCAACTATGTATCCATTCTAAACTCAGGATAGGCTTTTCGCATTTTATCTTCTGTTTCCCATGTGCAGTCTATTGCATCACCACTCCATTGGACTTTAACCAACCATACAACCTTCTTTCTTAATTGCTTTTCATCATGATCCATGATTCGCATTGGTTGCCTAATAACTACCAAATTAAGTTCAAGTTTTAAATCTTCTTAGGCAGCCATTTCTATAATTTTCTCTAGATCATGCATATATTTTCATAGATGAGATATGTGAAAGACATTATGCACACCAGACAATCTTTTGGGCAATTCCATACTATAAGCTTATGGGCTAATCCGTTCGAGAATGGAAAAAGGTCCAATATATCGAGATGCCAATTTTCCAACTCTCCTAAATCTCACTACTCCTCTCATTGGGGAAACCTTCAAGAATACATAATCTCCAACCGAGAATTCCAAATTTCTACTCCTCCTATCCGCGTAACTCTTTTGCCTACTCTGGGCTTCTTTCATCTTCTTTTTGATCATGTCAACCTTTTCTGATGCTTCCCTAATCACGTCAGGACCTAGTACTAATCGATCTCCATTCTCGATCCAACATGCCGGGGATCTACATGGACGACCATACAAAGCTTCATATGGGGCCATGCCAATATTAGCCTGATAGTTGTTGTTGTAAGAGAACTCAACAAGATGAAGATAATTTTCCCATGATCCTCCAAAATCTAAGATATAGGCTCCTAGAAGATCTTCCAATACCCGATTTACTCTCTTAGTTTTCCCATCGATCTGGGGGTGATATGCAGTGCTTATGTTTAGCTAAGTTCCTAAAGCTTTTTGCAATGCCTCCCAGAACTTACTGGTAAATATAGGGTCTCGATCACTGACTATACTGCTGGGGACACCATGCAATCGAACTGCTTCCCTCATGTATATTTTTGCTAGACTTGCAGCAGTTCGTGTTGGCTTTACAGTGATAAAGTGTGTGCTTTTGGTTAATCGATCTATAATAACCCAAATACCCTCATTTCCCTTCCTTGATCGAGGTAAACCATCGATGAAATCCATTGATATTTGGTCCCATTTCCAAGTTCGAATTTTAAAAGGTTGGAGTAATCCTGCAACCTACTGTTGATCACTCTTAATCTGTTGACAATTTGCACATCTGCTAACATGGATAGATATATCCCTCTTCATATTTCCCCACCAAAATGTCTGTTTCATGTCTTTGAACATTTCGTGAACTCCAGGGCGAATAATTAGCTTGGATTGATGGCATTCAGTCAACACTTCTTGTCTTAAGTTATCAACATCGGGAATAAATTCTTCCCTTTAATCGTAATACCCCTTAGTTATCGAATTCAAAGCTTGAATCATACCCTCTATGTATATCTTTAATAATCTTCTTTAGGAATCGATCTTCTTTTTGCTTGCTAGCAATTCTTTCAAGAAGAATTGGGGTAACTACAAGATAATCTATAATGGCATGCTTTCTACTCAATGCATCTCCTACGACGTTGGCCTTCCCGGGTGTATATAAGATATCAGGATTGTATGATGCAAGAAATTCTAACCAACGTTGTTGTCTCATATTCAAGTCCTTTTGAGTGAAAAGATACTTCAAGGATTTGTGATCTGTGAAGAGTTCGAACTTTTCACCTATTTAAAGAAGGAATATTATTTACTTGGGTCAACTAAAGTTTATTAAAATAAACTATGAGAAATTCTTACCTAGCAAATAATGTCTTTATATTTTTAATGCAAACACCATAGTTAATAGCTCCAAGTCATGTGTTGCATAATTTCGCTCATGAGTCTTTAATTGCTTACTGGCAAAAGCGATAACCTTCCCATGTTGCATTAATACAGCACCCACTCCTTCTCCACAAGCATCAGTATAAACGGTTAGACCGCCGCTTTCATCAGTGATAGTCAAGACTAGAGCGGTAGTTAACCTCTTCTTGTGTTCCTAGAATGCTTCTTTACATTTTGGGGTCCATTCAAATTTGGCATCTTTCATAGTCAGCTTTGTTAGGTGATAGGAAATTTTGGAGAAGTCCTGAATAAATATCTGGTAATATCCTGCCAATCCTAAGAAGCTTCAAACGTCCTTCGGAGTTTGTGGCTACTTCCAATCCAGAATGGCTGTAATTTTCCCTGGATCAACTGAGATTCCTTCCTTTGACACAACATGCCCCAGGAACCTTACCTTCTCTTCCCAGAAGTGGCATTTCGAGAACTTGGCTTTGAGTACATTTCTCCTCAATATGTCTAGCATAATCTCTAGATGCCTTTCGTGTTCTTCTTCGGTCTTTGAATATATAAGAATATCATCGATTAAAACTAACACAAACGTATGGAGCACTTCTCTAAATACTCTATTAATAAGATCCACAAAATAAGCGGGTGCATTGGTTAGCCCAAAAGGCATAACCAACCACTCATAGAAATCATTTGGTCCTCTAAATGCAGTTAAAGGAATGCAATCTTCTGCTATCCTTAACTGATGGAATCCTATAGCTAGGTCCATTTTTAAAAATACTCGAGCACCATGAAGTTGATCAAACAAGTCATCAATACGGGGTAGAGGATACTTGTTCTTAATTGTTTGCCTATTTAAGTCTTGGTAGTCTACACACAGTCTCAAGGAGCCATCTGACTTTGCAATGAAAACTACTGCTAAGCTCCAACTTGAGTGACTTGGTCTTATTAGTCCTTTCTTCAATAGCTAATCGGGTTGTTTCCTTAATTCATTTTCTTCTTTGGGGTCCATTCTTCGAGAAGAGTGAAAAACAGGTCTTGCATCGGAAATCAAATCGATTCTAAACTCAATTTCCCTATATGGGGGTAAACTTTTAACTTCCTCAAAAAAATCTGAAAATTCCTTAACAATTGGTATTTCTTCTAGATGTTTTTGAATCGAATTTAGGGCATACATAAAACTACCCATTACTGGACTTGGTTCATCACATGTTATTTTAAAAGGTTCACCTCTTTTATTTTGTAACTGTACCATTCTTTTGACACAATCTAAAATAGCCTTATACTCAGACAACCAATCCATACCGAGCATAATATCAAATCTAATAAAGTTGAGGACGATTAGATCACATGAAAGGTTTTGGGCTAGGTAGGAAACTTGTACTTTTTCACAAATTATACCTAGATTAGTTTTACCACCTATAGGGTTGGAGACATATATTGGGGTGTCTAATATCTTTGTGGTAAGTTTCAATTTATCAACCAATTCTTTAGATATAAAACTGTGGGAAGCCCCAGTATCAAATAACACTCTAACTATATTTTCATTAATGCATATATTAATTTCTAGGATTTTCTTTCCCCTCACATCGGTCGAAGTCGAGGGTTCATCTTTGATAGCAAAAACCCGGACCTATTCTCCTTTCTTTATCAATGGTCAATCCTTCTTCTGGTGTCCTTCCTTGTGACAATTGTAGCAGGTTCCTTCCTAAGCCCTAGGATTCTTACAGGTGTTGGAGTAGGGGCCCTTCTATTGGCAATTAAAACAAGTAATATTTTTCAATCGATCTCCTTGGGATCCTCCTTCTGGCTTGCCTTGCCTTGGCTTCTTCCCTTGCTGATTAAACTTCCTCTTCTTCCAATTATTGTTGTTGTTCTGAATTGTAGGAGGATTCTTCTTGTCCAGAGTTTCATATCGATAACCCATGTCTACCAAATCTACAAAAGTCCCCTTAACATGTGTCGTCATCCTGTCCTGATATTGTTCCTTCATTCCAAAGATAAAAATTTCATTCTTCTTCAAAGGAGTGTCTATCAGACCCGGCCTAAATCGGGACAATTCATTAAACTTGTTAGAATACTCCTCTATGGACATCTCTCCTTGTTTTAAATCCATAAAACTTCTGTAAAGGCGTGCTTTTCCACCTGCGGGCATATATTGTTCTTCCAAGACCTCCTTGAATTGTGCCTAAGAAAAATTATCCTCCGATTCATTTATAGTAACGGACTCGCACCAGGCGAGAGCCTCATCCTATAGTTGCCAAGAAGCTAAGAATCTCTTCTACTCATCTCCAATATTCAACCCTTTAAAAATTCTTTCACAAGAGTGGATCCAAGCTTGAACTTCTATAATGGACTATGTTCCCTTAAATTGTTTACCACTATACTGGTATAGTTCTTGCATAAAGTTACGAAGTTGATTTGGGGTTGCACTGGAGTTATTACTTCTTAGATTACTGTGGCGGTGGGAGTGCGACCATTTGTGTTTGTGGTACTGCTACCTCCTCTTCCTCTACCTCGTCCCCTTCTTCCAGTCATCTCGTACTATCTGCATATAGTAAGGAAGTATTGTTAGGATATATAGACGAGATATCTTAGGGAATTGGCATAAAATTCAAACATACTTATTCAGATAAAACTTCAAATAGGCGCTCTCTTAGACTAAACTCATTCTAGGTTATTACTAACCCTATATCTAATGTGTTGACCCCATCAAGGCTTAGGTATTCGCTCAACCATAAGCTCCGATACCAAATGTGATGTCCCACATCCTCGGTATTCACATGCCGTAAATCCAAATGCCGAAGAGGCAGATTATCATGGGATAAAGAAATAAAGATAGAAGATAAGACAATAATAGAATCTCACATCGTATTCAACACATAATTATACATATGAATAGTACATGCAATTACTCCAGATTGTTCCATCAGAGTTACGACAGGTACTAACCCAGCTAGGATAGTTATAATGACCTATCTTTACAGTGTTGGTAGATACTAACACATAATACAGACACAGTGGAAAGTGATAGATGACTTCAACAAAAGACCCAAAATGCTCCATGCTCCATTCCAAAATGCTCCAAGCTTACCTAACTAGTTGGCTACCCAGGAAAATTATGGCACCTAGAGTTTAAGGGATAAGAAAAATAAACTTCGGGTCAGTCATGGGACTGGTGTGAGAAACTCAAAATACGCATTTTGAAAACAAAAGGGTATCTCATAAAACCATGCCAAACATAAACACAGAATGGGTTTTTATCTTATGAAAACTAAAACATTTGCTACGCAAAATTCATTTGATATTATTTTTAATGACATTCTTTTGAAAGCAATTGCAAGTAAACTTACAGATCTTAGCCAAAATTATTACATTATTAAATTCCAGCATACTAGCTACAAAGTAGGTTCTACAATCAAGTCCGAAGGCACTTATTGGAGAATGGATTCCATACAATGGCAGGTAAGGGACTACCTTCCATACAGTACACCTTTAGAGGGACTTACCGAGGATCGACCTCTTCGAAACCTCTGCACCTGGGAAGACCGACCTACCCACAGACCTGCCTGGTGGTGGATGGAACTGAATATGACATCATTTCAATCGTAACCGACCTATCAGGGACCCGAAACAACATAACCAACATACTCAACATATAGAGAGTAATCTAGAAGGGTGATGACCATACCCTTATGGTTGCGACCCACATAGCCTCATGGCATGCCTTATTTAAGCCATTACGGGTGATGAGGCCCGAGGTAACGATCACCTTTCATATAGCACACTCCACTTTGAATGCCATATTGCCACTCCTTAATCACACAACTGATTTCTACAAACATATAACTCGTAAGCTCGAATGTCTTTGGAAAGGGTGTTAAGCTAAAAGAAGTTGCCATCTCCGCCACCAATCAGGAATACATTCACAGAGATCAATCAATGTAATTACAAATGAAACGTTAGACATTCGTCCATACAAGTTGTCCAGGAACAGAAAAAACTGAAGGTACTCTCCTACCACATCCTGTCGAGGATTGCCCCTAGGATTAGTAGTGAGAAGTCCTTGTAACCCGAAGAGTTTTAGAAATGAAGGGTCCACTGCTACTTTAGTTATTTGGGAGCTAACCAGAATTATCAACAAGCGGTCCTTCCACCCCGAACACCTCCGGTCTTCATCCTTCATTATCTTTATTTTTCGAATGCATACATTGGTTCGAAGTGGTTTTCGGATAAGAATCACTCCAATCCGACCTCGGTTCCTTCGAACCAATCATCGATAAAAAGGATGTTTAGTAAATAGGAAATTATTCTTTGATTGATTAATTCTTTTCATCAAATATCTTCTAGAGATATATATTTTTAAAACATTCTTTCCGGTATATATGGAATCATTAAACCTTATTTATCAAATCCTTTGATTACTTAAAACCTTTGTAAATTCCAAATCATTTCATTAAAATCTTAACAAAGATTTCTTAATTCAAAATCAAAATTTTGATTGAGTTAAAACCATGTTATCTTGGATATTAATCCAAAACTAGTAAATATTAAGTGAGCGGAATCTATAGAAATCATCTAATTCTACTCAATATCAATTCCCGTATTCAACCAGTTCTATGGACGGAATAACGGCGAAATTGCCTTTTAAATTCCATGAATAGTGCGAGTTCCCTCTTCGGGATTTAATACCAAGTATAAGAAGATTATCCCCATAAAATCCAAGTTGTTTACTTTTGGGAAATTATATCCTTTATACTTTGGAAAATTTTGATCCGAGTAAATCAAATTTACTATCCCATCCATCGAGCCAGTCCGAGTAGCCAGGGAGAGCAGGAATTTGTTTTCCAAACCCAAGCCTAGACACTACCACTCTAACACCCATAAGGCGGTCAAGTAATTTAGTCTACTCTAAATCATTTATTATTTAACCATTCCATAAATCCTTTAAATCATCTTTATAATACTTTATTAATCATTTGAAAATATTTCCAAAAGATTTGGAAAAGAACGGTTGTGTTTAAAACCATATTTCAAAAGTTATAGAAAAGTGCTGCGGAAAAGTGCTGTAGAAAGTGCTTTTTAAGCTATATTGATCAAAACGGCTTTTTATCATTTGAAAATTCATTTTTATAACTCAAATCACTTTTAAAAAATTTTAAAAGATTTTTAGAATTTATTACATATTTTTAAACACTTTAAAAATATCATTTTGAAAGAAATCCCTTTATGGATTCCGAACTGTAAAAACCACGATTATTTTCAAAACTTGTTTTACTCATAATTTAAAATCTAATAAACCAAATCTAGATATTTTCCTTTTATTTGAAAACTATGATCATAAAAGTTCGGAAAATTCTTATTTCAAAGAAATCTGACTCTGAATCCATCGTATAAGTGGATTTAAACTATTATGGCGCGAAATCGCGAACTACCGTTACGCGATGCGTCTATTTTTACCAATTTTCCATTTTCTTTTCAAACTTCATCGAAACACTTTTAAATGTTTAGAAAATATTTCTAAATCATTTTAAAGCATTTTTTAAGAGGTTTAAACATTCCATAACACCATTTCATTGGTAAATGGAAAGTGATTTCCTTTGTGATTTTCGACGTGTATTAAACGTGACTTGTTAATACAATTAAACAACAATATTAAACTATCAAACTTGATGATCAAAGCATTAAAACATCATATCATCATCCAAAAATATAATATAGGCAAGAGTTTCTCACCTTGGATTAAACGATTAACCTAAAAATGGCTATAGCTTCGCTAACTCGAAATATAAGCTCACGATCACTTGGGCTCTTGCCTTTGGAGGGCTCGGCCTTGACTAAGGGAGGAAAGGCTCGGCTATGGTGGTGTGTGGTGGTGGTCGTGGGTAAAGAGAATGAAGAGGAGGAGTTTTGGTTGAGTTTTGAGGTGTTTAACACTATATATATGTACTATATAATTTTAGTTTCTTTTTGAAATGAATTTAGCCATTACTTCTTTTAGGGTAGAAGCCATTAAAGTAGAGGTGAAGAAGAAGAAGATGGAATGAGATGTGTGAATTTGTGAAGCCTTATGGTCTTATTTATAGCCTTAGGAAAATGTGGCAAATTACTAAATTACCCTTAGATATTATCAAAATATCTCTTACACCACATCACTTCAACATCAAATCTTTGTCACCATACTCAAGTGCATGCATTAATGAGATGTAATGTGATAAGACATATTACAAAAATATCTTAAGCATGGAATGACATGCATTAATGGCGGATTTGATGTTTACTTTCCATGTTTTAATGGTGATTAGATGTTGCCTTTTTCACTTACTTTTGTAAAAATATCTTAGATATTTTCTTTAGCTTTGATTTGACTAATTGTGATACACATATATGTGTGTGTATGTGTGTGCATGTACAAAAAATGTTGCAACAACTTAAAACAATTTCCATTTGTTAAACCATTGAGATTCCGGGATCCAATTTTCAGCCATATTTTCTATTTTTAATCAAACTATTTATTTATGTAAACAAAGCTTGAAAATGAATTTCTTATCATTTTTAAATAATTAAAACAATATTATTTAAGATATAAAACCTTATTAATCAATATTAAAATCCAATTGTAAAGATACGACGTCGATCTGCCAAAATGCGACGAAGTTTGTTATATTTATAAAACAAGTTAATATATTTGTAAAACCATTATAAATCACTTATTATCATTATATAGAAATTATATGAAGTTTATTAAGGCTATAAAATTATATTTATAGCATTTAATAAATTTCCAACAACTTATATTTTCAAACTGCAAAAACACGACGAAGCTAATTTCTTTCTAAAATGAGTTCAAATATTTATAAAATTAATAATAAATTATTACTTTATAATTATTTAAAATTAGTTATCAAAATTATTAAAATAATTATTAAATCTTTTTAATCTCCAATAAATTTATTAAAGTGATGTATTTGCGGGTTGTTACAGTATATATACACAGACATATAATAAAACATCATATTGAGAATTAATAACTAAGATTTGATGAAAACCAGAACTTAATCCCAATTCCTTAAAGTACACCTTGAAAAGATGATTTCTTCCCTTTAAAATCTTTTTAACAGAATGCTAGTCCTCGAACCGTTAACAACCAACTATTGGATAACAATCGATTTGATTTGATTTTCACTTGAGAAATTAGGGAGATAGAAGAGAGGAATTCAGGTAGCAATAGATCAGGTTGGAGGTTTTCCATAGTCCTCTAAAGGTTGAGGATAGAGATGCATATATAAAGGAGAATTAAGAGATATTTTAGGATCAAGATTTTACATCATTTCTTACCAATTCTCTTCCATCTTAGCCCTTTATCTCAAAGTCTATGTTGCTCCATCTTATGGCCACATTAACCCCTCATATGGTCGAATTTTCCAGCCCACCTCATGGGCTTTTAAACACATTTAGAGCCTAAATAAAATACTATACAATTAAATCTAATTCAATTGTTATCGATATCGTATATCGATGGATATATTTATACCTATTATAAACATATCTAATATAATTTATTAATTAAATTATAATCAAATTTTACAATTAATATTTCATAAATATATATTAACTTGGTTAATTTAAAACAATTATAAATTAATTAAATCATTTAGTCAAAGGAGAATTCATCGTTTTGGTTGTATGACTCGTTAGGTGTAAATTCAGTCAGCGATTGATATCAAACTATTTGAATATTAACGTTCACATGTCACTTAACAAGTGGTGTGACATTTTATCTAAATTTGTCGCTTAGTTGGTTTTGGTAAAATCCAATTTCACATTAATTAAGCATTAACCAGTTGTGACTTTTATTTACACCAAATCTCTTCGTCAAGACTATATCACTTTGAACTTATGAAATTTGGTAATGATCAAAATTCCAATACCATTCATATTCAACTTTACAGCCCAGACACAAAGTTCTATGTTTAATAATAACAATTACTATTAACCGAATTGCTCTGGCCAGAGACTTTGACTTTGAGTTGACTTGAGTGGACCATGATACTAACCACATAAAACTGAGGAGACGAATCCTCCTATGAGTAGTGCTTCACTTCCAATACTTTCACTTGACTGAACTATAGTCACTCGATGGAATTCATGCCATGATTTGATTATAATAAAAGTAGAGCTTTCATATTGAAGATCGATGGTATTCTCAAATTGAGAGAACTGTGTAAATCAGTGATATCGATATTTTCTATTTGACCTTAGTTATATTAACCAACTAAAAACTATCGAGTGGGTCATTCCATAGGTATCCAATAACTATCAATATGTAACCCCTAGGTGCCCCCAGCAGTCATGTAATACACTGCCCAATATTTAGAGAGTGTTATGGACTCTAGTCTCAATGGATACATTGATTTCCAGTCACAATGTATCTTGACTAGGAACGTTTAAAATGGTATATTTGTTTCATGGTTACAACACTTTGTAACTGCTATCACAAAACATATCATTTATGGATTTTCTATTAAATATACTTTTAGTTAAATTAATTAATTAATATAATACACTATATCAAGTATATAATACGAAGAAAACACCATTTGTTTTGAACAAGATTGGTTATCGAGTTAGATATATGTAACAAGTTACATAATTGCCCTTAGAGCATACCACTAACTTTGTCAATCTCTCACTTGCACTTAGATTCAATTATGGAATCTTATTCCAAATTCCCTAATTGGTTTCCTCAAGACCAACCGGGTCACTCCCTCTGTGAAAGGGTATGCCATTATGTTTCAATTATCTACTATGTTAATCAGCTCTCTCCAATATTGATAAAACCTTTATCATGTGGAACAATTCGAAGTATTTCTCTTGACTTCCAGTGAGCTCTAAGTTCTGTTATGGACTATAGCATGACATTGTTACCGTATAACAATTTTATATGATTCTCAATATTAAGAATCACTCTCAACTCAGTTATAAATTTATGCATTATATTTATACGCATTGCTTTTATTGCAGCGCTATTCAAGGTGATATACATAGCATTTTTCATTGAACCAGCCATAATCTTTTATTTGGAATATTTCAAACTTAAATATTCTTAACTTAAATTTATTATCGACATATTATACACAATATCGCTTATGAAAGTTTGAATTTGAACACTTCTTCATAAGAGGTTTATTGTTTCTGTAAACAGTTCTCTAATATTTCATTAAAAACGAGAACACCTCAAACAACCATTTAGTGATATCAATTTGGATTAAATATTTGCTTCAGGTATCAAACACATAAACTAATCATGATATCATAGACAACATAACATGTATGGTAATTTATATAGCCAATGTATAAAGAATCTACCTAACATGTTCTGTATTAAACACATTAATAAGGTGTCTTTGCATATCGTTTGGGACATTCCCAATATCCTTTATGCTTACTACAAATGGCATCATATACAAATCGAATGTTAAGTATTAAAATAACTAAGGCTGATTTTAACACAAGGACATTGTTAAAATCATCAATGTTTTGTTTACTTATAGCTTAGAATTATCTATGTATCTTTTAACATTCTTTCTTATGAGCACACGCTTCCTCTGCATTTTGATTGATAATCAAACTATTTGGTATTTCTATCAAAATACTTGTTATATTTCGATGCTTGTCGAATGATACTTTCATATTTGTTATTGGATCATATCCAAAGACTCACAAACTCACTATCGCTCTCACTAACTTTGAGTCACTTTGGTTATTATGTGTAAAGAGTTTACTCTAAATCATTATAAAGAATTTTCTATTTCAACACATACACACAAAAACATAAAGTCACACTATGCGATAATTTTATGAGTAAAATCTGAACCCACTTAAGCACATCGAATGGTGAACCTGTTACGTTAATTTCAACAATTGAAATTCACGATGTTATCCTTATCAATATGGCTGATTATATTCCAACTGCATTTTTCTTTCTTTTAAAGACATTTATCTACTGATGGATCATATCCATTTGGGTACAATTATCAAAATCGTATTTTAAAAATGCACTTGGAATCAAATTCAAATTTAGCCAACGTACCATATAATAGAGTCAACACTCTTAATGGATTTATTAAACAATCGAGGAATATTTATTCTTGACATTGACAAGAAACACATAGTTTTTATTTAATGTATAAGAATACTCATTAGACGTTCTAATATATTTGTGTTCATTTAGGTTCGGTTAATTTCATTTCATCCCTTGTATTCAGTTTTATCATTGGATCATATCCAATCCATCTTATACCAATAATTGCTTAAAGAAATTCCTACGCTACAAAGTTGGTGTCTCTTGAAACAACATTTATTTTTTAGTACAACGGAATGGGTATTCATAAACATTTTATGAATTACCTTGTATCAAAACTTAATTTGCATTAATTCACAATATATTTATGTTCACAACATAAAATTATTCATATAATGACTGTAGATCCCAAAATTCTCTTGGGACAATTCATACAAGATCCCTTACGTATAATTATTACATGCAGTCTTTCAACTCGCACAACCTACCAACTTCTTGGCCTAGGATATGTAGGGGTTTCTAAACCGTTATCTCATATGGTTTTATAAACTATTCTTTAGATGATATTAATTTTAACCTTGTACACTGCTCTAAGTATATACTTTGTAGAAAGAATTTAACTGAACTTCACCCATCATTAATCTTGCTTTGTCCAACAAAGTCGATTACTCCTTATCAATACATCATTATATATTATAAGAAGGAATGAACTTTCAATACAGAATCTTTATTCATGTTAGGTACATATGGAACTCCTTCCAATATAATCACTCATTCGATCAAATCAAATCATTTCTATCGCATGTTACATTATTTACTTCCATTTTATATTCTATGGGCTTACCATAAACTTATACATGCATATGAAACACACATGTCCATGTTTGTGATAACTCATCGATGAATATGATGAAGTACATGCAAGGTTTTAAATTTCGGATATCGGACACGTTTCGTCTCGGTGATTTCAGTGACTCGGTATCATATCGGTGGAGATCTCGGACGAGACTAGTGCATCTCGAGCGCCAATATTGGATTTACATCTCAGACCTAAAGTTCATCTCGAGACCATATCGGAGTATAGCACATCACAAAATTTATAGCAAAAAATGCATGGTATCGATTTATTTAACATTTATCAAATTACTGCAACTAATCTCCACTATTCTAACTGAAAAAAATAATGCAATTATACTTCAACTATATGAAATTGTTTAACAAAAGTTACAAAACATCATCAGTTTTAGCAATTACATATAAGTAGATGAAAGGCGGCAAATCAACTGAAAAAAAGCGGGTTCTATACAATCACATATATGCAGTAAGAATAACATAATAATAGTATCAGGAACTGATGCAAATAAAAGAAAATGCATATAAGAGATATCAGGAATCGAAGGGTTTCAGGCAATCAAATCTACTTGCAGAAGGTTATGCAGTAAGAATAACAAACTAAATCTACTTGCAAATCTACTCTAAATTATACTGTATATTCAATTTTATGAAAAATCAAATTTCATTAAAATAGAAACAACCCTAATTTACATACATGTAGAGAGTAGAGAGATTGGTCGAAGACGAAGCTGCAGACTATCAAAAGCGAGATCGAGTAGTCGAAAATTGGAAGCAACCGCAAGCTGTCGGATGTTAGAAGAGGGAATTCGATTTTTTTTAAAAGAGGGAGTTCGATATTTTTCTCTGGAGAAGAGGGAGTTCGATATTTTGATAAGGAACGTGTTCTTTTGAGAAGTTGAATCAGAAAGAAAATGGCTTTGTTCGTTTTTTTTATGATAGACTGAGATAGACCTATTTTTTTGAAAAAAACAATATCTTGAGGATATCTCAGAATATCGTTTCGCTCCAAATATCGGCCGATATATGTAAATTTCGGCCGATATAATCGAAACGAGATATCAACCGATATCTCATGTTTCATTTCGCCCAAGCCTTCAACCGAGATCTCGGTCGAGATATCGGCCGAGATAGCCGAGATTTAAAACAGTGAGTACATGAAACCGTTTTGGTATTAATAGAGTTATGATTAGATACATCTATACGTATCAATCCGAAGAGTTCATCAACTCTTATAATGCTCCCACTAAATGGGTGCATAGCACTTTAATTATCTGAGATATAATTAACCTATGTCATATGATTCATAATCATATAATAAAAATTATTTCTCAAAACTACGGCTAAGTCTATAATTCCAAAATAATTATAAAAAATTTAGGTACTTCGGTATTTTCAATTGCATCATTTTTGTTGTGAAAAGAAATACCACGTTATAGTTTATTTTATAATGAATTTTCATACTAAAATATAACTATGTATATTTTTCAGTCGACACTAAAAAATGTCGATATTTCATAAATAATATTTGGTACATTTTACGAAAAACAATTTTCGCAACTTGATGCAATTAATAAGTGCTACGTGGTATGCTCCCACTATTTCTACCAATATTATAATAGCACACTGAATTCAGAGGTCCTCGTTCACTTAATATAAATTATTTATGTAACACCCTGGAAAATTTCGAGAATAAATAAGAAAATATGAATAAAAGTTAAGAGTGAATTTAAAAGTAAATTTTTTACAAACTTCTGAATTTGTCTACAGGACTTGCACCATTATGTCCGTAGCAATTTATAGACGATTTTGATATATAACCTGTCATACTCCGAGTTCGTATGAGAGAACTACGAGTGTCAGAATATTAAACAAAAATTCAAAAATAGAAGAAAAAAACAAGGGGCCAGGTTGACCCTCACTTGGTCTAGTCGACCATAGGCAGTCGATCATGAACTGGGGTGGTCGACCTGCCTTACATTGATCGTGAGGGGTGTGATTTTGTGTCGATTCATTTTATGGTCGAGGTTAGTTGCATGGTGGCCAAATTTTTCGCGTATGGATTGGATTGAATAGGATTTTAATCTGATGGCTAAAAGTGGTGAGCTTTTGCTATAAATAAACAGCCAAGGTTAACCTAAAATACTAATTTTCCACCATTGTAGCAAAGCTCTGCCAAAATAAAAACTAAAACCCTAATTCCCAAATCAATTACTAATCCTCAAATCAAATATAAACCTCAATCTAAACAAAAATAGAAGGACAGATCAAGCAACTGGAAGGGAGGCTACGTAGATCTAGGGGAAACAAACGGAGTTGGAACCAGATCTAGAGCAAAGGACAGAGGTGAGTGGGCACAAATCTGATTAAGTGGTTAAATCATTTAGTTTTAAATTTATTTTCAAGTTGATTAGATTGTTAAACACCTATATTAAACTGTTAACTTATAATTTATGTCAGTCAACTATAGATCTAATTAATCTAATTAGAAAATTACTTCTGAAATTGTAAAGCCCTAATATAGACCCCAAATTGAAATAATAAAATATGGATTAGGCTAGAATCAGAAATAAGGCTAATTACTGTTGCTAATTACACTAGGATTAATAAAATCAAATTAGCTTAATGAATACATTAATCGTATGCACACAGTAAACAAAAAAATGGAAAAACCATAACCCTAGGAAAAACAACTGGAACGGTCGACTATGAGTACCATAAGTTAACCGTGGGCGGTCGACCTATAGTGCTTCCAGGTCAACCGTCCAGCATATAATTGAACTATTTTGGGATTTTGGGCTTTAGGCCCAATTAGTGAATGAAATAGATGAATGTTGATTTGTAGGGCGAATTTACTTCGCTAAGTTGATAAGATCCAGAAGATACGTAGACATAGGCAATTGGGCGGTCTGTTAGGCGGAAGTAGAAACTTGGTTTAGTGAGATGAGGGTGATTAGTTCTAGGGTGTGTTACGTACGGGTGGGCGAAGCACTGGCAGGAACACTTCTTGAGGGGGGCCTAGTCCTACCAGGAGATTCAAATTAAGCACGTTTTCTTACACAATGTGGTACGATGGACCCTGGAGCTGGACAATAAGTAGTCATAGGAAACACGACGATGCTAGGTGGGAGCCCAGTCCTGGTAGTGATTCACACGCGGTGAATAGCAGAGTAGGCAATAAGAGGCAATTTGCTACTACGATCGAGAAATGAGGACAATGATTCGATGAGTCATTTTGCGAGAGTGCATTTCTTGTTCTCCCTCTCTAAGCATAGTGAAGTAGATGGTGGATAGTAGATCCCGGTTTGGCCGATCGATGGTGGGTGGTTTTGACCTATAGATCTGATCCAGTGAGTTAGATAACTATCCTTAGGAATGTACTGACACACTGTTTACACTCTATGACACTTAGAGTAGATCTAGAATTAATTGCGTTAATTTAATCATTTTATCAATCTTATTCTCATTCACCAGATGTATGTCTGACCCATTCCCCTTTTTCCATTTTTCCCCAGTAGGTTACTGGCTTACTGTTGCTTTCACAATATCATGCTTGGAGTCTAGCTTTCCATCTAATCCCTTTGTCACATATTTTCTATTGGTACATTTATTTTAGTATTTTGCTTCTGAGGGATTCCTTTTATGACATACTCAGGTTTTGGTATTATGTACTAATATTTTATGAGACTATGGTATTATTATGCTTTGAGACTGTTATTACTGTTTTTATTAGATTATCTATTTACATACATCTAATATAATGTTTCCACTATGATGACGTTTGGATTAGATAGTTTATCTCTCATTTGATATCTTAGTCTCTGTGATACTATTTTATTTATAACCGATGATCCGCATTTCTTGATGTGACCAGTTTTAGCCTTGTCCAGAGATGCGGGTTGTCACATTTGGTATCAGAGCCTAGGTTTTAATACTCCTAGGATTAAGAGCGTATTTGACCTGTGTGTGTGTATATATATATATATATCAATTTTGATAGAAAGGAAAATGATTTTCAAAAATGTTTTCAAAATGGATTTTCGATGTGTATATATAAGTATTTTCAAAAAAATTATCAAAGAAAGAAGTCCCTCAAAATTTATGCCTATACTTATTTCAAATCTTCCCTATATTGTCTTTTATCTCTTAATCTTGTTTGAGTTATCTGGGAAGTAGCTAATTGAATCATTACTATCCACAGATAGAGATGGCTAATCCTGCAAGGTCAGGCTTTACTGATATCCCTAGGATTCCAAGCGTGAACATGCCCGCTTAGTTTCTCCGTTACTTCTAGGCTAGGGTATAGGTTGAGCAGCCACCCGTTAGAGAGGCTATGGATGCAGCGGTTGGTGGGATTCCTGCTCGCCCACCTATCGCTCTTAACTTTGCAAAGCTATGTAAGGACTTTTCTAATTTGGGAGGCATGCCTTATTTAGGGACAGAGTCCTATGTAGAGTTGAGAGCATGGATCCATTCTTACGAGAGGGTATTTGGTCTTATGGGTTTGGAAGATGGAGTTAGGAGGTAGCTTGCTACCTGGCAGCTGCAGGGTGAGGCTTTGTGCTAGTGGGAGGTTGTTGAGGCATAGACTGATGGAGGTTCTATGACTTGGGAGAGTTTTGGAGGAGATTTGAGAGGAAGTTCTTGTCACAGGCTGAAGAAGGAGCTATGTTGGAGAAGTTTATTAATCTTACGCCGGGTAATTTGTCTGTTAAAGAATATGTCAATCAATATAATGGGCTTACAAGATTGGGAATGGAATTGATTGGTACTCCATACAAAAAGGCACTTAAGTTTGCTAAAGGTTTGAATCAGTCACTATAGGACTTGGCAGTGAGCCATATTCCGATGGGAGCTAGTTTTGAGGGATTGGTTGAGATGGCTTTGCTTACTTTTGTTACTAAGGAAGAGGTGAAGAACGAGGCTCCAAAGGCTAAGGTGAAGAATCTTCAGAAGGGTAAGAAGAAAGGAGGATTTGGGCCAAAAGTAATGGAAAGATGGATTGTTATGGGAAAGAAAGAAGAAAGGAGAAGAGAAGAGAATAAGAAGAGAAAAAGCAACTAAAACAACACAGAATCCCTCAATCGCAGCGAAACAAAATATAATATAATATCAATGATCTTTACAAAAGAGAAACTGTTATAAACATACATCAAATCAGAGTACACAAATAACCAATCATCAGCCTGGATAGTTATAACAACATGTCCCCACAAATACTAATAATTTCAACAACAATGTAGCGGAAAAAATAAACTAATATGGAAATACGACATTAAGACCTCTAGCTCGTCTACTGAGTTCCAATGCATCCAAAAAATCTGTAAATATGTTCGGTTTGACCCGAGCATTATAATAAAATAACACCCGAGTTAGTCAGGTAAGCCAGCGTGAGAAAAAACACTTAGTTGGATTTTTAAAGTTATCAAACTCTTTCAAAATAAAGATATCTCATAAGACCACGCCGCATGTAAACATGGATGGGTTTTTACCTTATGATAACCAAAACATTTTCTATAGAAAATCTAATGATATTATAATAATGTCTAGAGTACAAATATTTATTAATCATAGCCGAAATTGTTATATTAATTAAATTCCAGCATACTAGGTTCTACAATCAAAACCGTAAAGGCACATATTGATATTGGATTCCATACCATGACAAGGTAAGGAACTACCTTCTGATGGTACATCTCTAGATAAAATGCACCAGGGTCTGACAAGAACATCTTGTACCCCTGCCACACAGGACTGGCCTACACTTGACTAGTAGGACCGAAAATGATCCCCCCTTTCGTTAATGGACCCCGAAGCATACATGAGTAAATAGTAATCGATCTAGATTTGCAATGACCATACCTTGATGAGAGCGACCCACATGACCCAGTTGCATGCTCGATTTTTGTCATTTCTCGGTTGATGAGGCTTGAGGCTACGTTTTACTTTTATATAGCACTTCCCACTTAGAATGCTAACACTGCCCTCCCGGTAATAATGCAATGCCAGCATTCATCCATACAAGTTCGTTCTGAGACTGAATGAAACCGAAGGCACCACTTCTACTACATCAATTTTGGAATCATCCTCAGGATTAGTAGCAAGTAGACCTTGCACTTCAAAAGCTCCATTTCGATTATCTTTAAGATATTCCAATCCAAAACACTTATGCTAGTTCGAAGTGGTTTTTAGATAACATATCTGATCTCGGTCTCTTCGAACCGACAACATTAGTTTATAAATTGGCCAACATTTGATAGTCAGTTATTTAACTATCAAATAAACAAACAATCAAACCAGAGATTAAATTTCCAAAAGAAGCAACACTGGTTAAGCACCAAGCAACACTAAGCCTCTTTAATTAATCTTTTCATTAATTAAAACAGATTTCAAATATTTATATCAAAATATCTTTATGAAGATATATTCTAAAAACCACATTCAATCTTTCTCTGTTTGGAAAACATTTTCCTATACTTATCTCAACGGTATAAGTATATTCACAAACTATTTCATTTTAAATGGTTAGATGATGCCCGTATATACTTAAATCCGTAATAAGTAAATTTACAACTTTTGAGGAACTTCTTACTTCCCAAAACGCTCTTTATTGGGTCAAAACAAATGTTATGTAAAACATCGTTAAGACAACCCACAAACACTAGTATAGAGATCCAATTAGTCATATTTAATAATAATTTTTTATGTCGAATTCAAACTATTTATCAGTTAACAATGAAGCCAATCAAGTACCATTACCTCTCAGACCTTGAATGAATGACATTCTTAACTTAAAAATGAATTTAAGTTATACATCTTGAAACTTAACATCAAATATAAGATACAGAAATAAATCTTGCATACTATAAAAATATCTTCTTTCGAAAATCATCAGTTATAACAACAGTGTTATAGTTTATGTCTTCTTCGCTTTCTCAAAAACATTTATTACATCAAAAATGTTGAAATCCACGTCTCCCTACCACCTAACACATTTTAAATCACTTTTAAAACCATTAAACTTCATTTGAAAATATCACTTTCAAAACATTCCTTTAAAAGATTGTTTTAACTTTTAAAAATGTAAATATATTTCTGATAAAAATCCATACTTAAATTTCAACATAATCATTTCTATATTTTAAAAATATATTTATAAATATCCTATTATTTTATAAAACTTCCTTCTTATAAAATCCCTTTATTTATAAAATTCCATTTATAACTCTATCCCTCTAGAAACCTCACTTATTCATAAAATCCCATTTAAAACATCAATTACAATCTGTTCTTAACGTTGCTTCCATATTTATGAATTTCTTTCATAAATTCCCTTCTATTTATAAAATATCACTTTACCTCTCCCAATTTATCCTCACTTTCAATTTCCAAAATAGAGTCAACTATTTTTCCAAAACAACATTCCATGTCTTATTATAAATCCACAATTGTGATTGATTTTTCCCAATTCATCCAACGATAATAGTTCCCTTAATTTATAAAACACCATTTTTAAATCTATCCTTTTGTAATTAAAATAGACTTTACAAATCTTCACTTTATTTGTAGAATGTCACTATTATACATTATCTCATTTATAAATATCCACATTTGTAAATAAATCTTAATATATGTATATATATCACTTTATATAAAACAGCTAATAAATATTAATACCCAAATATTTCAATCTTCTTTTTAAAACTGTATCCCTTTATTATAAAAGACGGACTTATTTTTAAAGTTTTAAATTTTTTTATTTACAGTTCAAATTTCCATTTAAAACATTTTATAAATTATTAATTTATAATATATAAAAATCATACCTTTTATTTTAAAATAAATTCCTTCTTTAAATAATTCAAGAATAATTATTAAAATATATAAATTTTCGAAACCACTTAAAATCCTTTTAAAAACTAAATCTTCACTTTATAGTATTTCAAAATACTGAAAATATAGCCCATTGCTACTATAGCACTAAATAGGGAAAAATCATCAATGTCATCAAATATGGCATCCAACACATCATATATCAAAATATATGAAAAGTAAAATCAGCAGTGTGAGGAATACAGTTGGATCCCTCCAAACTGTCCCCCTGCATTACATATTGTATATAATCATAAAATATAAATCAATTGCTTTGAGGCGAGATTGTATACAAAGAGGTCATCCGCTCTTACATGAGAACGTAATAGGGTCTCATCCGCTATCTAAACCAACTAATAAAATAGTAAATCATCCAAACAGTCAACAAACAATCAGCAATAAAACTATCCACAATTATATAAAAATATAAATGGGCCAGAGAGGTGAGTTAACTCACATTGATTCCATTTTTTCGCCAAAAAGCTTCGGTTTGAATTAAAATTGAACAAACGTTCAAATTTAACCCAAGTTCCTATTAGCTCCAAATCCATCCAATCCAACTCCATAGCATAGTATTTGCCAATACGATCGCAACGCAACTCGTCGCATTCAAATCCGACCTCGTATGAAAAGGTTATTCATTTATAAACATTCAATTTTAAATATTATAATTATTTACATCAATAAAGTTAATTAATTACTATCATTTAAACTAATCCCTTACCCTCTCTCTCGTTCACAACTTTGAACCCAGGCATGCGACTTTACCTTGCCTCACCACCTTTACACTTCGTCGCCAACTATCGCGATCCTACAGGAGACACCCCTAGACAATCATGCTTCCATCGCAACTCACCTCATCGCCTACGATCCCCTATAGCGCCGCCGAGAACCCTAAAAACTACCCCATGTCACGCCTAAATTCCGGCCACCACGGCACTCTATCGTCGATCTCCACCATCCACTTTGCTCTGCTTATCCATGCGAATGTTTCTCCAGTTGACCATCTAGCCTAGATCGGCCTAAATTGGCCTCAATCATCCATAGCCGTTGGATGGAGCGCTAGTTTAATGGGGGCCGAAGCTAATTAGGGTTTGGATTTTGCAAAAGTGAGCATTTCAAGTCCTTATATAGAAAATTTACGGCACTATTGACATCAAAATATTTTGAACTCCAATCGAGGCGTGCCGTTTGGCGTTCTATATATAATACCCCTATTCCGAACACAATATAACTAGTATCGAGACTCAAATCCATCATATACAGAAGTTAGCTTTTCAAAATAAAATATATTAATTTAAATTCCTTTAATTAAATTATATGCGTTCGAACTCGCACGACTAATGATATGTCCGATCGCCACAAAATTCGACGCCATACTAAAATTCACTCTTACGGATCCAATGGAACTGGTTTCGTCCAATTCCAAGATAGTGCATCGAAAAGCTATTTTCACACGTTAATTAAAACGAATTATTATTAAAATCATTTTATTCACTTTTAATTCAAATTCAAAAGTTTACTATCTTCATTCATATTCAATTAGAATTTGAATCGGCTTCCTAAATCAATTTTATTCACATCAAATTCAAGATCTAAAAATTTTAAACAATTCCAAATACAATCCAATTATCAAATAAATCGCTGAATTTCAAATATAAGTTGTTTAACTTATAAAATTAACTTTTTAATATTTAAAATCAATTAAATATTTCAAATTCAAATGACTGAAATTATGGGTCGTTACCTTCTCCCTACCTTAAAAGTATTTCGTCCTCAAAATTAGCAAGTAAGAAAAATGTCCCAAACCCATTAACTTTTCAAAACCAATTAGTTGGAATAGATTATAAAATTTCTAAGTCTTTTAGATTCACCCATCTATACCAACTAATTTCCATCCATTCATCCATTTCATGTTATAACTAAAAATCAAATTTTAGTTACCAAAAATTTCCCTTTCAAAATTCTCAAAAATTTTCTAATGCCTAAAATTTACGGAAAATATCGCCAGCGTCTTCTTTGCGTGGCTCGGTCGGGAATTATTTTCATAATATATATAATCAAAAATATACATCTCATCTTCGAGGATGAGGCATTCCGTAGGAAAAAATATAAAAACACGATATGTAATCCGAGATGTGTACCTTTTTTAAATTAGCAAGCATATACAACCAATATAATGCGAAAGCGAGCTCCAAATGCAAAGCTTACACCATTCGCACCTACTAATCACTCAAAAATCAATGAGAACAAGTATAAGGAAATTAATATCAATATATAACATGTACTAATACAATAACTATATGCAAATGTGGCAAATGTAACAGGAAAAACCATCCAACAAATAATATCCATCCAATTAATTCATAAACATATCAATTTACATTTTCCAATGTCAACATTTAATTTATTAAGCCCGTACGATGAACATATACCATCTGTACGCAAAACCATACCTGAACGCTCGCTCGATCACACAATTTCATATCCGAACTAGTATCGTTCACACTACCACTCTAGTGTGGACTCAGATCCGGTTCCTTCATTAGAAACCGCCATTCTCCTTGCATAACCATATACTATGATAGAGAATATCAAAATTAATCAAAAATACATATCCAGTGTTCACCATCAAAAATTGAGTGAAAAATTCTAACTCAGATCGGTGTAAATCACCTGAAATCCTATATTCGAATCTGGATCAAACAGCATGCGAATGAAATAATATACGTACAACTTACGCATTTATTTCAATTGGTTTCTCATAATATCTCATTCATTTTTTTATTCAAATTCTTTTATTCTCATTTCATTAATTCACATTCAACTAATTTACATTCCGCTAATTTGGTATAGTTCTTTTAATACCAATAACACTAGGAACCATTCCATGGAATTTTACTCAAGTTTATTATAAACATTTTATACTACACAACTCATGTTTATTATTACTTCACAACTTAAGTTCATATTCAATTTTATCAAACAACATTCCAAACCATATTCAGTTCATTTTACAACTTAAATTGAATTTCATTTTATAACTCAAATTTGTATTCATTCCATTACTTCATTCCATTAATTCACTTTATTAATTCATCTAATTCGTTTCAAATCAAATTCAATTCCATTTAACCTTTCTTAAGTTAAACTTCATTTAATTAATTTCATTAACTCAATTTATTTACCTTTACTTAAGTTAAATTTTAATTTCATATCCAATTTCAAATTTTCTTTTCTTATATATAGCATTTTCAAATTATAAGTTCAAAAACTTATTTCATATATTTATCAAATCATACTTAAAATCAAAACTTGTTTTTTGTCAAAACAAAACTCCAATGGAAAATCACTAAGATAGTAATTCATCACTTAAAAACTCGAAAATGAATACTGATGATGCTGCAGTCATCACCCAAATTATTTTCCAACGACCGAAGTGAATTCAGTGCTTTCTATTTCTTTTAAATCCTTTTAAAAATATTTCCAGTTAAAACATCTTCCAAAATAATATATTATTCTTCCAAAACCTGTGAAAAACAATTTTCAAAATCAACGGGTTTTAAATTCTCAAATTCTCAGCTTTTAAATCCTTTTCATTTACAAATCATATTTATAAATTTCTCTTATATATTGTTTCATTTTGGTCATAGAAAATCATTTCTTAATTGTTTATCCTTTTTTACATTAAAATATTAACAATTTTTATTAGAACAATAAACAACAAATGATACTAATCAAATATTATCATTCACTAACAACCAAACACACCATATATACAATAATAATTCCCGAAAAATTATTCCTTTGTATATATAAAATAAAATCTAGGTAAAATTATTTCATTTACCAATTCCCAAAACAATACTGTGTCGGTTTGCCTTGTTTAAGAGTTTAGAAACCCCCATCGATATCGTGGCATCCCACGTATCGACCAGAATTCATAAGCCACCCAACTGATCAATCAACACAATATATAACATTTTTATATCACTAACAAATACACGCTCATATATATAATAGACTCAAACTCATAATAAGGCATTTCATTAGCTTATCTCTTAATGAGTTTCCCCACCAAATCCAAGGTTTTCGCTTAACCTTACGCTCTGATACCAAGTGTAACAACCCGCAAATCCGCACAATTAAAGCTGGCAATAAACCATACATGTCCAACCCAAATTGAACGGAAAGACGGATAACTATTGGAAAGAAAGAAGAAAGGATAAGAGAAGAGAAAAAGAAGAGAAAAGGAAACTAAAAAAACACGGAATCTCACAATCGTAGCGGAACAAAATATAATATAATATCAATGATCTTTATAAAGAGAAACTATTATATACCTACATCAAATCAGAGTACATAAATAACTAATCATCGGCTTGGACAGTTATCCAACTTGTCCTCACAAATACTTATAATTTCAACAACAATGCAGCGGAAAAATAAACTAATACGGAAATACGTCATTAAGACCTCCAGCTCGTCTCCTGAGCTCCAATGCATCCAAAGAAATATGTAAACATGCTTGGTCTGACTCGAGCATTATAATAAAATAACACCCGAGTCAGTCTGGTAAACCAGTGTGAGAAAACACATCCAGTTGGATTTTTACAGTTATCAAACTCTTTCAAAATAAAGGTATCTCATAAGACCACGCTGCATATAAAAACGGATAGGTTTTTACTTTACGATAACTAAAATATTTTCTACAGAAAATCCAGTGATATTATAATAATGTCTAAAGTACAAATACTTATTAATCATAGCTGAAATTATTACATTAATTAAATTCCAGCATACTAGGTTCTACAATCAAAACCGTAAAGACACGTATTAGATATTGGATTTCATACTATGACAAGGTAAGGAACTACCTTCCGATGGTAAATCTTTGGATAAAATGCACCGGGGTCTGACAAGAACATCTTGTACCCCTGCCACACAGGACTAGCCTACCACTTGATTAATAGTACTGAATATGATCACCCCTTTCGTTAATGGGCCCCGGGTTCCGAAGCATACATGAGTAAATAGTAATCGATCGAGATTTGGAATGACCATACCTTGATGAGAGCGACCCATATGGCCCAGCTGCATGCCCGATTTTTATCATTTCCCAATTGATGAGGCCCGAGGCTATGTTTTACTTTTATATAGCACTTGTAACGACCCGTAAATTTTAACCGTTTTAATAACGTAATTAGTTGAAATTTTGTGAAATTTTAAACGATAAAATTTTGAAATAAAAATTTAATATTTGAAACGCGTCTAGTTAAACATAGCAACTGGTAAAATTTTGTCCGAAAATATGAAAGTTTATTCCGCGCGTAAATTTACTTCAATTTAATCAGTTAAAATGCGATGAAACAAAATGTTTTCGGAACCTAAATATTTTACATAGAAAAATTCTAAACCATCTTCTGAGCAAACGTCATTTTTCGTTTTTCCAAATTCGGATTTCTTTAGCTCCGTCGATCTTATTTTTCGTCGTTTTTGCTGCATTTTCCACTGGTAGAAAATTCGAATTTTTATAATTAAATCATACTGCTAATATCTGTATACTGTTTTGATCGTCTCGTCGTGCTGATCTCCGTAGTATATTCGGTTGTCTGTTTCGGCGTCCGGGGGACGGCGAAATCTAAGGAACGATTTCCGTATCGGTTCCGTAATTGGACTTTTTAGCTTCCCATACTTTTCATATTCCACCGTTTAAATTTGAACAGCAATTGGCTTTGTAATTTACAAAATTATAGTTGTTTGCATTTATATCTCCAAAATTCCCGTGCTTATCTTTTGCTTTTCACTGGTTCCAATGTTTTATTTCTCTGGACCAGTGCTCAATTCATTTGAGAAACAAGATTTATAATTGAATGAACAGCTTCCATATTATCGTGACTTTCATTTGCAGAGCGTCTATTCTGCTTCCTTATTCCCTTCGCCCAATGCAGCACTTTTCCACCTCTCTCTCCCCTTTTTACTTTTACTTAGATTATGTTCATTGTTTTGAGAAGAAATCATATTGCATAAAAAAAACTTTCATATTTTGGGCATGGAGCTGCTCGTCCCATGGCCTATGACCTCGGCAGACTCATCTCTCCACGTTTCTTTTTCACTGACTGTAACGACCCTAGATTTTAATTTAATTTAAATTAATGATTTATTGAATTTTTGAATTTAATTGAGTATTAAATAAATTTTTGGATAAAAATTTGTTAATTTAATTAGAAACGGAAGCGAGTTTCCCCGATTGAATCGAAAATATATTAAGTTATAGATTTAAAAATTTGTATATATTGAATTTGAATATTTAAGTCATATTTAATAAATAAATGATGTACAAAATGTTTATAGTTAAACTTTAAAACAAAATATCGTTATATAGAATAAATTTTTGTTAATAGTATTTTCTTTTAAAATAACGTGTATATGAATTTAAATCATGAAGAAATGGTTTAGAAATGAAATATATTCAATTACAAATGAAAATAAATAAACTGTATGGTTTTATACAATGTAAAGTAAAATAAATTATAGCAAGATAAATAAACAAATGCATAAATAAGAAACAAAACAAAGTAAAAGTGTTCAAACAAATAAATGCAAGTACAAAATAACACCTTTACACACTTGCTCAGCCGAAAGTAAAGATAATAAAATATATCTTTGTACAAATAAACAAAGTATGTAGAATTTAAAATAAAATAGAAAACAAAAGCATAGGAATAAAAATACATTCCCATGTGAACAAGTCAAAGTAAGTAAATGTTAGCACTCAAAATCATCTTCCCAGCCGAAAGAAAAGGAATAAATATACTCAAGTATGTAAATAAACAAAGGCAAGTTAAATATGTACATTTGAATAGATATAGAAAAGAAAAACCTATCTAAGTACATACGGAATAAAGTAGGAGATGTGTATTGTGTAGACATAAGGACATAGGCATTTAATGTTAAGATATCTTTAGTACACTGTAAAATATCCTAGCACACATTTTTCTTCTCAGCCATACCTGTTGAACAAATATCATCACCTGTAAACTGTTTCCATATATCCATTCTCATTCACATTCGATCAGTTCAAAGCTAAGGAAAAAAATTGAAGTGAGTATCATTTACAACTTAAACAAAAGAAATTCAACTTTAAAACAACAATCAACAAGACAAACAAGAAGAAATTAAAGGGAGCTTCAGCTTGCAAATGTTTCAAGCCTGGTTTAACATTTCAAACTCTACTCTGTTCTTCTTCTCTGCCATTTTCAAGGTGAGCAACTCACTTACCTCTATATTTGCTTTGTTCAGATGTTTGTGATTTAAGTTTGAAAATGATTTGAAGTGTTTCCTGGCTGTTGAATATGCTTGAATGTTGTATATATATATAGGGGTGTACATATCTGGGTGTTTCTGTTTATAGGCAACATGCTCCAGATTTTCTTTTAAAATCTTTATCTCCCCATAGAAATAAATTCAGGCTATGATTTATGAATAAAATTAGTTCATAACCAAGTTATACAAATTCTAAAAATAGTTTCAAATATTTTTACCCAGTAATTAACTTCAGGATATGAAATAACAGTAGATCAATGTATAAATTAGAAAAATCGAATATGCTAATTTTAAAATCTGATTACACAGTCACGTTTGAATTTCAAGATGATGATTTTAGAGAGTTATTTCAAGATTTTCAGTTCCATGGTTGTCGAGATATTGTGGTATGAACAGAAATTGTAAATTCGTAAATTTCTGGTGATTGGAGTAACGATAAATCTCGCGATTAAAGGGGAAGCATGTTTAGGGGTCAAAGATCATCAGAAAAATGATGGATGATTTTATAATTCGTTGTGGGAAGCAAACGAAGTCGGTCTAGGGTTTAAGCCCTGTATGTTGTTTGTTGAAGTCGCGAGACATTTTCATCGTCGACATGATGTTCTGGGCGATCGCGATGGGGGGAGGTGGATCGTCGAAGTATGGCGAGGCTTCGGCCAGGTTCGCGTCGTTTCTGGGGTCGTGGTTGGCGAAGGCGAGGCATTTGCAGGTGATGGTTTTCTGGTCGAGTTCGTTCCAGGATTTGGAACGAAGTGTTCGTTTTCGATTTGCGTTTGTATTCTTCGATCTGTTTGGTCGCGAAGCTAAGGGTGATCAACGGGGATGTGTTGGTGATCGTGGCGGTGGTCGAAGGCGATTGGTTCGCCTGTGCACGTGAACGCGTGCACGTTAATGTCCAGTGGAAATTTAGGCTTTGGGGAAGAAGGATGGTCTCGGGGCGTTCTCGCGTGGATGGGTGGGCGACTCGAAGCAGGTAATTTGCGTGATTACCCGAGAGTGTCTCGGTGTTTTTGAGGGTTTTTCTCGAGTCTGTGATTTGAAGGTAAAAGCAGCTTTAACTTTTAAACAAAAATCAAGTTATTTAAACAAATTTTGTTAAACCCAGTTTCTTTGTAAATAAAAATGTTTATCTAAGTTTTCAAGTTGTTGAAAGGTTTTGAAATAACAATATTTCTAAAGTAAATAAAGTTTAATTAAAATGGTTTAAACTTATATTAAAAGGGGGCTTATTTTAAATAAAACTCAATTAAGAAATTAAGAGTTGATTTAATATTTTAATTTGTTAACTTAAAAATTAAGTTAATTTATATTGGTTTAATAATTAACTAAAGATCAATCAATTATAAATTTAAAGCTAATTAATTTATAAGAAAGGATAATTAATCAAACGTTAATAAATTAAGGGTAAATCAATTAATGAATTAAAAGATAATTCAACAATTAAAGGAAAATTATTTAATGATTAAAAGATTGATTTATTAATTAAGATTGATTCATAAATGATTAAAGGTTAATTAATAGATGATAAAGGATAATTAATTAAAATGGGTTGTAATTAATTAACCAGGATTAGAAATTCATAAGAAATTTAGTTGAATTGAATAAATCAGACAAATTAACTGATTTTACTTATGTATAATTAGATTGATTGAATGATTGAATTGTTTGATATCCCTGATATATGATGCTTTGTGTTATACCCTGATTTTGTTGTGATCTGTAATTTACTTATCTGTGATATATATCTGTGATCTGTACGATAAGCGTTATAGTTTATATCGCTTATCAACTATATTTCTGTATTTTGATCTGTGATGATTGATGTTGCACTATTGTGTGTAAAACCCCTGGACTACACCATACACACACAAATATGGATTTCACGTGGAAATCGGTTAAGTCACAGATAATTTAAATTTGATGTTTTGAAATTGAAATTTTAATTTCAATTGATTTTGAAATTGGAAATTTAGGTTTAAAGTGAAAAGCTTTTGAAATGGAATTTCAAGGATAAAAGTTATTTTGAATAACTTAATCGAGTTTTTGAAAATTTAAATAATTAGATTTAAATTTGAATTCAAGTTTGAAATTAAATTCTATGATTCGAAACTAGGGATTAAAGATGATATAAATGTGTTTGTATGAATTAAACCATTTAAAAGTAAAATTTTGGGAATTTGAATTTAAACCAAGGATTTCAACTCGTATAGATGAATCAAATTTCCAGAATGAAAACTGTTTGTTTTCAAAGAATAAAAGCTTTTAGATAAGAAATGAAATTCCAATTTAGGTAAAGGAAATTCAAGATTGAATTGAAAAATTGTTTTTCTAAGTTATAAATGAATTCTTTTTGAAAGCTATGAATTGAATCTGTTTATTTTTAACAGATTTAAAGTGATGATTTGTTTAAACCATTTGAAATGGAATTGTTTTGAAAGCTATAAGTTAAATCTTTGATTTAACGAGTTAATCAAATTGAAATGGAAATCGATTTGGAAAATCTGTGAATGAATCTTTGTGAAATTAAGTGAACTTTGTGAATTGAATCTTTTTGTTTAAAAGATTAAAATGGTAACTTGTTTAAACCATTTGAAGAAAGATTTTTGGGTAATAAGTTGTGACTTAATTGAAATCCCAATATCCATATGTTTTGAATATTGCGCTCACTATTCGGGTTAGCCGGGAAAGGACCTTTGGGTCGTATAACCCATTCCGAATTTGTGATACGTCGTATATGGATGGCATTTGAAGACCGGTGGTGAAGACCGGATATTTTTCGAAAATGAAAGGACAACCTGTCGAATGTCTCTTCACTGAGTTGCTCCGGTATAGAAATTTATATCACTCTTTTGTGACGGGAAGTCCGGACATGATTGGAAATTATCCGGATTTGCAAGGGCTTCGTGAGAAGTGCCTTCGGTTCTGTTCGAACCCGGAACAGACTTGTATGGATACATGTCTGACATTACACTTTGAGATATAAAGCTGATTTCTTTCAAATACATTTCTGTTTGGTGGCGGAGAATTTATTCTCTTAGCTTAACACCCTTCTCTGAGACGTACGAGCTCAGAGGTTATGTAGTTGAAATTTATCAGCGATATATCCCAATTTGGTAATGTGGCATGCTGAGTGTTGCTGTGTGATGATCAATGTTTGATCATTTGTGATATGATCTTTTATTTGATCATTTATCTTTGTGATCATAGGTTGATCATCTGTTGACCCAAAGCGTAGCTTTTTGAAAAAGCGTAGCTTTTTGAAAAAGCGTAGCTTTGTGGACGAGACTTCGTCGAGCCTCACAACCCGGTAATGGTCGAAACAGGAATCGTGCGGCAAGGTTTTCAGGGGTAGCTCCCCTAGGGTATGACCATTCCTTCTGGAAAAGGGTAGTATCATGGTATGGAGCCCAGATACTTACTCATGTGGATACACTTTCTTTATGATGTGTGATGTTGGTTATCGAGCGCTCGGATAAAGGTCCCAAAGGACCGGGGGTGGCATATTTGAGGTTTCTTTTATCCCTTGGGAAAAGGGGTTGCCGGCCTTGTTTGGCAGAGAACGGTTGGTTCTCGGAACGTCCCGCCAGAGGCGTTTCTTTCGTGGAATAGGAAGTTCCTTAGCCTGACCATTTGTTGGAAATCCAAACAAAACAATACGAGCCCTGTACGGTTTTAGTTGTATTACCTGCCATGGAATGTGGTGGTAACCTGCTATTGAACATGGTAGCTATAGTAGGCATAAGTGCGAAATGTCTATGCTGGCTAAGATTTATATTCTACTTTCGAAATTGTTTTCTACACTATGCACTAGTAATAATATCAAATGATTTGATTTTGCGTATTAAGCATCTTTGACTATCATAAGAAGAAATCTCCTCCAAGTCTGCGTTTGCATTGTGTGTGTGGTGGGAGGTCTTATGGTAGTTTCATTTTCCAAAAAGCATTGCGGGTTTCAATGTTTAAAATTCAGTTGTTGCTTGTTTTAAAGATAAATTGTTTTTGTTGCTCACACCAGTCCCATGACTGATCCGGAGTTTATTGTTTATTTCCTAAACTCTGGATGCTCAAAATTTTCTACACGAGCAGTCTAGAGTTTGGTTTTTCAGATAGTCAGATTTGTAGATTTATCTGGAGCTAGTTCAGTCTTTGGATCAGACTGCACTTGTTATCTTTGTGCATCGTTAATTGGAGTTCAAGCTATTTTCTGGATTAGTGCTTTGAAGTTGAAGATTATCCGCTGCTGATGTTATCTATTTTCATTTCCGCTGCTATTTGTTATATCATATCTCTGATGTATATAGATATTCATTGTATCATCATTGTATCTGGATATTGTATCAGATGTTGTATATCTATATTCTTTTTATTCCGCTGTGTTATTTACTTAACTATGTTATAAGCTCCGGCGACTCGGATTTGAACGCTCGAATCTACGACATTCGAGTACGATGTAAAGTATGGATGTCGATTTTCGAACGCGAAAATCCGGTTCGTTACACTGACTATTTTTCTCACCATCTCCTGCTGCATACATCAGTCGCAACTCACCCTTCCCACCTTCATCCAGCAACGCACCTCGCCATCAACGAACGGCAGCGCCCAGCAGCCTCGACGAACTGTTCTTCCCTCCGCCTTAGCTGGCAAACCTACTTCCAACTAGAGACGCCGAGACCTTTTCTCTTCTTTGAACCGCGTGCAAACAATGCCTTTGACTCTTCCACACCTTGGAGCCGTGAAAGCCCACCAACCTGACCGCACCTTCATTCGCCCGCAACCCACCCTCGCCTGCCTCAGCTAGCACAGCAGTCACCTTGGCCGCATCTTCTCACCGGTGCTCCTCCACTTAGCTTCGGTCACTCACCTCCTTCAGTTTTCTAATCCATGCAAGGTATGCTAATAAATGTATACAAGCAGTTGTCTTCTTTATATACAATGGTCACAGCACTTAAAAGGTGATGTACGTGTAGTAAAAAATTTGATTTGCTTAAGTGTTATTTAGTTCATATATTGAGTTATAGAATTTTTCGTTTGTTTTTTTTTTGTATACTAGTTATCTTAGTTTATATATATGTTGACAGTTTTAGATATTTTGAACGAAATATACATGTTGCAGTATATGTTTGGTTTACTATAGATGTGATATGTTAAACAAATATATTTTTTGTTACAGTACATATATATAAGTTTAAAAATTTCTCAGTTTATATATTTATATTTGTTTCAGCCGAAAGGTATATAAGTTTTGTTATAAGTTGTTTATATTACTATCAAATATTGGTATACTTTATACATATATTTCACATTATATATGTGTTAGTGGAGCGTGCTGTACATTTGAATATTTATAATGTATATGTTATTATAATACAAGTTGGTGTTTACTTTAGTATGCATGTGCATATGTTTGTCCTGTTCTATACAATATTCATATATTAGTATGCATTGTTTTGAGCTTGCAATTCTCTTTCCGTGTACTTAAGTTTATTTTAAAATATATAGTTGCCTGTGTTGGTTTTCCCCAGGAACTGGTTTTAAGATAATTTGAAAGGAGACATGTTTTAAATTAAATAGTGGTTTTAGATATATACATAAGATTTTATTTTGGTATACAGCGACTTTAAAGAATAATGATCTAAATTATATAGTACAATTTTGATAGCGGTTGTAAGAAAGGTTGATTCTAAAATTTTATACATAAAGATTTTAATTTATTTTATATATGTAGTTTAAAATTGAACATTGAGAAAGGTATATGTTTGGATTTTAATTTAACTGTAATTTGTATAAATGTCATTTTAAGAAAAATTTATATTTTGATTGAGTATTTGATTTAAGGAAAATATTAATATAATATACATTTTACTTCAATTGTATCAACTGGTTCTGATCTGTTCCCATCAATTTCTGTTATCAGCTCTATCAGTCGAATTCGTGCCAATCCTGCTTCGCTTTAAAATTCATGCTTGGATTCGTAACTCGTTTCATTTGCCGAACCTCTCTAGCCTCGAAAGGTGAGCAATCACTTACGATTAACGTTCTTTTATTTATTAAATTTGATTTCAATTGAAATGAAAAATTGAAATATGCTGCTATTAGTTATTTACACTGTTATATATGCTATTACCTGTATCTGTTCACCTATGACATCTGACACCATTATCTATCATTTATGCGATGATAATACAGTTTGGTTGATAATTGATTGATTGTTGATGTTTATATTGGACGTTAAATTGTTAATGTTAAAGTGATAAATAATATACAATTGAATTGATATATGATAGTTAACCATTTAAATTGAATCTATATGTTGAATTTGATTAGTTAAATTTTGTATAATATGACCCCTTTAAATGTTAAACTAGTTGACACGTAGAAATTTGGTTAAGTACACCTTGAACCATTTAACGTATGTTGGAAAATTTATGTAGTATGGAATTGAATAATTGATATCAAGTGAAGAACCGTATAAATATTAGTGTAATAATCTTTAATCTACATGAAATGATAATGTAGATTCTAGAAATAATTATATTAATTTGCACAAACAACAATGTAAATTAATACGAATATTTCGGGATTATTTGAATTAATTATTTGATTGTTGTTATTGATTGTTGTTATTGCTTGTTTATTTACTTTGACACCATCCCAGTTATCACACTGCAAGTTCCCTTTGCTATGTTTTGATTTTGAATTGAATTGAAATCGGGTTGAAATGATAAATACCCAAATGAACTTGACTTAGGATAGAGAATTAAATAAAACCCGATTGGTCAATGATTTGATTTAAAAATAAAATGAAGATTTTATTTGAATAAATAATATGGTTTTGAAATGAAGTTGGAATTTGAATTTTAATGAAAGGAAATGTTACTATTTAACAATCTGAATCAAAATATTAACATAGTAGTTGATGAAAGAACATTGTTTAAAATTTGGAATTTTTAATAATTAAGTTTTGAAATTATTTAATAATTAAATAAGATTGAATTATTTAATAATTAAATAAAATTGAATTCTTTAATAAGTGAAATTGAATTTCTCTAATAAGAAATATAATGTGTTTTATTGAAATTAATGTAAGATTTGAAATGTAAAGAATTTGATTTGATAAATTTAATTTAATGAAATTTGTAAGTTTTGATATAATGGAGTCGAACTTAAATAATTGATTTAATGAATTTGAAATTAAATAGAAATTGTTTTGAATGATAAATTAACTTAACGAATATTGAATGAAATCGATAAATGAATTTAAATTGATTTGAATGTTAAATTAAATTGTTTTAAATGATTTGGAATGAAACTTATTTACGAACTTTAAGCAATATTTGAATTTTTTTTTAAAAAGAAATTGGAATCGAATTATAAGATTTTGAAATTATGAATTTGGAAGTTTTGAAACGTAAATTTTGGAAATTGGTTTAGAAAGACAAATGAAATGTTGATTTACAAATTTTAATGGAAATTGAATTTGATTTGCTTTGAAATATATTAAACGACCAATCGGTGTAATAATTACGAAAGTTATTAAAGAGACCGGAATCGGTTAGGGACATACTCACTGTCTAAACCGAAAACCACTTTAATAACTATACGTGGAGTGTGATCCAGAATGAAGTGGTTGGAATGACGTACGGGATGACTGAAGAAAGAGAACGATAATGGATAGCCTTGACACTTGTGTCAAATTGGAAATGACTAAAACAGGAGCCGTGCCGGGCCAAATGGGGGCTAGCTACCTCGAGCGAACACACTTCTTCGAAACTACTCATTACTTGTTGTCGATTGGTGCACCCTTGATTTTGGGAGTATTGTTTCGCGGTGTTGCGATCGCTGCGGCGATGCGTTCTCACCAGTCCGGATCAGGCAAACGGTAGTTTCACTACCTTGGGTATTGCCTCATGTGCCTTGTCATACTTGTATCCCTATATACGCGACCACTACGATTTGTGTTGTGTTATACCTATGGAGTACTCCCTGATAGCCCACTAGTTTACGGTGGAGTTTACAGTGCTGTATAGACTATAACGCTTATATAAAATGTGTTAAGGGGGATAATGGTAACGCCTTAACACTATTTTGATACTTTATATTACTGATAGACATTATCTACTTATCGTACATTACTACATAGTAGATAGTTTAACGGATCCTTAAAGGATGGTTATTCCAAACATCCTTTGAGTTATTTGTATTTCAATTGTTATTTCACTTGAGTTGGATTTATTGATATAAGAATGTTAATCCTGACTCGAGTGTTTTGTGTTTTGCTTTACGCTCGGGTCAGACTGAGTGTACCAGTATTCAAGGCTCACCTTTGGAGTTGGAGCTTCGCTTGGAGATCCAGCTATCTATCCAGCTCTCAGATATTCAGTTGATTCCAGTGATGTATTCTGATTTTGTATTCGAGACTTCTGTTGTACTTTATTTAACTCTAATATTTATATAGTAGCTTCATGAACTACTATCTTTTGCTTCCGCTGCATAATTATTACTCTGTGTATGTGATCTGTGATTATTTTATTTACTGTATATGTTCAGTTTTGCCAAATTTAAATTAACAATTCGGTATTTTTGAATTATTCAAGTCCGACATGTGCGGATGCGAATGGTCTAAAATAGCGGGTCGTTATAGCACTTCCCACTTAGAATTCTAACATTGCCCTCCAAGCAATAATGCAATGCCAGCATTCATCCATACAAGTTCATTTTGAGACTGAATGAAACCGAAGGCACCACTTCTACTACATCCGTTTTGGAATCATCCTCGGGATTAGTAGCAAGTAGCCCTTGCACTTCAAAAGCTCCATTTTGATTATCTTCAAGATATTCTAATTCGAAACGCTTATGCCGGTTCGGAGTGGTTTTTGGATAACATATCTGATCCCGGTCTCTCCGAACCGACAACGTTAGTTTATAAACTGACCAACATCTGATAGTCGGTTATTTAACTATCAAATAAACAAACAATCCAACCAGAGATTAAATTTCCAAAAAGAAGCAACACTGGTTAAGCACCAACCAACGCTGAGCCTCTTTAATTAATCTTTTCATTAATTAAAACACTTTCCAAATATTTATCTCAAAATATCTTTACGAAGATATATTCTCAAAACCACATTTAATCTTTCTATATTTGGAAAACATTTCCATATACTTATCTCAACGGTATAAGTATATTCACAAACCATTTCATTTTAAACGTTTAGAAGATGCCTGTATATACTTAAATCCGTAATAAGTATATTTACAACTTTTGAGGAACTTCTTACTTCCCAAAACACACTTTATTGGGTCAAAAAATGTTATGTAAAACATCGTTACAGACAACCCAAAAACACTAGTATAGAGATCCACTTAGTCATATTTAGTATTAATTTTCAATGTCGAACTCAAACTATTTATTAGTCAACAATGAAGCTGATCAAGTTGGGGTACCATTACCTCTCAGACCTTGAATGAACGACATTCTTAACTTCAAAATGGATGTAAGTTACATACCTCGAAACTTAACATCAAATATAGGATATAGATATAGATCTCGTATACTATAAAAAAAACATCTTCTTTCGGGAATCATCAATTATAACAACAGTGTTATAGTTTATGTCTTCCTCACTTTCTCGAAAACATTTATTACATCAAAAATGTTGAAATCCATGTCTTTCTACCACCTAACACATTTTAAATCACTTTTAAAACCATTAAACTCCATTTGAAAATATCACTTTCAAAACATTCCTTTAAAAGATTGTTTTAACTTTTAAAAATGTAAATATATTTCCTTGATAAATTTCAACATAATCATTTCTATATTTAAAAACTATATTTATAAATCTATTTTTATTTTATAAAACTTCCTTTTTATAAAATCCCTTTTATTTATAAAACCTTATTTATAACTATATTCCTTTAGAAATCTCACTTATTCATAAAATCTCTTTTAAAACATCAATTACAATCCATTCATAATGTTGCTTCCATATTTATGAATTTCTTTCATAAATTCCCTTCTATTTATAAAATATAGCTTTACATCTCCTAATTTATCCTCACATTCAATTTCCAAAATTAAATCAACTATTTTTCTAAAACAACATTCCACATCTTATTATAAATCCATAATTGTGATTTATTTCTCCCAATTCATCCGATGATAGTAGTTCCCTTAATTTATAAAACACCATTTATAAATCTATCCTTTTATTAATAAAATACGATTTTACAAATCTTCACTTTATTTGTTAAATGTCACTTTTATACATTATCATATTTATAAATATCCACATTTATAAATAAATATTAATATCTGTGTGTATATATATATATCACTTTATATAAAACGGTTAATAAATACTAATACCAAAATATTTCTATCTTCTTTTTAAAACTATATCCCTTTAATATAAAAGATGGATTTATTTTTTAGATTTTAAATTTTTTATTTACAGTTCAAAAATCTCCATTTAAAATATTTTATAAAATTATTAATTTATAGTATATAAAAATCATACCTTTTATTTTAAAATAAACTCCTTCTTTAAATAATTCAAGAATAATTATTAAAATATATAAATTTTCAAGATCACTTAAAATCCTTTCAAAAACTAAATCTTCACTTTATAGTATTTCAAAATACTGAAAATATGGCACATTGCTACTACAGCACTAAATAAGGAAAAAACATCCATGTCATCAAATATGGCATCCAACACATCATATATCAAAATATATGAAAAGTAAAATCAACAGTGTGAGGAATCCAGTTGGATCTTCCGACATGTCTCCCTACATCACATATAGTATATAATCATAAAATATAAATCAACTGCTTCGAGGCGGGATCATATACAAAGGGTCATCCGCTCTTACACGAGAACGTAATAGGGTCTCATTCGCTCCAGAGGCGGGAATATATCCAAACCAACTAATAAAATAGTAAATCATCCAAACTGTCATTAAACAATCAACAATAAAATTATCCACATTTATATAAAAATATAAGTGTGCTAGAGAGGTGAGTTAACTTACTTTGATTCCAGTTTTTCACCAAAACACACCGGTTTCAATTAAAATTGAACAGCGTTCAAATTTAACACCCAAATTCCTACTAACTCCAAATCTATCCAACCCAACTCCATAGCGTAGTATATTCCGATATACGATCACAATGCAACTCGTCACGTTCAAATCCGACCTTGTATGAAAAAGTTATTCATTTATAAACATTTGATTTTTAAATATTATAATTAATTACATCATTAAGGTTAATTAATTGCGATCATTTAAAATAATCCCTTTCCCTCTCTCTCATTCGCAACTTCGAACCCATGCATGCGACTTTGATCTTGCCGCCTCCATACTTCTTCGCCGACCATCGCGACCCCACTGGAGACCCCCCCAGACCACCACGCTTCCATCACAATCCTCCTCGTCGCCTACAACGCCGCCGAGAAGCCTAAAACCTTCCCTATGTCACGCCTAAATTCCAGCCACCATGGCGCTCCATTGTCAATCTCCACCGTCCACTTTGCTCTGCTCATCCATGCGAACGTTTCTCTAGTTGACCATCTAGCCTAGATCGACCTAGATTAGCCTCAATCATCCATAGTCGTTGGATGGAGCGCTAGTTTAATGGTGGACGAAGCTAATTAGGGTTTGGATTTTGCAAAAGTGAGCATTTCAAGTCCTTATATGGAAAATTTCACGGCGTATTCATGTCGAAATATTTCGAACTTCAATCGAGGTGTGCCGCCTGACGTTTTATATGTAATACCTCTATTTCGAACACAATAGAACTAGTATCGAGACCCAATTCCATCATATATAGAAGTTAGCTTTTCAAAATCAAATTATATTAATTTAAATTCCTTTAATTGAATTCTACGCATTTGAACTCGCACGACCAACGATATGAAATTCGACGGCATACTAAAATTCACTATTACGAATCCAATGGAACTGGTTTCGTCCAATTCCGAGACAGTGCCCCGGAAAGCTATTTTCACACGTTAATAAAAATGAATTATTATTAAAACCATTTTATTCACTTTAATTCAAATTCAAAAGTTTACTATCTTCATTCTTATTCAATTAGAATTTGAATCAGCTTTTGCAATCATTTTTATTCACATCAAATTCAGGATCTAAAAATTTTAAACAATTCCAAATACAATCCAATTATCAGAAAAATCGCTGAATTTGAAATATAAGTTGTTTAACTTATAAAATTAACTTTTTAATTTTTGAAATAAATTAAATATTCCAAATTCAAATGATTGAAATTCTATGTCGTTATAGTTCCACCTTAAATTTATACATTCATATTGCATAAGTTTTATTATTACATAACTTTTATATTTCATATTACTTATATAATAGTCTTATGTATAATATTATATTAATTAAATCTTATTTAATTAATATTAATTAATTAACATTTTAATCAATTTCTTATTATCTTAATATAACATTTATCATGTACTATAACCTTTATAGTATAACACATATATCATATGCATGCATGTATTATTAAATTAATTAACATTTTAAGTAATTTATTTAATTAAACAATTTTAATTAAATTATATTAATTTCAAAATTCACTTCTTATACATATATGTATACTTATGTTATTTTAAACAATTTAAAACAGCATAACATATATCATAATATATAATACATACATACATACATGCATGCATATATATAAACTTATTTTATTAATCTTATTAATAAATTTTAAAAAATTTGAAATTAATCTTCATTATTTTTCAAACATTTTGAAAAACTTTATTGCATTATAACTTTTATAATATACGTATCTTATTTTCAATTTAACTCTTAAATTTAAAATCTTATATTTTTAAATTTTCAAATAACTTTGAAAATTAGCCCAGGCCCAATTCAAATTGGGCCTCTTCTATTAGAGGTAACCTTTGGGCTCACATATTTGTTTAGACCAGGATGGTGGCCAGGTAAGGTAGAGTATTTGGTTACCCAAAATCAATTCTTTGACACTACCTTCCTAAACACCCTATTATATGGGTTGTGAGCTTAATAGTTAACCCTAACATGACTAAATTAGATCGTATGAGCTATTGGGCTCTAATACCATTATTGGAATTGGGTAAATCCGCAGTGGAAGTTATAGATGAATTTCAAAAAAAATCTCTTATTGGATCTTTATTGGGCCTATAAAGTTTAATTTATTTAGAATATTTTTAAGTATTATTTAAATAAAATCTTTTGTTTTATTTAAATTTATAATTTGTATAGTTTTGTTTAATTTATGTATTGATATATGTATGTATGTATGTATTGATATGTATGTATGTATTGATATATATCTCTACTTCTCTACTACTAATAATGATAATTCAATGAACTATTTCAACCGTGTCTTTCTAGATTTCCAAAAATACCCTTAGTGCACATAAATGCGTTGTTTAACGTCTAGAGTTCAATCCTCTTCCCTTCCACTTTCACCTAAACCCTAACGTCCAAATTAATGGCGCCTGTGAATATGGAGAGTCTAAAGGATCAAAAACCGCTCCTCTCCTTACCCCTATGTAGGCGTTGTTCGCCTGCTCATTCAACTTTCTGCCTTCCTAGGCGTTGTCTTCTGCTTAAGGTAAGTATCAATTCCTACTGTAAATTACATTATACCTTTTGATTTACTTTATGACTGCTATTTTGATTTGACCTGCTGCGTTTCAGGTCCGCTGCTGCCATTCAATTTATTTGCTTGCTGTCCTCTTCGTCTTTTTTCAGGTACTCTTTCGATTTGTTTGCTTGCTGTTGGGTTATGGTTTTCGTTTATGTTCTCTGTCTCCACTTCTCTTCCTCAAATTATTTCCATCGCGTGTTAAGTTTCATTCTGTTGCTGAGAAATCATTGTGTTGGTTTCCTTTACTATTAATCGTAATATAGTATACAAATAATAGGTGGTTCTTCCTTTATTCCTACTGTCTAATTTCTTAGGTAATATCATCTTTTTTTATGAATGTCCATGGCTTCCAGCAAGTCTGCTACTTATTCTTATCAATAGGAATTAGTGGCTGCTTTCTTCCACATTTTTATTACACCTTTTGCTTTGGCATTGCATTGCTACTGCTTTCTTTTAAGTTGAAGTTTTGAACCTTTTAATTTCCTACCTTTCAGGTACGTTGCTGCTATCCTTGCTATTTGAATATTGTTTTCATTGCTTCCATCTTTGGTACGCAGTTGTTATTCTCCTTATTTGACTATTGTTTTCATTCCTTTCGCTTGGATTGACTGCTGTTGATATTTCTTTAAATCCTGCATCTGTTCTTCCAGCTTGGTTCAATTCTGGAAACAATGCCTATAACCCTTTTATAATAATTGCATGTTTTTTTGTTATTATAGTATGTAAAGAAACCAAATGGATTTACCAAATATGTGTTCATTTTTATTTGTTAAAGAAATATCTATTGGGTAGATATATGTTTGAGATTGCATTATATAAATAGTAATTATATAATTATAAAGAATTTTTCTGAAGCACTAGATATAATGAATATATATATATAATATGCCTAAGTTCTTTTTGAAAAATAAAAACTTATGATGCTCGCAATACTTTCAAAAAAACAATCAGGAGGCAACAAAGGAAATCACATTGGTGTTTAATTCGTAAGAGTATTCGCAATTCAGATATGTATCATGAGATAATATAGCGACATGTTTCGTTCGATAGGAAGCGATGCAAGCATTTATCTGAACAAGTAGCCATTTGGGCAAGTCAACTGATTATTTACATGAAACCATAGATTGAAATACTGTTTTAAAGCACATTTTAGTCGGTCAGACAAATTCATTTTTTATTTGCTTGAAACAGTGGATTGCTGAACTACTTCATGAATGGATGTTATGCTATATTTTTAATAAGCTCAAGCAATGATATGTACATAATTCTATTAGTTTTGACAGATATGCATACATTTTTAACAGATGTTGATGGTAAGCGTAACAGAGTGGGAGAGGTCCGCGATAAACTGTCGCCTGTCACCATGGAGGGGAGCTTGGAAAAAAAAGTGGAGGAAGAAAATGCAGGTAGAACATGGTGTATAGGAAATGCCACTTATATCGTGTAGCAACAGTTGACAACATAGACTCAATGAAGTAAGCAGTAAGGTGACAGAGTTTAAGTTTTGTAAAATTTACATTAGGTCAATTGTGTACGTGAATGTAAACCTATTTCACAATTAGCACTCAGAAAAAAGTGTTGAAAAGAATGGTGGTAAGTGCAGTCTATGTAACCTGTTGCGTACATGTTGTAGTTGAGCAAAAGACCGTTGTTGACTGTATCATAACCTATTGTAGGTCAATATTTGTATAGTATCTCATGTATATTATACATGGTGATATTGTATGAAGTGGAACAACCATTGAAATGCGGTAGGGGTGAAAATGATGGACTGACATAATAGGTATCTAAAACCGTGGAGGAAAATAAACAGTAAAAGCTCAATAGGGCAGAAGCTTTGATGAACCGGGTCATAAAATGAAGAAGAAAACAGTACAAAGTGGGGTATCATTTTTATATGAATCTGGAATGACAAGTACAAATTGGTATATATAAATGTGTTCATAGTATATACAGCACAGTGCATTGGATAGCATAAAAGTGTTAGATGTATTACAATTGAACAGTGGTAGAAAAGAGAAGTGTACAAACAAGAATACACAGGGTTAGGCATACAAAAATTAAAGTACAGAAATATAGTAGTCTTCTATTTTCATAGGGACAGAGAGAAATAAGTACATTAGTAAATACAGAGAGAGAAAAGTGGAAACAAAACACGGAACTAAGGGCAGGGGAAAACAGAAGTAGGTCTGTGTTCTAGGTGTGCGTATCCATGTGAGTGACTACTTCTTTCTTTTCCAAGCTCCCCTCCATGGTGATAGGCGGTAGTTTTACGCTTACCAAGGTTAGATCTACTGATTGTCCATTGGCGTTTGACTAACTGTTAACGTATGCTTCTCTTCTTCTCATTATTTTACTATTAGTAATTTTGTTCATATATTTCTCTTATAATTTTTTATTTTATTTTGGATGTTCAGAATATATACATTTAGGGATACTCTGTACATATACACGGATAATTTAATGATGAAATTGCGATTATCAAGCGTCTCCAACTCGCCTCCAGATCTTCTGATTATCGACAGAACGATTTTCTCTTATAATTTATTATTTTATTTTGGATGTTCATAATATATACATTTTGGGATACTCTGTACATATACACGGATAATTTAATGATGAAATATGATGTTATTCTATTTTCGAGAGGAAAACAAGCATGCATGCTCTTAGTTCTATTTTGTTATATCAGTTTAAACTTTGAATTACTTATTTGTTTGCTAAGTACTAACATGCTTTTCATTACAAATTTATTATTGACAAAAATTGCTTTAAATTGCTTATTTTTGTAATATGATGTTATTTACAAGTACACACAAAATTGCATTTGGTTAAATTAGTCAAAAATTGCTAATTAATGTTTGTTTTAGTTTTGTTTTAAATGCATAGACCATACTGCACTGTTTGGTACTACTTAAATAGTCTTATTTTAAATTTATACACATAAAGTTCATTTTATTCTTTTCCACTAACCGCTGTGATGGGTGTTACTCTAATTTGAGCATTAATTAAAATATTATTAACTGCTAATATTATTTAATGTTATTGATTTGGTATACGTAATTGGTATTTAATATCATTGATTTGGTTTTAATTTTTATAACGATTTCAATTTTATCATGACGATAAGATCATATTCTTATAAACTATTAAGTCATAAATGTGCAGCCGAACTCTATATCGATTATAGTTAATTACTGAAAATACAAGCAGTTTAAATCTTACGAAAGTGTCAACATTCTTCTTATTTATTAGCTGATGTGATGATATACAGCTTGAGCATTAATTAAATATTTGTTACATGATAAAGCTTTGGTTTTTGTGAGAATTATGCATAACATTGGTATAGTTCATCATATAAATTGATACATCTTAATGGAAAGTGATGTTGTTGTAGGGAAGCTAAAAAATTTACAAGCAAGTTCCAAAAGATATTGTTCTTGAGACAAATGGAGTATTGCTTGCAATAAATTTACTACTAATCACATCAGCATAATTAGTGAAAGTAGAGTAACGGATTGGAGATACATTACCAGAAAGGAGAAGGAAAAATTACTAAAGAGGAAACCTCCCCTATCATTGAACATATTGTTATCGGTGCCTCCCCTATCAAAGATAGTATGGGTACACATCCCTTGCTTGCTTTTATAGTCTAGAATTATGGTCTGGAATTAATTTCTAAACAATCAACTGATGATGTTTTTCTTATTTCCTATTTTGTTTAATTTGAATTGATTTTCAATCGTTTAGCTTATTTTCGATAATGCTACATTTTATCTGTTTCGTTCAAAACTGCAATTCGATGCAATATTAAATGACACATTTTTAATCCAGTAATTACATATTTGGAAAAGTAGTGCCTTTTTGTTTTAACAAGTAGAATATATTTCATAGTACGCATAATCTAGAATGGGGGTTCCAGAATAGAATAAGCATTCAGTAATAATAAATTTTTGTCTTTACCAGGAGGAAAATATCAAAACTATCTAGGCAGTTCCGATAGATCAGTTGAGAAGCTTTGGCAAACATTTTTTGCTACCACAATTGAACAGTGGGACAACATGAGGGATAAGGTACTGTCAAATACTAAGACTCAAAGTTGTGACTAAATAACAGATATTGCTTTATGCTTTTCATGGTAACAAAGATATAATGCACAATAGTGCCTTTTGCAGTCATCGGTCATAAAATAGGTTTTCAATATTTTTAAGCTATGGCATTGCCAGAGCCACATAAGGTCGAGGGAGAGCTACCCCCACTTACATTTTAGCAGTGATCTAAGAAATGAGTAAAGAACCAAATCCTATATAAAATATTCATATTGGAAAAAAAAAGCAGAGCAAAATACAAAAAGTGTGAAATCTTCCTAATAACTTGAGATTTTTAGCGAAAACCATTCTTAAAATAATTTAGTGAATATGAGGAGGGAAGAAAGATTGTTTTTCTAAGATATGCAAGTGAGTTGTGACTATGCTATACTTCCCTTTCTTTCCAAGAGACATATTTACACAGGCAAAACCGTAGTAGTAATATTGTAGTAAATGTACAATAACATATATTAAAGCAAGCTAATAATAATTATATTTTGCTAAGGAGTTATCCAAGTTATGTAAATTTTATAGAATAATGCACCTATCCATTCATCATAAAGTGGAGACCTCAGATGAGTACCTTATATACTATAAAGTTATATCATGGTTATGTACTTGATGTGGAACTGGGAGTTAGTTATTGTAACGACCCCGGATTTTTATATATATTTAAATTGATAATTAATTTAGTTTTTGAATAAAAATTGTGAAATTAATCGATAAATGAATGCGAGTATCCACGAATTCAATTAAATTCTATGTTAAATCATTTAAAATTTAAATATTGTATATATATGTATATATGTGAATATATATGTATATGGGCATATATGAGCAAATTTGAATTTATATATATATATATACATTGAATTTGAATTTAAATCTTAAATAAATGGGTTAGAAATAAATATAAGATAAATTATAATAAAAATAGAAAGTAGAACATTTGCTAAAAAATTTAACAACAAATTAAAATCTATTAATTCATCTATATTACCAAATAAAATATATATAGTTTTATATAATGTAAAATAAATATAAATCTTAATATCATAATACAAAATAATACAAATAGAATGAAACAAACAAAAATAATAAAAGAAAATTAAAATAAAATAGAAGCTCACTTATATTACAAAGTGATAAAACAAACAAAAGAAAAGAGGAGAAGAAAATACACATTCAAATAAGAAAACAAAATATATATGAAGTATAAAAGCTTGTAAAGGAAGACATCAAACTATCTTCATATTTGTACAGCCGAATGAAAGAAAGGAAAATATATATATATATATATTTGTACAACATAATTAATGTTAGCATAAATACTATCATCTCTAGTACAATAGAGATATATATCAGCCACCATTCCAATAAAAATCTCTGACCTCTCTTGTACAAAATAATTTATCACCTGTTAACTCATATATACATATCAACTTCTCTCCATTTCAATTCGTTCCTTCAAAATAAATAAAACTGAAGTAATACCATCATAAAACATAAACAACATTCAACTTAAACAACAAACACAATCGAAACAAACCAGAGATCAAGTGAAGAATTTCAACTTGCCAATTTTCAAAGCCTGGTTCAAAAGAATGCTCTGTTCTTTCTTCTGCAAACCAATGTGAGTAACACTCTTTTAAAAAAAATCTCAAGCATGATTCTGGTTGCCAGTTAAGTTCTGGAATGAATGTGTTTTTGTGTGAATATATATATATATATATATATGAATGAATAGATGTGTGTGCATGCTGTTATATTTTGTATCATCCTGTTTTAATTTTCCAGGCTCCAGATTTGTTCAGAACTCATTATCTCTCGAACCAATCTTTGTTAGGGTTTAAGTGGAAATAGAAATTGTTTGTTTCTCATATATTAAAGATCTAAAATTTTATTTAAGTGATTTAAATTGGATATTGCTCTGGGAAATCAAAGAACATGAAAGCCTGGGTTTTGTGTAAAATTCAAACATCTTAATTTAGCAATTCAGGTATATAAACTGAATTCTTATACTTAAACATGATTTTTAGAGCAAAAATCATAATTTTTAGTGTGGTGTTTAAAGAACAGTTCAAAAATGATCGAAAATGGCATTTTGATCAATTTCCGGCGATATGTTGAACTGGGGAAGGCGAGTCTTCGACTGGAGGAGGATGAAGGCATGGTGAGGTCGGGAAAAATGGTCGCATGCATTCCAGTTCGTCGAGGTGTTGGCGGCGAATGTTTTAAGTTCGTTAACCTAGTTTTGGTGAGGTCGAGAAATTCGATTCGTTCTTCGTCTATTGTTGATCGAGTGTGACGAGGATCTGGGAGATGGTAGAGGGGATGTCGACGAAGGTTTGGCCGAATTATCGAATTTTCTGATGGTCGAGGTTGCAAGGACGAGGCGTTGCCAGGTCTAAGTGTGCTTTCCATTTCATTTTCCAGGTTTCGAGCTCGAACTCGATTTTGAATTCGAGATGATGGAGGATTTCTGGTGATCGGGGGTTGGTTGGTGGAAGATAGTCAACTTGCTCGACGTTGCAGGGTTGGTCGAAGGAGTTCGTCGGCTCTGTGCACGTGCACGGTGCCCTGAGTTGTTTTACAGGAAAAGTCTATGTAGTTGGAATGAGTTAGAGTGATTTACTAGAAGTTATACTTGAGATTCTAGATGTTGGACTCGAAGTAGAGGCTGGTGAGGCTCAGGTCAAAATTTTGGTTTTAGGTTTCAAACCTGATTTGGTTTCTGGGATTAAAACTGAATCTAAAATCTATAAATCAAAGTTTAAACTGAGTTTTAAATTTGAGTTTAAAATATAAATTCAAGTTTGATTTGGAATTTAGTTTAGAAACAAACAAAGTTTTAAATTTAAATTGTTCTAAATACTTAAAAATGTTTAAGTATTTGAAAAGGAAATTTGTATTTAAAAATGAAATTTAAATTGTAAAAGAAGGATTTAAACAAAGTTAAATCAAAAATTTGAACCTGGATTTAAATCTAAATTTAAATTCCAGATTTTGAAATAAAATAAAGTTTTATAAATTTAAATGTTTAAAATTAAATTTAAATGTTAAAGTATATTTTTAAATATGTGAATTTGAAAAAAAAAAGAATTTGATTTTAACTCTTAGAATTTCTTTTATAATAAGAATATTACTTTAACATGAGAATTTAAAGGTTTTAAAGTTTGGTTTTAAACTTTATTTAAAATCAATTGGTATTTATTTTAAATTTTGAATTTAAAAATGAATTTAAGTTAAAGGTTAATTAATTAATGGAAATGATTAAAGATTAATCATTTAGATAAAAGAAATTAATTTATGGTTAGAGTTAATTAAGTAATTAAGGATAATTACTTATTAAGGATAATTAATCAAATAAAGATTAATTAAGGATTAATTTATAAATGAGATTAACTATGATCAATTAAGAATAATTTAATTTATTAAGGTAATTGATTAATTAATTCATATCGAATGATTTGTAATTAATTTATCAGGATTGGATAATTAATTCATAAGTAATTAATTTAATTGGAAATAAATTGAATTAATTAGGATTAAACAATTAATTAATCCTGCTTATAAATGATTATTGAATGCTTGACCTTACTTATGAATGATTGTATTGTATGAGATGCCTCTAATTAATTGTCCTATCTGATCTATGATATTTTGTTCTGTGGAGCTGTATATAATTTATTCATTTATTTGTGATACACTTGTATATTATCTGTGAATCTGTGAATGAACGATAAGCGTTATAGTTATACCGCTTATCAAATATATATTCTGTGTTTGAATCTGTGATGATTGAATGATGTTGCACTATTGTATGTGAAACCCCTAGACTACACCATACACACACAAATATGGATTTCACGTGGAAATCGATTAAGACACAGATGATTTAAATTTAATATTTTTGAAATTGAAATTTTAATTTCAATTGATTTTGGAAATGGATTTGGGTTAAATGTTAAAGTTTTTGAAAAGGAGTTTTGATAAAAGTTATTTTGAATAATTTGGTAAAGTTTTTCAATCTAAATAATTTAATTTGGATTTGAATTCCATGATTGGAAATTATAGTTAAAGATGTTAGAAATGTGCTTATATGAATTTAAACCATTTTAAAAGTATGGTTTTGAGAATTTGAATTTAACCCAAGGACTTTAACTCGTATATATGAATCAGATTTTTCGAAATGAAAACTACTTGTTTTCAAGTAATAGAAGCTTTCATATAAGGAATGAATTTCCAAATTTGTGTTAAAGAATTTCAAGTTTGAAATGAAAAATGGTTTTTCGAGTTATGAATAAATCTTTGTGAAAGATTGTTGAACTTTGTTTTGAAATCGAAAAAGTGTACCTTTTGTATAAAAGGTCGAAATGGAATTGTTTTGAAAGCTATCAATTAAATCTTTGATTTAAAGATTTAATGATTTAATCCAATTGAAATGGAAATTGATTTGGTAAATCTATGAATTAATCTATGTGAAACTGGATGAACTTTGTGAGATGAATCTTTTGGGTAAAAGATTTGAAATGGTAATGTGTTTAAACCATTTGAAAGAAAAGTTTAGGGTAATAAGTTGTGACTTAATCGAAATCCCAATATCCATATGTTTTCAAATATTGCGCTCACTATTCGGTTTAGCTGGGAGAGGACTTTGTGTCATTTAACCCGTTCCGAATAGTGATACGACGTAAATGGATGGCATTTGAAGACCGGTGTTGAAGACCGGTTATTTGCGAGAACAATAGGATAACCTATCGATTGTCTCTGCACTGAGTAGCTACGGTATAGAGATTTCCTAAGTGATGGGAAGTCTGATCGGGATTGTGAATACTCGGATTGCAAGGGCTTCTTTGGAAGTGTCTTCGGTTTTGTTTGAACCCGAAACAGACTTGTATGGTTGTATGTCTGACATTACACTTTGAGATATAAAGCTGATTTCTTTCAAATACATTTCTGTTTGGTGGCGGAGATTTATTCTCTTAGCTTAACACCCTTCTCTGAGACGTACGAGCTCAGAGGTTATGTAGTTGAAGGTTATCAGTGATATACTCCCAATTTGGTAGTGTGGCATGATGAGTGCTGCTATGTGTTGGTGATCATTTGTTAATCAAAGCATGGCTTTGTGAAAAAAGCGTAGCTTTGTGGACGAGACCTCATCGAACCTCACACCCCGGAAATGGTCGAAACAGGAAAGATGCGGCAAGGTTTCAGGGGTAGCTCCCCTAGGGTATGACCATTCCTTCTGGAAAAAGGTGGTATCATGGTATGGAGCCCAGATATTTACCTGTGTGGTTGCTCCAATCTCATTTTTTGTGTGATTGTTGCTTTGTGATCGAGAGCTCTCGGATAAAGGTCGCAAACGACCGGGGGTGGCATATCTCAGGTTTACTACCCGGGAAGGGGGTAACCGGCCTTGTGTTGGCAGAGATCCGGGTAGGTTCTTGGGGCGTCCCTCCAGAGGCATTCCCATGTGGCAGTAGGAAGTTCCTTAGCCTGACCATTTGTTGGAAAATCCAAAGAAACAATACGAACCTTGTATGGTTTTAGTTGTATAACCTGCTATGGAATGTGGCGATAACCTGCTATTGAACATAGTAGCTATAGTAGGCATACAATAATGGTTGTATGCTGACTAAGATTAATATTATACTTTCGAAATGGTTTCCACACTATGCACTAGTAATAATATCAAAAGAGTTTTTTTTTTGCGTAGTAAGCATATTTGACTATCATAAGGAGAAATCTCCTCCAATTCTGTGTTTGCATTGTGTGTGTGGCGGGAGGCCTTATGGTAGTTTCATTTTTCGAAAAGCATTGCGGATTTCAATGTTTAAAATTCCTTTGTTGTTTGTTTAAAGATAAACTGTTTTTGTTACTCACACCAGTCCCATGACTGACCCGGAGTTTATTGTTCCCTTCCTAAACTTTGGGTGCCCACAATTTTCCACACGGGCAGTCTAGAGTTGGGTTTTTCAAATAGTCAGGTTTAGTAGACTAGTTGGAGCTAGTTCAGTTTTGGAGTTCACGGACGACTGACCTTGCTTATCTTGGTGAAACGTGATGGTGGTTCGAGCTTGATGTTGGAGTTGTTGGACTCATTCTCTTTTGAAGATCGTTTGGAGTTATCACTTCTGTTGTTTCCACTGTAACATTATTATTTGTCTCTGATATTGTTGTATCATATTGATATCATTGTTGTATATCATATTCTGGATATTGTATCATTTGTGATGTATATAATATCATTCATCTCTTTCTTCCGCTGTGTTGTTATACTTACTGTGTTATAAGCTCCGACACGAGTCGAATTTCAACGATTGAATCTGCGGCATTCAAGTACGAGTGAAGTACGGGTGCCGATTTTCGAAAGCTGAAATTTGGATCGTGACAGCGTGGTATCAGAGCTAAGGTTGAATTTTAGCTCAGGATTATAACACATTAAGTAGCTCATTAGAGATAGGGTGAAGTATACCCTAGAATGAGTAATCTCTAAGATATCCGTCTGTACGCCTCAGTAAATTCTCTTACTATCCACTGATAGTAAGTATGAGTGCAAGAAGAGGATGAGATAGGGGACAGGAGAATACGACTATAAATGGTCAATACCCTGTAACAACAAGGAAACAATATTTTCTCTATCAATCTCTTTTGTTCGACATCATTTCTAAATTCTTTGATAGTTCCTGGTAGATCCAGGAAGAAGATTTGATATGGGACATAAACTCCAAATAGGTCAGAATTGTTTGTTTGGATGTATTGGTTGCCTTGTTTGCTTTGGTTGCTATGGTTGATAAGTATACTTTAGTTCTAAATTAAAAGTTTTGAAATTGTATCTATATATCTATACAATTTGGGTCCCAGTATATTCTACGAATGGTTAGTTATCCTTTCGAACTAACCAATGCCACTGCATATTTCGTAGATCTGGATAACCCGAGTATCTTGTGAAAAAATTAAAAAGATTCGTTCTCATATCTATTATTGATATTCTGATTTGGTAAGCCAAATGCAGAATAGATATTCAGTTGATTTGATGAAACATTATTCATCTATCTTTGTGTCTCCTTGGCAAATTTCGAGGACGAAATTTGCCAAGAGGGGAAGGTTGTAACGACCCCGGATTTTTATATATATTTAAATTGATAATTAATTTAGTTTTTGAATAAAAATTGTGAAATTAATCGATAAATGAATGCGAGTTTCCCCGAGTTCAATTAAATTCTATGTTAAATCATTTAAAATTTAAATATTGTATATATGTGAATATATATGTATATGGGCATATATGAGAAAATTTGAATTTATATATATACATTGAATTTGAATTTAAATCTTAAATAAATGGGTTAGAAATAAATATAAGATAAATTATAATAAAAATAGAAAGTAGAACATTTGCTAAAAAATTTAACAACAAATTAAAATCTAGTAATTCATCTATATTACCAAATAAAATATATATAGTTTTATATAATGTAAAATAAATATAAATCTTAATATCATAATACAAAATAATACAAATAGAATGAAACAAACAAAAATAATAAAAGAAAATTAAAATAAAATAGAAGCTCACTTATATTACAAAGTGATAAAACAAACAAAAGAAAAGAAGAGAAGAAAATACACATTCAAATAAGAAAACAAAATATATATGAAGTATAAAAGCTTGTAAAGGAAGACATCAAACTATCTTCATATTTGTACAGCCGAATGAAAGAAAGGAAAATATATATATAAATTTGTACAACATAATTAATGTTAGCATAAATACTATCATCTCTAGTACAATAGAGATATATATCAGCCACCATTCCAATAAAAATCTCTGACCTCTCTTGTACAAAATAATTTATCACCTGTTAACTCATATATACATATCAACTTCTCTCCATTTCAATTCGTTCCTTCAAACTAAATAAAACTGAAGTAATACCATCTTAAAACATAAACAACATTCAACTTAAACAACAAACACAATCAAAACAAACCAGAGATCAAGTGAAGAATTTCAACTTGCCAATTTTCAAAGCCTGGTTCAAAAGAATGCTCTGTTCTTTCTTCTGCAAACCAATGTGAGTAACACTCTTTTAAAAAAAATCTCAAGCATGATTCTGGTTGCCAGTTAAGTTCTGGAATGAATGTGTTTTTGTGTGAATATATATATATGAATGAATAGATGTGTGTGCATGCTGTTATATTTTGTATCATCCTGTTTTAATTTTCCAGGCTCGAGATTTGTTCAGAACTCATTATCTCTCAAACCAATCTTTGTTAGGGTTTAAGTGGAAAATAGAAATTGTTTGTTTCTCATATATTAAATATCTAAAATTTTATTTAAGTGATTTAAATTGGATATTGCTCTGGGAAATCAAAGAACATGAAAGCTTGGGTTTTGTGTAAAATTCAAACATCTTAATTTAGCAATTTAGGTATATAAACTGAATTCTTATACTTAAACATGATTTTTAGAGCAAAAATCATAATTTTTAGTGTGGTGTTTAAAGAACAGTTCAAAAATGATCGAAAATGGCATTTTGATCAATTTCCGGCGATATGTTGAACTGGGGAAGGCGAGTCTTCGACTGGAGGAGGATGAAGGCATGGCGAGGTCGGGAAAAATGGTCGCACGCATTCCAGTTCGTCGAGGTGTTGGCGGTGAATGTTTTAAGTTCGTTAACCTAGTTTTGGTGAGGTCGAGAAATTCGATTCGTTCTTCGTCTATTGTTGATCGAGTGTGACAAGGATCTGGGAGATGGTAAAGGGGATGTCGACGAAGGTTTGGTCGAATTCTCGAATTTTCTGGTGGTCGAGGTTGCAAGGATGAGGCATTGCCAGGTCTGAGTATGCTTTCCAGTTCATTTTCCAGGTTTTGAGCTCGAACTCGATTTTGAATTCGAGATGATGGAGGAGTTCTGGTGATCGGGGGTTGGTTGGTGGAAGATAGTCGACTTGCTCGACGTTGCAGGGTTGGTCGGAGGAGTTCGTCGGCTCCATTCACGTGCACGGTGCCCTGAGTTGTTTTACTGGAAAAGCCTGTGTAGTTGGAATGAGTCAGAGTGATTTACTCGAAGTTGTACTCGAGATTCTGGATGTTGGACTCGAAGTAGAGGCTGGTGAGGCTCGGGTCAAAATTTTGGTTTCAGGTTTCAAACCTGATTTGGTTTCTGGGATTAAAACCGAATCTAAAATCTATAAATCAAAGTTTAAACTGAGTTTTAAATTTGAGTTTAAAATATAAATTCAAGTTTGATTTGGAATTTAGTTTAGAAACAAACAAAGTTTTAAATTTAAATTGTTTTAAATACTTAAAAATGTTTAAGTATTTGAAAAGGAAATTTGTATTTAAAAATGAAATTTAAATTGTAAAAGAAGGATTTAAACAAAGTTAAATCAAAAATTTAAACCTGGATTTAAATCTAAATTTGAATTCCAGATTTTGAAATAAAATAAAGTTTTATAAATTTAAATGTTTAAAATTAAATTTAAATGTTAAAGTATATTTTTAAATATGTGAATTTGAAAAAAAAAGAATTTGATTTTAACTCTTAGAATTTCTTTTATAATAAGAATATTACTTTAACATGAGAATTTAAAGGTTTTAAAGTTTGGTTTTAAACTTTATTTAAAGTCAATTAGTATTTATTTTAAATTTTGAATTTAAAAATGAATTTAAGTTAAAGGTTAATTAATTAATGGAAATGATTAAAGATTAGTCATTTAGATAAAAGAAATTAATTTATGGTTAGAGTTAATTAAGTAATTAAGGATAATTACTTATTAAGGATAATTAATCAAATAAAGATTAATTAAGGATTAATTTATAAATGAGATTAACTATGATCAATTAAGAATAATTTAATTTATTAAGGTAATTGATTAATTAATTCATATCGAATGATTTGTAATTAATTTATCAAGATTGGATAATTAATTCATAAGTAATTAATTTAATTGGAAATAAATTGAATTAATTAGGATTAAACAATTAATTAATCCTGCTTATAAATGATTATTGAATGCTTGACCTTACTTATGAATGATTGTATTGTATGAGATGCCTCTAATTGATTGTCCTATCTTATCTGTAATATTTTGTTCTGTGGATTGAGCTGTATATAATTTATTCATTTATTTGTGATACACTTGTATATTATCTATGAATCTGTGAATGAACGATAAGCGTTATAGTTATACCGCTTATCAAATATATATTCTATGTTTGAATCTGTGATGATTGAATGATGTTGCACTATTGTGTGTGAAACCCCTAGACTACACCATACACACACAAATATGGATTTCACGTGGAAATCGGTTAAGTCACAGATGATTTAAATTTAATATTTTTGAAATTGAAATTTTAATTTCAATTGATTTTGGAAATGGATTTGGGTTAAATGTTAAAGTTTTTGAAAAGGAGTTTTTAAGATAAAAGTTATTTTGAATAATTTGGTAAAGTTTTTCAATCTAAATAATTTAATTTGGATTTGAATTCAAAATTTGGAATTGAATTCCATGATTGGAAATTATAGCTAAAGATGTTATAAATGTGCTTATATGAATTTAAACCATTTTAAAAGTATGGTTTTGAGAATTTGAATTTAACCCAAGGACTTTAACTTGTATATATGGATCAGATTTTTCAAAATGAAAACTACTTGTTTTCAAGTAATAGAAGCTTTCATATAAGGAATGAATTTCCAAATTTTTGTTAAAGAATTTCAAGTTTGAAATGAAAAATGGTTTTTCGAGTTATGAATAAATCTTTGTGAAAGATTGTTGAACTTTGTTTTGAAATCGAAAAAGTGTACCTTTTGTATAAAAGGTCGAAATGGAATTGTTTTGAAAGCTATCAATTAAATCTTTGATTTTAAGATTTAATGAGTTAATCCAATTGAAATGGAAATTGATTTGGTAAATCTATGAATTAATCTGTGTGAAACTGGGTGAAATTTGTGAGATGAATCTTTTGGGTAAAAGATTTGAAATGGTAATGTGTTTAAACCATTTAAAAGAAAAGTTTAGGGTAATAAGTTGTGACTTAATCGAAATCCCAATATCCATATGTTTTCAAATATTGCGCTCACTATTCGGTTTAGCCGGGAGAGGACTTTGTGTCATATAACCCGTTCCGAATAGTGATACGACGTAAATGGATGGCATTTGAAGACCGGTGTTGAAGACCGGTTATTTGCGAGAACAATAGGATAACCTATCGATTGTCTCTGCACTGAGTAGCTACGGTATAGAGATTTCCTAAGTGATGGCAAGTCCGATTGGGATTGTGAATACCCGGATTGCAAGGGCTTCTTTGGAAGTGCCTTCGGTTCTGTTCGAACCTGGAACAGACTTGTATGATTGTATGTCTGACATTACACTTTGAGATATAAAGCTGATTTCTTTCAAATACATTTCTGTTTGGTGGCGGAGATTTATTCTCATAGCTTAACACCCTTCTCTGAGACATACGAGCTCAGAGGTTATGTAGTTGAAGGTTATCAGTGATATACTCTCAATTTGGTAGTGTGGCATGCTGAGTGCTGCTGTGTGTTGGTGATCATTTGTTGATCAAAGCATGGCTTTGTGAAAAAAGCGTAGCTTTGTGGATGAGACCTCATCAAACCTCACTCCCCGGAAATGGTCGAAACAGGAAAGATGCGGCAAGGTTTCTGGGGTAGCTCCCCCAGGGTATGACCATTCCTTCTGGAAAAAGGTGGTATCATGGTATGGAGCCTAGATATTTACCTGTGTGGTTGCTCCAATCTCATTTTCTGTGCGATTGTTGCTTTGTGATCGAGAGCTCTCGGATAAAGGTCGCAAACGACCGGGGGTGGCATATCTCAGGTTTACTACCCGGGAAGGCGGTAACCGGCCTTGTGTTGGCAAAGATCCGGGTAGGTTCTCGGGGCGTCCCTCCAGAGGCGTTCCCATGTGGCAGTAGGAAGTTCCTTAGCCTGACCATTTGTTGGAAAATCCAAAGAAACAATACGAACCTTGTATGGTTTTAGTTGTATAACCTGCTATGGAATGTGGCGATAACCTGCTATTGAACATAGTAGCTATAGTAGGCCTACAATAATGGTTGTATGCTGGCTAAGATTAATATTATACTTTCGAAATGGTTTCCACACTATGCACTAGTAATAATATCAAAAGAGTTTTTTTTTGCGTAGTAAGCATATTTGACTATCATAAGGAGAAATCTCCTCCAATTCTGCATTTGCATTGTGTGTGTGGCGGGAGACCTTATGGTAGTTTCATTTTCCAAAAAGCATTGGGGATTTCAATGTTTAAAATTCTTTTGTTGTTTGTTTAAAGATAAACTGTTTTTGTTACTCACACAAGTCCCATGACTGACCTGGAGTTTATTGTTTCCTTCCTAAACTCTGGGTGCCCACAATTTTCCACACGGGCAGTCTAGAGTTGGGTTTTTCAGATAGTCAGGTTTAGTAGACTAGTTGGAGCTAGTTCAGTTTTGGAGTTCACGGACGACTGACCTTGCTTATCTTGGTGAAACGTGATGGTGGTTCGAGCTTGATGTTGGAGTTGTTGGACTCATTCTCTTTTGAAGATCGTTTGGAGTTATCACTTCTGTTGTTTCCGCTGTAACATTATTATTTGTCTCTGATATTGTTGTGTCATATTGATATCATTGTTGTATATCATATTTTGGATATTGTATCATTTGTGATGTATGTTGTTATACTTACTATGTTATAAGCTCCGGCACGAGTCGAATTTCAACGATTGAATCTACGGCATTCAAGTACGAGTGAAGTACGGGTGCCGATTTTCGAACGCTGAAATTTGGATCGTGACAGTTATGTTGCCTACCATATCCTATATCAAAATTCCATGGATGTACACCTTATGTAGCATAAATTTCCTAGCATAAGATTAGTCCTTGATTATATGAATTAAAATTATTATTTAGCAAAAATAATTAAAGAAAGCATTTTGAAAAAATAGGGAAGTACTCTTGGACGTGTGGAATGTTCCTTATGAAAGGGGTTCAGTTTATTATTCATCTAAGAAAACTGATTATTGTTAGAAGGAATAAATATGAACATGTAGTTACTTTAAAATTCAGATATTTGTAAGCTAAAAAGTGCTAAGTTAGTGTAGATAGCTACTTAAAATCAGTTGCAATCTGCACACATATAAATAGGGCACACAACTACATTATCAATACACATGTAGTCAGATGCCATTCGTATATAGGGAATCAATAAAATGAATATTATCCTACAGACCTTGCACAATGAAATAATTTTGCACAACGAGTAACTAGCAAAATTTATTTATTTACTAATGGAAGTTTTCCAAAGACAAGATTATGAGCTGCAACCTCCTTTCTAACAGTTAGTCTCATATGTTATCTCCAAGAGAAAAAAATTAACTCAGACATTAGATTAACAACTAGGTGTCTAGGAAGGTTATTCTAGGTTTATTATCTGTCAACAATTACTACTGTCGTCAAATGGTAAATCAACCACACTTATTACCCTTAACACAGTTGAACAATAAAACGCTAAAAGTGAGTCGTTGTGTAGAGCATACATAGACATGATTTTACTGCATTGGTAAAGTTGGTGAACATATTACATGCATGTCCAATAAAAATAACTATCTGTTCACTTTCATATTTTTCATATTGACATTGAATGTCTTGAAGATCCACTCCAAAAAATGTTTCAAAACATTATCAGTGGTCAACAACCTTACGCGCTGTTTGAATTTTCAGTATTTAATTTAATAACTAACTTTACTCAAAATTTTTAATTGCCCCATATTGGTCACTACATGCAATCTATTCCCATGTTTATCCCAGCTTGGTATCTGAGCATTAATATGGGCAACTTCCTTACATTATTCTTCACATTTATTCAAAGTGCAACTTTCTTACATTATCAGTAGAGGTTTCGGGTTACCAATGTTTACATTATCAGTAGATGTTTTAGGCTTGGCATTATTCCTATCAACGATTTAATGAGATGAATTGGTAGGCTTTTGAACACAGCTTCTTAATGAATGCCTCTCACGTAGTGGTACAAATATGTGCTTATCTGAAAAATAAACTCAAAGTATATTCACTTCAAAAACAAACCTGAAGTTAACTCCTTATTTACTACATAGCATGACACCAACGTTATGGTCACAAATATAATAATTATTCTTATATGGCATCAATGTTAAGGATGTCTAATATTTCAAACTCCTTAGTTAACTATATAATTTTTTTTTACTAAGATACTTTAATTTTTTTACTACAGTAGGGACTTCAAGTGATGAAGGCCGTAATTTTTGCATTAAAGGAAGATTCTATCAGCCTCACAAATTCAGTTAATGTAAGCCAAATTGAAAACAATTATTGGTGAATAAAATAGGTTTAGTTTTTTCTAAGCTAGAAGTCATTTTATGTGATGGCATAAGAAAGTTTTTGCAAGTTCAATGAGTAGCAAGCAAAGCTTACAGCTTATGGTATTAGTGGGGTTTATGTCACTTTATCTATGTCATCGCTAATTATTTTGTTTTTGTATACATTTTATGTTCGATATTATTATACACAATATACATGGTATCATGCACAACTGGACACCATTTTGTGTTGCCTGTTCAATTTGAAATGTAATGGAATTTTTCATTACTAGCTTTATTTCATTTTGTTTCCAACTAAGATTTGTATTATTTTTAAGCTGCTTGATGGATTATATTAAATGAACTTAAGCAAAAGCTGTTTCAATTTAATTTAAAGCTAGATCTTGGATTTATCCGTATTTGATTTGCTTGAGCTTTAAATATGAGTTGATCCAATTTAAAAATATTGGATTTAGATAGATTAGATCTCTGTGTTATTTACTGTAACTTTTGCCAAATTTATATATATTTAAGGGTCATTTGTATGAAAAACATTAGTCAAATGTATGTATGTGTGTATGTTTATAGATGTTTATTTTTGCAGTAAATGTTCATACAATTATTATCTTTGTAGTTCAAGTAATTTTATTTTGGTTCATACTGTTATTATAATATTTCTTTATTTAAATTACTCATTAGATGATGCTTTTAATTAAGGGATCGATGTGTCATACAGTCTGAAAAAGATTTAGTTTCAGATTTACAGGAACTAGAAGGTTTGTATTTTGTGAAGATATGTACTAGCATATATAATACTTAACTTTGTAATCATTTTATATCATTTTTGATCAATGTAGAAAATCAAAGAAGCAGTGCAGGAAATGAGTATAATGAATCAGGTATTTGCAGGAGGAGGAAGAGGGAGAACAGCTACAACAGGAGCTAGAGTGTTGTCAGGTGGATAGTACAATGGATTTTTATAAATGACTGAATTTTTTTGAGGTAGTAAAATGAAATTATATATTGTATTTAGTCATTCATTACGGAGTTGGTTGGCGGCCGAAGTTATATACTCTAATGTATACAATATTTTGGTTTAGAGGAGCTGTAATCTTGCAAACTTCAATATTTTCAGATGTAAAATCGCATATAACTTAATAGTCAGATGTATTGCAAATTTGGTTAAATCTGTTGTTCTGTGTTCTAATTTAGCGTTCTTTGCAAGTTATTGAATTATCCGTGAAGTAATTATATGAAAATAGGTGACAAACTCATGCAATATAGGTATAAATGATTTTGTTGCATCCTTAATTTGTGATAAAAGCTTCCCTTTTATTTTCAACAAAATTTATATATGGTAAGCAAGTTATGGAAGTTGGAAATCATTATTTAATGCTATGCTAGATGTGATATTTTGATTAACGTTGTAAGTAGGATTTTTGTGTATACATATAGATAGGTAGGCATATACTTGACTAGCTGTAAACTGTAGTTGCATTTCTATGGTATATGATATGAGATGAAACCAATAGTTTAAGAAGATGATGCTTATAGTTATTTCTGTAGCCACTAGCAACTAAACCCCATTTGAAAACTAACTTGATTTTACCCAAAAATTTAAGGTAGCTACTACAAATTATTACAGTAGAAGTTGTAATATTTGTAGTTTTTTCCTACCATATTTGCTAAAAGAATTGCATTTTTTTCAATATAAATATCTTTTTCTACAAATATTTGTTAAAAAAAATATTTTTTCTCAAATAGTTACATCTTTTTTTTAATATTTGCATTAAAATATCCATATATTTGCAAAACACTAGGTTGATTTTTGGATTGTTTTTATTTTTTTACACTTAGTTGAAATATGTGAATATAAAATCAATCAAGAAAATTAGAGGTATTACATGTGGATATTCGATGTTTTCACGATTAAAGTGAGTTTTAAAAGATAGAAGTGCAATTTATGTTCTAAAACAATAATTAAAACAATACCTCAAAAAGAAAAGTATCATCCTATGTTACACATTCTTAATATAACATTATCTATACACCTGTGCAACGCACGTGCTTTCCACTTTACGGTGTTAATGTCCTTAAGAAATTTTGTAATAGCTATAATGTTAAGGTCTTTCACTATTTTTATTATCTTTATTTTGTAATAGCTACACTGTAAAAATATGATACAATGATCTAAATGCAGTCCATTTGGACATGCATATATACACAAATCTACCTCCAGTAGTGCAACTACAAATTCATACGCATAAATGCAGGTCCATATGGACATGCAGACAATGATACTATCAAATTTACTTTTAAGGGTATAGCTATAAATGCATGCACATTGTGATTGCAGGCCCACCTGGGCGTGCATATACACTCGTATGTATGAATGTATGTATCATATACACATATGTGTGTGCGCGCGCATGTGTAACATATCAACCCTCGCAAGGTATAACATGACCGTATATAGATTTTGAATTTACATCGCAACGGACACATTAGCTCATCCAATATGCAAATATATATATGTTGTCAAAATATATATGTATATACTATTGTTTATATACTAATATTATAGAGATATACACTTTAGGTTTGTTTAAATAATTTTATATAAGTGTATAAATGTATATTTAAATATAAATATATGTATATTTGTATATAATCTTATAAATAAAATATTAATATTATATATACATATTATTATAATATATTTATTTAAATATTAATAAAAAATAAAAAAAACTGTGTGTAAAATATATATACATATGTATAATAATAAAATATTTTTTAAATACACACACAAATATGTCTATAATATATATATATATATACACACACACATACATACATATATATTAGTGAAATATTCAAGATAATTTTTGTTATTTTAAAATCCTAGGTATTACGCACAGCTCAGAAAATAATTTAGTTATTTTTTTAATTTTAAAATACATTTTAATTAATTATCCATTCGAAAATTAATAAAATATTAATTAAAAATTAGCTTCAAAATTTTATTTCAAATTTTAGATTTTCAATATATCCTAAATGATATTTTGTGGTTTGAAAAAAAGGTTCACAATTTTTCGGTTTAAATTAGTTTTAATCATTTTTGGCTGAAATTAAATAACTAATTTAAAAAAATATTCCTTTTACTTTTTTTGCCGAGAGTTTCACTGATATTGATATAATTTTGTAAAATATAAAAAATAATTTTCATAACATATTTAAAATAATATCATTTATTTATATAATAAAATGATTTAAATGATATTAAATAACAATAAAATATTAATAAAAATAATTTTTTACTGTCAAAAATTATCATTACTATAATACTTTATACATAAAAATATATGACAATTTCTGACTATGGTATGATGTTGTAATTAATTATAAACTATATATATGTAATTAAATTATATATATATATATATTGCAAAATACAAAACTACATTTTTTATTCATAGCTACATTGACCTTATATATATACACACACACACATACACGCGCGCACACGATAGAAAAATTTATCAGACATTTATATACACACGCACATGCATATAACCAAACTACTTTATGACAACATTACTTGCATATCAGAATCGTCATCTAACTAACAATAATATATATGTAGGTATTTTTGTATGTATGTATGTATATAAAATAAAGCATTACATTGAGAACTAATAACTATGGTTTGATAAAAATCATACCTTAATCTCAATGCCTTAAAGTACACCTTGAAAAGATGACTTTTTTCCCCATTGAAACCTTTTCCGATTCAATAGAGCGCTAGTCCTTGAACCGTTGACTACTAGTTATCGAATAACAATTGATTTGATTTGATTGCACTTGAGAAAGTGGGGAGATGGAAGAGAGGAATTCGAGCAACAATAGATCAGGTTGGAGGTTTTCCAAAGTCCTCTAAAGGGAGGATGGAGATACTTATATAGAGGAGAATTAAGAAATATTTTAGGATCAAGATCCTACATTATCTCTTACCAATTCTCTTGCATCGTAGCCCTCCATCTCAAAGTCTATGTTGCACCATCTTATGGCTACATTAACCCCTCATTATGGCCGAATTTTCCAGCTACCTTCATGGGCTTTTAAACCTAATTAGAGCCTAAATAAAATATTATACAATTAAATCCAATTTAATCGCTTGTCGATATCGTGTATCAATTGATATATTTATAAGTATTACAAATATATCTAATAATATTTATTCACCAAATCATAATCAAAATTTACAATTAATATTTCATAAATATTATTTAATTTAATTAATTTATAGCAATTATAAATTAATTAAATTATTTGGTCAAAGGAGAATTCATCATTTGGTTGTGTGACTCGTCATGTGTAAATTTGGTCAGTGATTAATATCGAAGTATTCGAATATTAACATTCACACGTCACTTAGCAGGTGGCATGACATTTTGGCCAAATTTATCGCTTACTTGATTTTGGTAAAATCCATTTTTACTTTAATCAAACGTTCCCCGGTTGTGGCTTTTATTTACGCCAATTCTCTCGTCAAAACTATATCACTTTGAACTTATGGAATTTGGTAACGGTCAAAATTCCAATATCATTCAGACCCAACTTTATAGTCCAAACACAAAGTTTTTGGTTTAATAATAATTATTATTATTAACTGAACTACCCTGGCCAGAGATTTTGACTTTGAGTTGACCGTGATACTAACTCCATATAACCGAGAAAATGAATCATCTCTTGAATGGTGCTTTACTTTCAATACTTCCACTCTACGCAACTATAGTCACTCGATGGACATCGTGCCATGATTTGACTATATCAAAGCGGAGCTTTCATAGTGAAGATCAACAGCATTCTCAAGTCGAGAGAACTGTGAAAATCAATCACATCGATATTTTCTGTTTGATCTTAGTTATATTAACCAACAGAAAACTATCGAGTGAGTCGTTCCATAGTTATCAAATAACTATCAATACGCAATCCTTAGGTGCCCCTAACGGTCATGAGTAATACGCTATCACCCATTTGGAGAGCGTTACATACTCTAGTATCGACGGATACATCGATATCCTTTCTCGATGTATCTTGACTAGGAACATTTAATAATTGTATATTTGTTTTCATTGTAATAAATTACTTACGGTTACAACACTTTGTAACTACTATCACAAAACATACCATTTGTGGATTTTTCTATTAAATGTATTTTTAATTAAGTTAATTAATATAACACATTATATCAAGTATATAATAGAATGAAAACACCTTTTATTTTGAAAAAAAATTGGTTATCGAGCAAGATATATATAACAAATTACATAATTGCCCCTAGGGCATTCCCCTAACTCTATCAACACTTCCTACGTTTCAACTTAGACTGAACTATAATCATTTGATGGTCGCTATATCATGATTCGACGATATCAAAATGAAGTATTCTTTTTGAAGTTCCACGATATTCTCAAGTCGAGAGAACTATGTGACATTGTCATGGTGAGATTTCCTATTTGAGCTTGTTGTTATCCACTAACAGGAAATTCTCGATCGAGTCATTCTATATTTATTCAATAACTGTAAGTACATATTCCCTTGGTACCCATAATAGTCATGAGTAATACACCGTCCAACATTTGAAGAGCGTTACGTACATTGTCTCAATAGATGTATCAGTACCATTTCTCGAAACATCTTGACCAGGAATATTTAAAACATAATGTTATTTTAAGTTAAGATTAGTTACTCATAGTTGCACCTATTTGCAACTACAATCGTATAACATTTCATTTAAGGATTTTCTTATTTATATACTTTAAATTAATCATTAATTATTTATATCACAATATAATACAATATATAAAAGAACACAACACCAGAAATAACTTTTATTACAAACAAGATGTTTACAGAGTTAGTTACATAACATATTTACATAATTGCTCTTAGGGCATACCACTAACTCTCTCAGTCCGCCAGCTAGCTACTATCTTAGTTGTTATCTCCATCTGGCATCCTATCTGGCCACATCTAAACCATAGGACTTCATCAACAACAACCTCGATGAATCCTAAGCTCCGACATTTCAATTTAAGACATTTAAACTAGATTTAAGCTGGTATAAATATAGTCTTGCATTCACTTGTACAAGAATCAAATAGTTCTTTCTTGCACACAATATTTCTTTTATAATCAAGTGTTTTTGTAACCAAATATAAGCAATAAAATAATTAGCTATAGGAAACGTAGATCTTCATCAAGGTCGAACCATTTTAAACCTTATGTCTCTTTGTTTTACTTACATTATAACTCATTGTATTCTATTTCTATCTACTAAAGCCAAATGTTAGT